>CM052441.1:3612003-3753796 GCA_028533085.1 Varecia variegata | reverse complement strand
ATACATATAGAAAAAATTAGCCGGGCATGGTGGCGCATGCCTGTAGTCCCAGCTACTCGGGAGGCTGAGGCAGTAGGATCGCTCAAGCCCAGGAGTTTGAGGTTGCTGTGAGCTAGGCTGATGCCACGGCACTCATTCTAGCCCGGGCAACAAAGCGAGACTCTGTCTCAAAAAAAAAAAAAAAAAAAAAAAAAAAAAATCTTTGTATGTATTTTTTATTTTGGAGAACAGTAACTGATTTATTAGGCACTTATATTTAACAATAAAAGCTTATAAATTTTAGGTGATTAGTAATGATTGCTTATTTTAAGAAAGCAAATATGTATAAATAAAATTTTAACTTATTTAAACTGTAGAAGGGATTATTTCGAATGATTTTGATTTCCTCAGTTTTATTTGTAAGCAAGTATTTTCTTTTTCTTTAATCATGGCTTTCATTCTTTACCACAGCTATTTTCCCATACCCCCATTTGAATAAACAACTCCAAAGGCCAAAACAAATACTTTTAAATTTTAATTCCTTATTTTGAAATAAATTTAGGCTTATAGAAAAGTAGAAAAATAATTAGAGGTTGATGTTAAAAACAACATGGTGTTAATAACATACTCATAATACAATTATGGAAGCCAGGAAATTAACATTGATATAATACTATTCACTAATCTGTTATTCAAATTTTTACGAGTTTTCCTATTTGTACTTTTTCTGGTCCAGGATCCAATGCAGGATTCCACATTACATTTATTTAGTAGTGATTCTCTTTTAGTTTCCTCCAATCTGTGACTGTTTCACATTCTTTCATGATCTTGACACTTCTTTAGAGTACTAGTTATTTTGTGAAATGTTCTTTAATTTGGAATTTTCTGCTGTTTTCTTTAGATTAGATTGAAGTTATGCATTGTTGGCAAGAAAACCACACACAAATACTGTTGTGCCCATCTCAGTGCATCATGCTGTGGGGTGTGTATTAATACTAGTGATACTAACTTTGATCACTTGGTTAAGGTGATGTCTGCCAGATTCTCCACTGTGCAGTTTCTCTTTTTCCTTAGCAATTAATAAATGTCTTATGGGAGAAAGACTCTGAAACTGTACACACATCCTATATCTCATATTTTTGCTCACTAATTTTAGCATCCATTGAATGATTTTTGCCTGCAATAACTATTACTAATTGGAATTCTATAAGAAAGATCTGTCCCTTGCCCCCCTTGTATTTATTTAACTATTAATATTTCTATCAGTCTGGTCTCATGGGTGATAATCCATTACTATCATTATTCATATTACATGTCAGAACTTCTAAGAAATTTATTTTTGAAAAGTTAGTACAGCAAGATAATTAAAAATTAAAAGGCCCCTAAGAGTACACTGTGAGAAATCTCTCTACTGTTCCTATTATCTTGGGTACACATTTCCAGTGCTGTGAGTTAATTTTTATTCTTTCAGAAATGTTAAAAGGATTGGGAAAAAGAGTTGTTAATAATAATTCCTAGATTCTCAGGTATTACTTTTTACCTACATTCTGATGATATCTACTGGGTTACTGTTGCATCATCTTCTGTTGTTCATTAACAAATGTTTCTTAACTAGTTCACCTTCAGATTTTAATACCGTGGCTGTTATATAGAGGTTAAGACTGGTTTCCCCTGAGTGTTATAAGAAACTAAATGACCAAAAGGCAACATTTTTTATTAAACAATACTTGGCATTTAATGTGTAAAACCAACCACGTTTAAAAGTAACTAACTTCTTTTTTTGTTAAGTTGAAACAAAATTCAGTTTAAATGAGAAAGGTACCCCATTTTTGACATACAGTATCCCATTAAATAATTGGTGTTTACTCTTTAAAAAATATTCCTTCCCTTCTGTTCTAACAGCCTGTTTTATCTTCTGTGTATTCCAGCAGTATCCATTTATTCATTCAAGATGTCATTTTAATAACCTAGTCCTGGAGTTCATTCACAAAGTTGTGTTCTGTTAAAATGGAGTGAAAGAGAAGGGCTGCACAGACTTCTATATTCACTATTAAAACAGTGACCATGTTTGTCTACACTTATAGTACAGCCAGAAATAAATCAAAAGTTGGTTTATTTCATTTTCTTATTTCTATTTTCTAATTACCATTTCTTAAAATGAATTTTAAAAGCTTCTTATTCCAGGAAATCCTCTATGAAACTCTTAAGTAAAGCGGGTTGGACTAGCTGTGACCTTGGACCAGTTCTTTAATTGCTGAGTATTAATTTGTTTCCTTTTTTCTTTTGGGGGAGGGGATGTAAAAAGGGTGTTATAATATAGCCTCCTTCAGATTGTGGTCAAGATTAATTGATTCATGTAAAAATAATTAGATAGGTCTTTGTGGTTTATTTTTAGAGTTGGGAGTCAATGACTTGATTTTATCCTTAATTACAATATTTTTATATAGGGAATCCAATGCATGCAGCATTTTGACATATAGTGATTTCTAACCTCCTAATAAGAATATCTTTATTATTTTCTGAGAAGTGATTATTGTAAAAAACAAATTCATAAAGTAATGTGAAAGCTAAATAGTCCCTGTAAATCCATCTCCCAGGGTGATTACTGCTAATAGTTGTTACATCTTTTTCGACTTCCTTGTGTCTATCAAAAAACACATATATTTAAGTATAAATTGGAGATCATATAATCGATGTTCTTTTCTGTAACCTGTGAAAGAGCCTTTCCACAAATGTGCAGTTTACTGTAAAACACCTTCCATAGTACAGAACTGCTGCTGAGAACAGTTGAGAAAATAGAATGAACATTATTATAAGATCTTTACTGTTTCACATTTCTGTATGTGACATTTACCAGCAGTTTTGCACAATTGTTAACTTTGGCAACATAAAGGAAGAAGGGTTATGATGTTGAATTTAATTTTGTGATTTTTAAAAATTACTTGCAATTCTGAAGTACAGAGTACAGTTTAACCCCCCAAATAAGGTTCTATCTAGAGAATTAATGATAGGTTGGTTTTTTTTTTCTTGCCAGTTTGAAAGTAGTTGCTTTGAAATTAAATTAGATTTAATTTATTTGATCATTAGAATAAGCAGAATATATTTCACTAAATAGTATATAATCTCTAGTAACTCGCTTTTTAGTTTATTTGCTTTCTGTATCTTGTGAATGTGGCTTCTTAAAAAAAGCACAGTGAAGTTATATTTCATGGGTTTTCTCTGCTCAGAGAAAACTTTCCCTGTATTTAGTAAACGCTGAATTAAAGGTTTATTTTTTACAGAAGAGATGTTTGTTAACCCTAAGTACATAAGGGTACATAACAGCCACCTCTTTATGAAGTAGCAGTTGTGCTTTCATTATAAATAGACTCCTAATGTTATTGTTGTAAGATTTAATGAGTATTTTATAAATAAAAACGAGTAATTTGTTAATTAAGACCTAAAATAACTAAAATCTTACTTTGTTCTTTGTGTTAGTGTGCTACTTTAATGTCCGGCAAGAAGTCAAGATTGTAGATAGTGAGGAAATATTGGAGCCCATTTAAACTTCTGATAAAAACTGTCATTTTAACTTGACTTATAAAGTTTATGTGATGTGTATCAAAGTAGATATATGTTTATATGTAAATGGATCTTATTTTACTGAATGAATTGATGGAAAATGCTAAATTTAAAAAATAAGGCAATTATAGTCAATGATACTATATAGCCTTTTCATTCCTTTCTGTGTTTTAGCTCCAGCTGTATTACAGTGATAAGGTAAAATTTTTTGGATTTAAATAGACTGCACAAATAAAAAGCAGATAGTTACCCAATTAAAAATATGTATCTGTAACATCAGCAGAGCTGGTTGAACAATTGGAATCAGCTCCCACAACACTGAGTGTAAGACATGGTTTGTATAAAAAAATTTTCAGTGTTTTTAAAAAATCTTTCAATTTGTGTTGTTACAAATCCTGAAAATAATTTTTATGCATTTTGTTTTTGTATTTTGTTTGTAAGTCATTAATACTTTTGTTGTCTGTGATTGAGCTAGTAAATATTTTTCATATTTCATTTCCTAATTTTCATTTTCTTGGTTTACCTTTTTTGAAAAATTCTAAACCAGAAAGTAAAATAAAGCTGTATTTTTTTCTTTACCTAGTTTTCCAACATCACAGTATTGGATTTATACACAGCCATAGCTATCTATTTATCTACATATTTTTGGAAATAATTGTTTAATTCCATAATTTAAATTTCTCAGCCTGCATTTTTCTATTCTCTAATATTTCTTCATGTTCTCCTTAATTGTGATGTTCTAGTTTTCCACGGAGTGGTTCATTTGTTAACTGAGTAATTTCATTTCTTAAAAGGATATTTGCAAAATTGTAAGGTAGCAGAGAGTGGGCTGCATCTATAATAATTAAAATACAATAGTAAAAGAATAGTGGTAATGGAAAAGCCAAAGGCAAAAATGAGCTGAGGCTTATGAAATGTAAAAGATGATTTTAAAACTTTTTAGTGTAATCTGTAGTTGGATGAATTAAGGGGAAGGGAAAGGCTTAAGGTAGGTGATGCAATATTACCAGATTGCGTAAGACAGAACTGTGCAGTGATTTAGGAACAGAACTGACTGACAATTGAGCCTTAGTTTGGAGAAGAAGAAAATACCAAGATAATTGAAGCAGAGAAATGTTAGGAGACAGTAAGTAATATAACTGAAATAAGTTTTCAGGCCTAAACTAAAATAGTTTTCAGCATACTATTTGGAAAAAAAATGTAAATTCAAGAAATATGGAAAATGGGAGGAATCTAAATGCTGTAAAGGCGAATAGTTCCCAAAGCTGAAAAATTTATATTCTAAACTTGACAGCACAACCTGTAGATTCTAAAACAGATTATTTCCTGTTTAAACTGGGTAGATCCAAAGGGAGGTTCTGGTCCTAATGTAGCTTGAGATTTCATCAAGTAGTCCATAACGTGTGCTTGTATTTTGGTATCCAGGCTAGAGAAATGTGTATTCTGCGAAATTGCACTTAGTTGGATTCTTGACTCAGAGGCTAGTCATCACTAAAGAATGTCAGCTGATCAGTCTGAAGGGGGGGTATGTGTAGTAAAAAATAACCAGGAATAAAAAAATTTAAATCGTTTGTTGGTGTCTAAACAAACAGTTGTGGAAGTATGGAATAGTCGAGACTTGTCTCAGCACTACCGTCAAACTGTCAGCAATGTTGTAATGTGCTTGCTAAGGAAGTAAAGATATTCTTAAATAACACTGATGCAAGTGGAGGGTTCAGGACTAGAAGTTGACAGCCTCAGTCTTCATTACCCCATTGATGATTATGGAATGTTGTATACAGGATGGGGTTTTACACTTTAAAAGGGACTCAGACATGTTGGAGTATATCTAAACAAGTGGGAGGGTATAAAACCATTTCATATAGTTTAGAGAAGAGGAAACTTAGGTATTATGGTTATAGAACTTTTCCAGGATTTGTGGAGCTGCTGAGTGGGGGCCAGTGGATGAAATTTTAGGAGAGCAGATTTTGGTTCAGTAAAACAAACTTGTAACATTTAAGATCTTCAGAGATGTCTAAAACAAATTGTCTTGTTGTTGGGGCTATTTAAATAAAAGATACCTGCCCAAATTGGTGGATGTTATTGGGAGAATTTTTATACTACTAATTAAACAAATAGTCTGAACTTTAGTTCTCTGAACCACTGCTGCAGGTTGATGAAAGTAGTGTGGAGGTGGGAGAACATTTGAGCATTATAACGTAATGTTTGATATAAGGAAAGAATATATACAGCATACTAGTTATGAAGCATTCCTTTGTTTCATGAAGGAACACCTGTGAATCCACCACTTACAATGAAAGGACTATAGCATTCCCCAAACCCATACGCATTGCATATTTCTGAAATAGTTTGGCTATAATTACCAGCTTGCTAGGATAACATTGACAGAAGTTCTGATTCCCAGGAGTTACGGAATGAAGTTTGGAGACCTAACTTTTTACAACATGGGGTTATGGGAGAAAATGATAAATGGGGTTCTTGCATATGCTAAGATTGCAAACCAGTGGATTCCACTGAGTCATTCAGTAAGCAACTTCTATAATTATATGAGGCACAGGCACAGAGAAGAAAAAGACTTGTCTGAATCACAAAGAGTTACTGTTAGAACTGGAATCAGAACTTGTTCTAACTTGAATATTGTAAATAATACATTAGAAAGTACTGATGATTTCCTACTTTTTTCCTATTGATAAAGATAGTACGCAGCTGGTCAGACTTATCACTGATGAAGATGGTAAAGTCCTTGAGGACCAGAACTATGCCGTAGTCGTCTTTTTATTTCCATCAATACAGTCTTGCACATAACTTGTTAGGAAATTCAGGATTATATCTTAGAGACTGAAAAAAATCATGGTAGAAAGATTTCTTACTATCTTTCCCATAATAGTAAGTTCTTTGGTAAGTGAACTTACCGAGACTTATTTGACTTTAATGCTCATTAAAGAACCTAGCTCATTCCTCTGTTCATTTACCTTCCCATCTACCCAACCCATCAAGTATTTATTGACCCACTGTGTTCCAGCCATTATTCTAGGACTTGGGGACACAGTGGATAACAGAGTCTCATGGAACTTAGAGTTATTAGTCAAAAAATCAGATAAATATTTATAGAAGTACAGCTTAAGTGGTAGATGTATTTTATCATCTAACTGGATGTCTGCATATGAAGGCTGTTGATTTTATATATTTATATATTTGTTAATCTAGTCATCTGAATCTTCTGATAATTTATAACAGATTCTTTTGGTTTTCTAAGTTTAATAAACTTATTTACCTTGAACAAGGTAAACTATCCCCCCCCTTGATCCATTATATTACTGTGATTACTTACAATAATAGATTTTTCAACATTGAACTATTCTTGCACTCATTGATACAAATGAGTCTTAGTGCATTTTTCTTTTAATATGCTGGTAGATACTATTTATTTCAGATGTTTACACCTATATTTATAAACAAATTTTATCTATGGTTTTCTTTTATGCTACTGTCATGTTTTTATATTGGTGCTATGCTAATTTCATAGTAAGAACTTGGCAGTTTCTGAAGAAAACATTAAAATGATAAATTAATAAAGTGCTTTTTAGTCCCGAGACCTGGACTAAATGATACATGTGTAATATAAATTAGATTAACTTTTTCTAATACCCTTTGCTTAATTACTTGCTATAACTATGTAAATCATTTGTATTTAAATTATTGGTTATTGATTTGAGAATTGCTGTCATATGGCAATTTAAGATAAGCACTAATTTGATACTGGACATTATTAGGAAAGATTTCATTATAAAATTATTAATAGAAGCATAAAAAACTTAAGAGTGAAGTCTTACCTTAATGATGTAGTCAAATCCAAAGTAATCTCTTGATTTTTGTTGATTTCATTTGCTATTGAGAGATAAGCTTTTGGTAAACTTAGACAAGTATTGTTATTTAAGAGATAACATCTGTAATATGGTGAATATTGCTATCACTGAAGCAGAAAATGTATTATAATGCATTTTTTTTTTAACTGATTAAGATTTTATAACTGGGTAAGAGCACCTTTTTGCTGTGATGGATTTTGTTTAACCAAAATTGATTTAAATAACTAGTTAGGAACATTAAAGAGTACATTTATATTTGATAGTTCTTAATATCAATATATTGAAATTTCATGTACAAAATATATTTTTAAAAAACACTTTATTTTTAAATACTAATGGATGCAAGCCTTCTCCCCAAGGAAGACACAATCTGTAGGATGGAGAAATAGTTACATAGGTATTCAGCTAACCTTAATAATGACAATCACTTATCAGACAGTAGGCTCCAGTGGACATGAGCCTATCTTCTAGTGTATAGTAGAAGCTTAATAAATAATTCTTGAAAGAATTTTCTTTATAGGACTTGAGTCATTAAAATAGAATTCTCCTACTTTTTCAAAAAAGGAGTACATTTATACCCAAGAACTGTAATATTGTTTTTTTCTATTAAAAGCTTATTGACTTTAGGGATTTCTACTTTCCTTTTTTATCTTCCATTCATAAACTCAGTGTAGTTTGATCTTCATTACTGTCTTTCCCTTGAAATGCCTATGATTGCCAGTGGCTTAGTGGTCAAATTCAAGGTACCATTTTTTGCTGTTTACTGTACTTTTCACCCTGTCCTTGAATCTATCATTTCTTAGCTTCTATGACACCTCTCTTCCCTGTTTCTCTGTCTACGTCCATTTCTTCTTGGTTTGAATCTTTTTTTCCCCACTCCGTGAATGTTGCTTTTCCTAAGGTTCATTCAGTTCTTCTTTCTCCCTTTACCTTCTCTAAGACATCTCTTCTCATAGCTTTAACTAAGAAGTTTGTGTATCAAACTCAGACTTCTGCTGAACTTGCAATCTGTTGTCTATTGGACATCTGTTTGAATATTCCAAAGGTATCTAAAAAATATAACAAAGTGGTAAGTTTAAATCTTGTTCAGACAGATTAGTTCTGAAGCGTAAAAGAGGCTTTGGTACTAGTTATGTCTCATAGATAATCTTGTGATAGCTGTTTGAAGCTATCATTTGGAATGACTGGCCTCATTTAGTCATGGAAAAATTAGGTAAAATAACAAGTCAATAGCATGTTGGTTAAGAGCTCAGGTTCTGAAGTTAGTTTTGATAAGATATGTTATTCGATTGGTATAAATTTGATCTGTGGTAGAAATTAAAGCTATAGTCCTGTTAAGCATGGGCTTAATCTAGAGAATGACAGCATACACAGATCAGTAGCTCCTTACTTGAGTTTTAACACTTTATCAATGAAATCTTTCCCTGCCCTCTTTTTCCCCCCTGGACTAGCAAGAATATTTTGTTTTGTCTAACACATTTAAAATTTTTACTTTTAACAGAAATTAGCAGAGTACGGAAAGACATGTACAATGACACATTAAATGGCAGTACAGAGAAAAGGAGTGCAGAGTTGCCTGATGCTGTGGGACCTATTGTTCAGTTACAAGAGAAACTTTATGTGCCTGTAAAAGAATACCCAGATGTAAGTATATTTTGTTGTTTTATTCAATTTTCTTCTGCTTCACATATTTTGGGAAGAGATATATTTGGTGGTAAATACTTAAGCATTGTCAGCCACTTTTTTAAAAGTTCATGTGAGGAACTGGAGATGTAAATAATTGGGCATGTGTAATTTAAAAAATTTCTTTCTAAATGTTTTCATTTGATTGCTGCTATGTCATTTTGGAAATGCATGGTATAGACTATTTTGGATTTCAGAATGAGGCTAGGAACTGTGGAAAGCACTTTGGCCTGAGCATCAAAGAATACTAGCTACAACTCTCTGCTCATCTTTAATCTGACCTCAGAGGAGCCACAGCTTTGGCCACATCATCCTTTCTGTAAAATGAGGATGTCGGACTGTGTTCTTTTTAGCTCTACAATTTTTATCAAAACTACTGTTTGTAATCTGAATTTTTTTCCCATCTTAGTCCATTGCTCAACTGTTCTCTGTAAGCATCTTGTTGCAAATAGCCATCCTGTCCTATATCAGTTAATTTCTAAATAAATCCAGATTCTTTGCCTTTTGTTCCAAATCCCTATATGATACGGTCCATTCTATTTCTCTGACCTCATCTTAAATAATTTCCCCTCTTCTTCAGGATGCTGTAGCCACATTGGCCTTCTTTTGGCTTTTAGAACAAATCAAGTCTATTCCCAGCCCTAGGGCCTTTATGTTAGTTGTACTCTTATCTCTACTGGCTGGCTGCTGCTTGTCATTAAGAATTTAGCTTAAATATCACTTCAGAGAGGCCTCCTCTGACCTTATTTAAAAGCTAACTGGCTACTCAATGTTTCACATAAGTCTCGTATTTTCTCTGCACTAGTACTTATCTGGTATTTTTCTGGTGATATTTGTTTATTTTTCATCTTCCCCTAGCAGAATATAAGGTACATAAAACAAGAACCTTGCCATTGTTATTCACTGTATCTCCCATAGTATTGCACACAATAGGCCATTAAATAAATAAAGGAAAAATGATGGCTTTTGTTAGGTTTCAGAGGACTTTTCTTAAAGCAAAGGAGAGTTAGTATTATGGTGTCAAAAATGTGATGTGTCTCTAAGGTTCATTGGTTATATGGACAGAATACTAGTCTGCAAATGGGAAATGTCTTAAGATTAATTAATGGAACAAAGCTTTGGTATTTCACAATTTGCATTTCTAATACAATTTTCTTTAAAGTCTATACATTTCCTCTATAAGTATTTTTGGTAGCAAATATACATATAGTTCTGGATAATGTATGCAAAAGAAAAGTTCATTGGAAGATTATTGTGTAATATGAAGAATTAAAAGTTTTGCTCTCCATCTATTCTTTTATGTAAAGCCAGGAACCGAGGAATCTCTGAGAACTTCAGCAGTAGGGGTTTGTGGACCTTCTCTGTCAAGAGCCTTGCACGTAACTGGGCATCAGTGTCTCCCAGACTTTATCTTCAAATTTCAGATTCTTGGACGAGAGAGTGTGTTTTGGGCCAACCTGCCATGAGTGAGGTTACTTACCATAACCTAGATAGGACCACTATGGGCCCACCCTGGGTATAGGGATTATTCCTAGAAATGGGAAATTGTGATTTGGGCACCTGCCCCAATTGTCCGCTACTGTTTGGTGTTTTAGTATCCTCTAAAGGATAACAACTTTCTCCTCTGCTTGTTTAAATCCTAAAGGATAAAGTTTCAGGAATAATCATTAACATAGAACGTGTAAAATTATAAGACCTTAACAGAGAGAGAATATAACCTTGATCAGTCTGGTTCAATATCTATCTATCTCTCTCTCTCTCTCTCTCTCTCTCTCTCTCAATATCCTATCCAGGGAAGGGATATTTATTCTATGTTATTTGAAAGACATGTTCCATACAGTCTTCTAAGTCAGGGCTTGAGTCTAGAGGGCACTTTTTCACTATATTCCCTTCTTCTTTCTGCCAGTTGAGACTCACTGCTGTGAAGCTATGGTTGCTGGCAGATGTGTTGGAGCGTAACATTGTCTAGATCAGTGGTTCTCAAAGCATGATCCCTGGACCATAGTATCTATACCTTCTGGGAACTTGTAAATGTTCAAGCTCCATACCAGACTAGTTGAATTAGAAACTCTGGGGGTAAGGCCTAGCAATCTGCTCTTTTTTAGAAACCTTATAAGATGATTCTAATGCATTCTAAAGTTTGAAAATCACTACTCTAAATTTTTTTTTTTTTTTTTTTTTGGCTAGAAGAAGCCAGGCTAACAGTTAGATGATCTCATACATGGTCATTTTGCTAGGCATTGTTTCAGGAGGTAGGTAAATGATGAACTAAACAGTATCTCTACTCTCTCATGAAGTGGGCATTTCAGTAGCAGAGACAGACAAATAGCAAATGAACACAAACTTTTAGGTGCAGTCAGTGCTATGGAGAAACATAAAGTAAGGTAAACAGATGAATGGTGATTGTGTGTGGTGGGAGGTGTTCATTTTTGAGGGTAAGCAGGGAAGGAATCTCTTATAAGATGATGGGAATGGAGAGAAAGGAACAGAATGATGAGACGGAAGGCAGGAAAACGATCTGTGGGAGAAACATCTCAGGCAGAGCGAATAGCAAGTGCAGTGGCTCAGGCATTAGTATGCTTGGGAAGTGTGGGAAGATGTGAGATTGAAGAGTTAGCAGAGGGGCAGTGTAGTGCACAGTGGTCAGAAGTATGAATTCAGACCTAGACTTTTGGCTAGTTCTGCCACTTGTTTTGTGACCTTGGGCAAATTACTTTTCATTCCTGATCCTCGATTTTCTCATTTCTGTAATGGAGATACTAAGTCTCTCACAGGGGTTATGAAGACTAAATGAGTTAATATGTGTAAAGCACTTGGAAAAATGCCTTTATGCTGTGTGTTATAAGAATGTAAGCTCCATGAGGGCAGAAATTTATCTGTTTTTTTCAGTGCTTAGAATAGTGTGTGGCAAATGGTAGTTGTGTAATAAATATTTGTTGTGCATATTTGTATGAAACCCATACTTTCAAATATTCTGAAACTTTTTTTTTCTTTAAACCTGTTGTCTTTTGCATTTGCACATAGCAAGTTACTTATCGTAGTCAGTGTTAAGTTGGAGATAGTGTTTTGGACTTGCCTATGTAGAGTTATGAAACTGATAAAAGAAGGCGGCCTTAGGATTCAGTGTCTAAGAAATGAGGTAGTGCTGTATGATGCCCTTCACAATGTTTTTGAACCATTGGCTTAATGATGTGAGAATGAGAAGCTATTTATTATTAAGTAGCCCATTGAAAAGGTATTAAAAATTTTTTACAACATTTGTATTAATATTTGTATTTATTACTAAAGTAGACTTTTATTTTATCTTTACTGTGTACCAAGCATATCCTGGGTGGGAATATTAATCCAATTGAAAAACTCTTAGATATAGTCAACTTAGTGGGATTTTTGAGTCAGATAGGCCTCGATTTTGAATCTTGGCTTACCCTTTTAGTGGCTGTATTTGTCAACAGTTGCCACAATAATGCTCCATAATAAGACACTGCAAAACTTAGTGGTTTAAAATAATAAGCATTTATTTTCATACTCGTGAGTCTGTATATCACCTGAACTTACGCTGATTGAGGCTGGGCCTGGGCTGATCTAGACTACGTGGGGGTAGGTTTAGATCCTCTCTATTTATGTTCCTGCTAGGTCCCAGGCTAAATCGGGCAGTGGCTGCTCAGGGCTTGCTGTTAATCATGGCTGATCACTGGAATGCCAGAGCCAAGCTAAATTGCATCAGCATGTGCAAGGCCTCTGTGGACATTGAGTATCTGGAGATATTTTTAGTTGGCTAAACTTGGGAGGGGTTACTACTGGCATCTAGTGAGTAGAGGCCAGGGATTCTGCTAAACATCCTACAATGCACAGGACAGCCCCTTACAATGAAGAATTACCAGCCCAAAATGTCAGTAGTGCTGAGGTTGAGAAACCCTGTACTAGCCGTATCAAGTCACTCTGTCCACAGTTGGGGGGGGACTGGAATAAATATTTGCTGAAAAATATTAATAGTTGACATTATCACATTGACTTTGAGCATAGGATTACTTTTTAGAATCTGGTTCTTTGCTTATAAAGTCATAAGATCTACCTTACAGGATTATTTGGAGAAGTAGAGATAACAAATGCATGGCACTTGATAGAGCAGACACTCAATATGGTTTGTGTGATCATGAGTAAGAAAAAACATCTTATTCTTGAAGGAGCTTACAGTCTTGTATGAAAGATTAAACACAGTGTATTAAATCATTTATGACTATCATACGTTCATAGAAGGACAGTCGTGAAAGAAGATTAAAGTTATGTTTAGACCATCAAACTGGTAATTTGGTTGGTTAAGTTATTAAAGACTTTTTTGAATATGCGGGTTCTTAAAAAAAATAATGCATGGATAGAGTTAACTCTGATTTATGTAAGTAAAAAATGTTATGTTTCCAATGAGTCAGCAATAATTTTGTCACCAAATTTGCCTTGTTATCAATTTTGAGTTGTTATTGTTTTATGGGATCTGCCAGAGTAGTAAATAAGTGACAAATATTGGCGAGGTCTTGCTGTGTAGGCTATTAATTGTGCTGTATATACATGACCAGATTAGATTGTTAAACCGTTGATTTGGGACATGACTTGATGATTTAATTCTAGTGAGACTTTTCTAAGGATTTTCTGTGAGTGTAACTGATTTTCTGATGTTTTTAAAATAGGTTTTAATTTTGAATAATAGCCTTGAAAAACATCTCTTGGGTCTCTAGGCCATCATGATGACACATATTGTCAAAGAGTTTGTGAGATGTGTAAGTGTCTTCTTAAATATTTTTTTTTCCAACTTGTAGGATTCTAGCTTGGCAACCAGTTATTCATAATATTCTTTATAGTCTTATAGTCATAAGCTATATTTATGGTGGTTCATGAGTTGTAAGTTCCATTTCTGTTTAATTTTCTGTGTTTGCAGAAAAAATTTGGCTAGTGATAGCTTCTGAGTTAGTATAGGGTTGTTTGATATTTTCTTCTGTTTCTCAAGATTGTCATCTGCAGATTGGCTGTTGAGCAGGTGTTTGTTTTGGAGGGATTATAAGAAGAGAGAAGGGTCAATGCAGTCAGTTATCTTTCATTAGGTCTTTGTTCCTTTGACTGTTGCGGTTCTCTTACTGTGTTGAAGGATTAACAGTCTTGATACTTTCATTTTTATTCTTCTAAATAACAAATGGATGTTAAATCAAAATTTAATGATCTGCAAAGTCTCCTTTTTCAGTGCCCACCTTAACCCTTGAATTTTGCCTAAATATGACCTTAATTATAAGTGAAAGTATAACATTTTTAAAGTAAGATCTGCACACCTCTCTTTGATAGTTTGTGCAGGAAACTAGAGATAGTTTTCTAATAAGGTTAGTATATATTTTTATTGAGTGTAGTTGTGAAGTGGTTCAGATTACATGTTAACTTGCTGGCCTTTTAATTTAGCAGAGTGATTTGATAATACAGACCATGTCTTTAAATTTTAGAAAGGGAAACTGTTATCCTTGACTTAGACATTCTACCAATTCAATTTAATGACGGTCAATTTCATGATGTTTTTGTTTTGAAGTTTTCTTTTTATTTCACTCTGTAAGGGTATATTGAGGGCCTGATGTATACCATATATTTAATAGGTTCTTTATGTTTTGGGAATATACTAAATTTCTTAGAATGTTAGTAGATACTATTCCAGAAAGAGTTTCGAGACAGTCTGAAAGCAGTAGATTTTGTTTAGCTCTGATTTTTCCAAAGTTTAGCAATTTCTTTAAATAGTAAGCCTTCTCAGTTTTTAAAATGCAGGCAATATCTTGTGTTGTAACATTTTTATATTTAAAAGGAAGTACTGTTTAGAAGAACAAATGGAAAGATGGAGTTAGTTCCTAGGGAAGAATTATTTCTGGTAAGCAAATGTTTCCTAGGCTCAGTTGAGATAGATTAAATTAGATTAATTTTATCTAAAAACAGTTTGTTAGGATCTGCTTTGTTAAATTATTGCTACAAAGGACCAATCACAGGTATCCCACCTCCATATTTCTAAGATTTTCACTGAAGTAACCAAAGGAATATAATATAAAAATTGGGGAGAAACCTGCTTCTTAGTGCTGTCCATATTCTGGAAACATTGAGCTGTTACTGTTAAATATTAAAGGAAAACTTGAGATGCTGATCTATTGTCAGCCCAACTGGAGAGAACAGTGTTTCCTGGAGCTGAGTGAAGCAGGTAATAATAGAACCATCACAATCCTAACCCTTTTCCCCCAAAATCGGTAAGTGAAACTGGGTGTTTCAAAGGTTATACCACTTGAGCTCTACCACCCATCTCAGTGGCTGTTTATAAATAGGTGACCTAAATGTATTTTGTAAGTGAATGAAATCATTTATGCCTTCTTTTGATTTCAGTTTGAGCAGAAAACTACCATAGTTTTTGAGAAAACCTACCTTTACCTTAGAGACATTGAAATTGAAGTTTTAAATTACTATCCTTGGAAATAAATTCAGTTAATCATTTCATTGGGAAAACATATGTCTCAGTAAACCCAGCCATTTAGAACAAAGTAGTTCATAAATAAATTGGCTATTTCCTGAAATCAAGTTTTGACTACCATAGAAAACTGCTTTTCCCAAGTCCAAAATCAATGTCAGTAAGTAAGCAACCTGTCATGAATTTGACCATCTCCTTGTTTCATATCGATATGATAATTTTTTTATTATTTGGTAAATAATTGAGTTGAAAATTTTTGATATATTGTTTGGGATTATAGAACAATGATTGTTTTGATTAGTTTCTTGTCTTTTTACTTGTAAGGTTATATATAAACAGTATAAATTTGCCATGTCAAGGACAGATTAAAACAAACATTTGAAAAGTAATTAGAATGTGAAAACTAAAAAGGACGTCTGAATATAAAATAGCAAAATTTTAGTATCATTCTTTTATCCTAGAAATGTTTGTTTGTGGCCTATGCTAGGCAAAAGGGCACAGGAATATGAAAAGACATCATCCCATAATCCTTTAGTACCCATCCCATAATCTCATAGTACCATTATAACCATAATCCAGGTATGGAATAATGAGGACCTTCAGGGAATGGCAGTTGAAATGAAGAGAAGGAAACAGATTAACTTGTGGAACTCTTAAGATTTCTTCATCTTTTACATGTGGGGGCTAGGAATAAGGGAGAGCCCTGCCGGTGGTGCCATTCATTGAAAATAGAGAATACAGAAAGAGTAAAAGGTTTTATAATATGATATTATAGGGGAACCAAGAGTAAGAGATGGTAAACTTACTGTATTAATAGGATATAATAATTAAAAGCCACTGTAAGCTGAGTTCATAATGTAGAACATTGAACAGTAGGTCAAATATGACTAAAATTTATGCCAAAAAAATAGTTCACTGTAAGAGCTGAATTAGTATTTTTGGAACAGTTTTGTGGGGCTGACAGTATTTATGTAGCAAAACTTAAGATGTCAGCTTCAAAAGCCTAATCTGTGGCCAGAACTACACATTTCTTCTCCTAGACCTCCTCTTCAGGGTATCACTTCAAACCCTGAAGAAGAGTCTAGGAGATGAAATGTGTAGACCATAGATTACATGAATGAAAACTTTTATGTGATACTACTTTATTAACATGTTTCAATCACAAATATACTGTAACATCAGAAAAGAGAGAAAGAAAATTTGATTATTTGAATAAAGACTGTTTTCTGGAATCAGTTATTGACGAGACTGTCCTTTCCCCATTGTGTATGCTTGGTGCCCTTGTCAAAGATTAGTTGACTACATATGTGTAGATTTATTTCTGGATTTCTGTTTCATTGGTCTGTGCGTCTGTTTTTATGCCAGTACCATATTGTTTTGATTACTGTAGCTTTGTATATTTTGAAATCAGGAAGTGTGATGTCTTCAGCTTCGTTCTTTCTCAAGGTTGTTTTGGCTATCTTTTGTGAGTCCATATGAATTTTAGGATTTAAAAAAAAATTCTATGAAAAATGCCATTGGAATTTTGATAGAGATTGCATTGAATCTGTAGATTGCTTTGGGTAGTTTGGACATTTTAAGAATATTCTTCCAATCCATGAACGTGGGATATCTTTATTTATTTCTGTATTCAATTTCTTTGATCACGGTTTTATAGTTTTCAGTGTACAGATATTTCAGCTCCTTGCTTAAGTATATTTCCAAGTATTTAAAATATTGTTCTTTTTGATGTTGTAAATGGGATTGCATCTTAATTTCTTTTTTGGATAGTTTATTGTTAATGTATAGATAGAACTGATTTTTATATGTTGATTTTGTATCCTGGAACTTTGCCGAATTTGTTTATTCTAACAGTTTTTTGGTGGAATCTTTAGGGTTTTCTACATATGAGATTGTGCCATCTGCAAACAGAGACAACTTTACTTCTTTCTTTCTGATTTGGATGTCTTTTCTTTCTTTTTCTTGGCCTAATTACTTGGTCTAGAACTTTGATTACTGTGTTGAATAGAAGTGGTGAGGATGGGCATCCATGTCTTCCTCCAGTTCTTAGAGGAAAGACTTTCACCTTTTCACTGTTGAGTTATAATGTTAGCAGTGGCCTTGTCATTACCTGGCCTTTATTATGTTGAGGTATATTCCTTCTATACCTAATTTGTTGAGAGTTTTTATGATGAAAGGATGTTAAATTTTGTCACACGTTTTTTCTGCATCCGTTGAGATGATCATATGATTTTTATCCTTCATTCTGTTAATTTAGTGTATCACATTTATTGATTTGCATATGTTGAACCATCTTTACATCCAGGGAAAAATCCCACTTGATCATGACATATGTATGATGCTTTTAATGTGCTTTCAATTCAGTTTGCCAGTACTTTGCTGAGGATTGTTGCATCTGTGTTCATGAAGGCTATTGGCCTATAATTTTCTCATCTTTTTGTGCTCTTATCTGGCTTTGGTATGAGAGTAATGCTGATCTCATAAAATGAATTTGAAAGTGTTCTCTCCTGTTCAGTTTTTTAGGAAAGTTTAAGAAGGATTGGTGTTAATTCTTTAAATGTTTGGGGGAATTTACCTGTTAAGCCATCTGGTACTGGGCTTTTCTTTATTGAGAGGTTTTTGATAATAATTCAGTCTCCTTTCTGGTCATTGGTCTATTTAGATTTTCTCTTTCTTCATGATTTAGTATTGGTAGGTTGTATTTGTATGTTTTTAGGAATTTAACCATTTTTTCTAGTTTGTCCAATTTCTTGGTATATCATTATTTATAGTAGTTTTTATCATCTTACGAGCATTTCTGCATTATTGGTTGTAAAATCTCCTCATTGATTAATTATTTTATTTATTAGAGTTCTCGCTCTCTTCCTCTTTGTTAGTCTAGTCAGAAAACCAACTTTAGTTTTGTTGACCTTTTCTATGCATTTCTAGTCTCTATTTTATTTATTTCTGCTCTAATCTGTATTACTTCCTTCCTTCTGTTTAAGTCTGTAGCACCCAGTGTTTTCAGGCAGTCTCCCATTCAATTTTTTTTTTAAATCTCAGGAAATTTTTACTATGAGAATGAGAAATCACTATATATAATTTCACTGTTCAAATATTAATTTCTTCCTTGTGCTATACATTGTGTGAGGCACTGTGGATAAAACAACAAAACAAAACTAGGAGTTGGTTCCTGACTTCAAGGCATTACCCCCAAGGGATGTACAGATCATTGCATACCATATGATAAGAGTGTAACTGGTGGGTGGGTACACAGTGCTCTGCTGAGAGTCTCACTTCGGACCAGGGAAACAGCTGACTCTAGGTATCAAAGAACACACAAGGAAATAGAAAAAACACTTGAGCTCAGTATTGTGGGATGAGGAGGAGTTTGGCATGTTAGATGGGAAGGAAGGAGAAAGAAAGGTGTATACAGGGAAGAAAAATTAAAAGTACCTGCTTTTTTTTTTAGAGAAGAGTAAATTGATATGTGGCTAGAACACAGAGGTAGTAGCAAGAATAGACTAGAAAAGTAGTTTGGGATCTTTTAAAAGGCCCTGTGTGTAAGGTTTTACTCACAAATACTGTCTTATACTCTAACAAATATTGTCTGCTTTTGTCATAAAAATCTTACTGACTTTAATTGCCTTAATATTTTTACTTGGTTAAATTTTTTGTTTGTTTAATTGTTACTTAGCATCTGGAATGATAATCATCTATCTTATTGACCTGAGTTGTTTTTGGGTGGTTTCAGCGTGTTGTCCTGTTATATCTATATATCTATACAGAGAATGATTTTTCATAATTTAGGATATCCAAATTCACATACCACGGATTTCAAATTTTGGTTATAACTGTTTACTAATTTTTTCCCTTTGCTGTTGATGTCAATGCCTTTTTGTACACAGCCTTGTGAGAAGCCTTTTCTTACATACCACTTGTACATAAATGTGCCACAAACAATTTTTATAAAGGCCTAATATGTGAAAGGTTTTGCCAAATGATTCCTATAATAATAATAATGTAGCATAAATTAACTGTTTCTGCAGGAGATATATTTGGCCACTTATTAGTTGTATGAATTAATAGAAAGGTAGAAAAAGTATAAGACAATTTGTTTACCCCCAACACACGTTTTGATACATAGAGGGTCCCCAATTTACAATGGTTTGACTTATGATATTTTTATGGTGGTGCAAAATCAATAGGCATTCATTATGCTCTTTGACTTATAAGGGGCCATGTCTGGATAAACCCATTGTGATTGAAAAATTGTGAATTCAAAATGTGCTTTCAACTTAGGATATTTTTAAATTACAGTGAGTTTATTGGAACTTAACCTCATTGTAAATCAGGGAGCATCTGCATTCATTCTGGGGTTTTGTTTGTTTGTTTTTTGGGGGACAGAGCCTTGCTCTGTTGCCCTGGGTAAAGTGCAGTGGCGTTATCATAGCTCACTGCAACCTCAAACTCCTAGGCTCAAGCTATTATCCTGCCTCAGCCTCCCGAGTAGCTGGGAATACAGGCGTGTGCTGCTAAGCCTGGCTATTTTTTTTTTTTTTCCTATTTTTTGTAGAGACAGAGTCTTGCTCTTGCTCAGGCTGCAGTCCTCGTGCCTGCCTGGGCCTTCCAGAGTGCTAGGCATTATCCAGCATGCCTGGTCCATTCTGGTATTTTTAATTACAAACAGTTTTTGTGCTGAATGGTCTCATCTTAGCATATCTGTGTAAAATAGGCTCGCTAGTGCTGAGTAGATTAGGGATGGTCCATTTTTTGTCTTCTGCTAAGTGAAAGACTTCATTAACAAATATATATACACAAACAATTTTGTGTGTGTTTCATACTTACTGTGTTCCTTATGTGATATAATGGACAATTTATAAGGTATAAGTTCTTGAGTTTTTTTCCCAAAAATTTAAGCAGAGATTACTCTATCAGTTCTTAGAAGTGTTTCACTGAGATGGTTTCGGAAATCCATTTTTTATTAGCTGTTTTGATAGTGTGTCACAGTAGATGTTATCTTTAATTGTAGAATTCTTAAAAGGTTAATGGAAAGGATTTTCATAATACTTTACATTTTATCATTGGGAGAAATCTATCATTTCTATTTAAAATGATGTGAGTAGCAATGAACAGCATTAGACATGATTGTTGTTAAACCTCTTCTTTAAAAATTAACATGCCACTTGGCAGAAATATAATTGGTGAGCCACGGAGAAGGTCTGTACTTAAACAGTAGGGTTAATGAATATCTTTTTTTTCTTTTTCTTTCCATTCTTTTGGCCTTTAAAGTTGCACTGAGCTCAGGCTGTTTGAAATGATTTTCTTTGAAAGTGTTGTGACATTGTTTTAATTGAATGAAGCTGCAGAACTGGCATGATAAATCAACACAGAATGAATTTTAATGCAAGGCAAACGATATTAACTTGGAAATTGGTTGCAGTAGACAAAGCAGCTGCTATGATTAGTTTTTTTTCATTCTCTACTCAAAACATTTTGATAACGATGACCTTGACAGTTCCAATTGTATTAGAATACCAATGGCATGCACTTTAACATACTTGAGCTGTTGTTTGGTTCCTCGGATAGCAATATGTTCATGTTTAAGGTTAGGAAAATTTTGTGTCACAGATTTAATGTTTTGGTTTTAAGTGTTTTAAAAAGATTTTTTAAATTTAGTAAATAATTATTGTGAAGATTAATCAGCTGTGATAGAAGCTTTTTTCTGTGTAATCTTGATGCTGTGATTCCACCCAAGGAGGATTAATATGTGAAATGGATAGGATGTTCCAAAGGGGGTTCTCTAAGTGGCCATGAAGTGTAGGCCACCTGGCTTGACAAGGGATATAGGTCAAAACCAATTACATGTTAGTTATTTGAAGTGCTAAAGTATCTCATTCATAATGCATTTTTCCAGATTTTTTGGGCCACATTTGATACATATAATGCATATCTAGTATATGGGTTGATTTGGGAAAAGATCTGTATGGAGTACAACTATTACTAAAGAGTAGCTGGCAAGGCTGCTTATTTTAGGAAATAGTCAAGGTAACAAATAGAGTGAAGGCACTTTCACAGAGTTTTTGAGAGCAGGGAGAGTTTCTTTTCCTTTTTTAATTCCTCCATTTATTTCATTCCTTACCACAGAACAAGACTTGAATAATGTTTTGTTGAATCAAATTTGAAAATGAAAGGCTGTTCCCCATTTTACTGAAAAACACAAAACCTAAACAAAAAGGGTGAGTGATGGGATGTGGAGATTGTTTCTGTCCAGGTTGTTTTTGGGGAAGGGAGAGTGAAGTTTAATGTAGTCTTTGACCATATAAACAGGTTAAGTTATGAAGTTGTAGAAAAGCAGCTTACTTGACATGAATATAGGGCTAGGCATGTCGATAGATCTTCTCTGATTTTTTTTCTTTTTCTTGGACCCTCATGCCAATATATTATTACCCTATACTGCCTTAAGTTATATCAGTTCTGGATCTATTAAGATCAAAAGGCAGCCTCTTAAAAAGTGCTAGTGGACTTGTGTTTTTTAGGGACTGACAAGGTAATTCAGACCAGCTGAGTAATTCTAGTAAATTAGGACACAATAGGAAGAAAAAAAAAACCTGCTTGAATATATCAGACCTAGCAGAATTGTGAAGAAATTACTACTTCAGAATACTCCGGAGGTCAGGTTATCAAGGATATAAGCCTGACTTTTGGGATCACTTTTCTCTCTGGGTTTGTTTGCAGAATCTGAAGAGGGCAGCTAAGAAAGAGGCTGAGCTTTGGGGGATAGAGATTGGAGTCTACAGTTTGTTTATGTGGACTCCCCCCAACCCTTTTGCCTAATGTTTTTGGGGTAGAGACTGATGGGCATGTACTCTAGAAGTAAGAATGAACCAAAAGGTTCCAGGTCCTCATAGAGACTGTACCTGAACTCAAAATTGTCTGTCTCAATAAGTGAAATTGTACTGAGATGATCTCAGGCTATTAGTAATAGTAGGTGCCTGGCAGAAGCTGGTATATATCTTCTCTGGAGGAAGATAACATTATCTTTGGCCTCATATTATTTTCTGTAAGCTATTTAGTGAGTACATTTTCTGGCACACAGTAGAAAACAACCAAGCACACAAGGAGGCAAGATGACATTAACAAAAATACAGAGAAACAACAAAACAATAGAAACAAACTCACAGAGACTCTAGGTATTAGAATTACAAGATCCAAACATTTTAAGAGCTACTGTGTGTAAGGAGATAGAAGACAAAGAAGAGAGACATGAAAGCTATAAAAGAAAAATGAAACTGAAAAATCCCTTACTTGCTATTAACTAAACAGGTGGGTTTAACAGAAGATTAGAAGCATTTGAAAAGAGAATTAGTGAACTGGAAGATAGCTCACAAGAAAATACTCAGCATGAACATAGAGAGGAATGGAAAAATAGGAGGGAGTGTGAAAAATATTATAAAAGGAATGCAGTGAGAAAGTTTAATGTATATCATTGTAGTATTAGAAGAAGAGGAGAAATAGAAGGGGACAGAAGCAGAGTTTGAAGAACATGTGGTTGAGAACTTTAACACCAAAAAGCATGACAAATACAAAGAAAACTACATGTAGGCACATAGTAGTAAAACTGCTGAAAAATGATGATTAAGGGGAAATATTAAAAGCAGGCAGAAAAAGGAAAAGATCACAGTCAAAGGAGCAATAGGAAGACTCATAGCTTACTTCTCAAAAGTAGCAGTGGAATCTAGAAGACAGTGAAAGAATCCTTAAGGAGTTCATCAAAAATAAGACATTTTCATTTTCAGATAAGAAAAAACAGAGATTTCATCACTAGAAGACCTTTACTAGAGGAAATACTACAGGGTGTTTTTCAGGTATGAGAAAAATGACTCTAGTTGGCAAGTTGAAGATACAGAAAGGAATAAAGAGTAGCAAAAATGGTAACTATGTAAATCTAAATCCATATTATCTGTACAAAGTAATGACGTCCTATTGAGTTTAAAATATAATTTGAAAAATAACCAATGGTTATTTTTAACAGAAAGATACACAGTTGACCCTTGAACAATGTGGGGGTTAGGGCCACTGACCACAACCCCCCCCTGCCCCCCACAGTTGAAAATCCACGTATAACTTTTAACTCCCCCCAAACTTAAGTACCAATGGATTGAGAATAAAGGCTGTTAAATATTCTGGGGCCCCTGTCTTATATGGAAAAGGAGTAAAAGTACAAAGGAATGTCAATGTTGGTTAAGTCAGTGAAGCATGCTGTAACCTGTGGTGAATAAGCATGTCACTTCCAAGCTAGTAGAAAGGAGAAAGGAAAGGAGAAAACATGCTCATATGCAACACCTCGCTACCCGCCCCCCTCCCCACCACGCACGTGGGAAAAGGAGGCAAGAAGGAATAGAAAAAGGAATACAAAAGAAGTAGGACACGTAGAAAGCACTTAGCACTTAGAAGGTAGATATAAACCATGTGGATATAAAGTAGATATAAAGGTAGATATAAACTCATGTAAATGGGCTAAATGTTCCAGGTAAAACTTAAAGATTTATGTATTAAATGAAAAAACAACTCATTTAGATGCTGTTTACCAGGGTCTCATTTAAAGTATAACAAAAGATTGAAAGTAATAGGATTAAGAAAGATACATTATGAAAAATTAAAAATTTATATCTCTATTAATATCAGTAGAGGCTTAGTGTCAAAAGGTTTAACGAGATAAAGAGAGCTACTTCATAATAACAGAAAGAGACACAGTTGACCCTTGAACAATGTGGGGGTTAGGGCCACTGACCACAACCCCCCCCTGCCCCCCACAGTTGAAAATCCACGTATAACTTTTAACTCCCCCCAAACTTAAGTACCAATAGCTTACTGTTGACCAGAAGTCACCGATAACAGTTGATTAATACATATTTTGTATATGTATTATATACTGTATTCTTATAAATAAACTATAGAAAAGAAAATGTTACTAAGAAAATCATAGGGAAGAGAAAAGATAGTTAATTTTCATTAAGTGTGGAAATGAATCATTAATCATCTTCATGTTGAGTAGGCTGAAGAGGAAGAGAAGGGGTTGATCTTCCTGTCTCAGGGGTGGCAAAGGTGAAAGAGAGAGGAGGTGGAAGAGGAGGCAGGAGAGGCCGGCACACTTGGTGTGACTTCTGAAAAAAATCCACATGTAAGTGGACCCACACATTTCAAACGTGTTGTTTAAGGGTCAAAAATAGAAGTAAAAGGAAAAAAAGACAAACCTTAATCACAGTAGGCTGTATTCTTTCAAGCACCTATGGGTTATTTACAAATATTGGCCATATTCTGTGCTGAAAAGGAAGTCTAAACAAATATTAAAGGACTATACATGATAATGTTGTCTGATTACAATGTAGGAAGCTAGAAGTCAAAACTAAAGATAATTAGGAAATTCTTACCTGTTTGAAATGTAAAAAATTTAAGTATTCAGTAAATGTCAGCTTATTTTGAACTGAATCATCATGAAAATACCACCTTTCAGAATTTTTGGGATACAGCTAAAGTGAGCTTGGAGGTATACATAAAGCTTTAATGTGTACTTTATTAAACAAGAAAGGGTATAATAAGCAAAGTATCCATTTCAAAACATTGGAAAAAGAGCAGATTAAACCCAAAAAAAGTAGAAGGAAGGAAATAATCAGAATAGAAATCAATTAAAAGAAAAACGCTGAACAGAGAGACTCAGTATATAAGCTAGGTATTGGTGCATCATCATAAATCACCTCAAAAACATAAAACTATTGGGCTCCTTCCTCTGCGATTGGGTTCAGAAGAGCAGGTCTTCTGGTCTGCATCTGGTGTAGGTCAGCAGTCAGCCAGGCAAGTCTACTTTGGGAGTTGTCTGGCTTTGGGTATTGATGGTGACTGGGTCATATGTCTTGCATTCCCCATGGGTCATATGTCTTTCATTTCCCAATAGGTTAGTCCAGGCTTGTTTATATGGGAGTAATAGGGTTCTGAAAGAGTGGAACAACATAAAATTGACCCTTAGGCATATCATTCTTTTCACCACATTGTATTGGGCAAAGCAAGTCACAATATTGGCTCAGATTCAAGATGTGGGAGGAGGTGCAAATTTACATTGCAAATGGCATAGATACAGTGAGGGAAGAAAACTGTGGCCATTTTTGAAATCAGTCTACTCCAGTCAACAAAAGCAAAAGCAGGCTGGGAATAGTGTCTCACACCTGTAATCATAGAACTCTGGGAGGCTGAGGTGGGAGGATCCCTTGAGCTCAGGAGTTCGAGACCAGCCTGAGCAAGAACAATACCCACCCAATCTGTATAAAAAATAGAAAAATTGGCTGGGCTTGGGGTGCATACCTGTAGGTAGCCCCACTAGGGAGACTGAGGCAGGAGGATTGCTTGAGCCCAGGAATTTGAGGTTGCAATGAGCTATGATGATGCCACTGCACTCTAGCCGGGGAGACAGAGACTTTGTCTCAAAAAAAAAAAAAAAAAAAAAAATTACAGGTGTTAAAAAAGAAAATTAGACATAAACTTCAAATCAATAAATTAAAAAATTTAGACAATATGACATAAACACTGTTTTAAAAATTGACATGAAAGAATAGAAAATCTAAATTAAAGAAACTGAATCTATAATTAAAAAGCTTCCACAGAGAAAACCCTAGGCCCAGGTAGCTTCACTACTGAAGTGTAGTCAGTATTTAAGGAAGAAATAATACCCGTCTTTAATGAGTTCATCCAGAGAGTAGAAAAAAAAGGAACATATCCCAGCACGTTTGGAGGCCAGGATAACCTTGGTGTCTAAAACATAAGAAGCATATTATGAGAAAGAAAAATTAAAGGTCAATTCCATTCATGAACATAAGTTTTGTTGTTGTAACTGAACTCAGTCGTTTTAAAAAGAATGATATCATGATCAAGTTGAGTTTATTTTAGGAAAGTAAAGTTGGTTTAACATTTGACAATTCATTTGTAATCCACTGCAGTAACAGAATTAAGGAGAAGTATTGTGATTGTTTAAATAGACGGTGAAAAAATGGTAAGTTTAGACACCCCCTTGTCATTAAAAAAAAAAAAATACTCTTAGCACACTAAGGAAAAGAATGGAATTTTCTAAATGAGATAAAGTATATCTATAAAAAGTCTACAGATTACTTCAAACTTAATGGTGAATTGTTGAAATCTGGAACAAGTCTGGTACAGTTTTATTTGACTTTGAACTTAAGATGTGCTGGCCAGTGCTCTAAAGATAGCAAGAAAAAGAAATAAAAATGGTTGGAAAGAAAAAAGTAGAACTGTCATCATTTGCAAGTGATATGATTGTTTATATAAAGGATCCAAAAGAACCTACAGAAAATTTGAGAATCAATAATGAAGGAACAAGGTTGCTGGTTAGAAGGTTGATATAGAAAAGCCAATTTTATGTTCATATACCAGAAACAGAAAATGAAAAATCAAAAATACAATGTATAATAGCAGAAAAAGCCCTGCAGATTTCTAGGATTAAATATAACAACAACAACAAAACCAAATAAAGACACAATCAAAAAAAGCTTTACATTCTTGAGAGACATGAAAGACCACTTAATCAAATGGAGAAATTTTTACTGTTCATGGTTTTTGAAGACTCTATTATAATGTGATTCCAGTGAAAATTCTTGCAAGTATTATTTTAGAAATTGACTTATTTTAAAATATATGGAAATGCAAAGGGCCAGGAGTAGCTAAGGCACTCTTGAAGAGCAAGGTGGAAGAACTTGTTTTACTACATGTCAAGATTTATTACAGTGTGATACTAAAGAAAGGATAAATAGATAAATGGAATCTAATAGAGAGCCCAGAAATAGCCTTTCATATCCTTGGGTTCCACATCTGTGGATTCAACCAACTGTGGATCGAAAATATTTTGGCAAAAACCCCAGATGGCTGCATGTGTACTAAACATGTAGGGACATTTTTTCTTGTCATTAGTCCCTAAAAACAATACAGTAACAATGATTTACATAGAGTTTATATTAAGTATTATAAACAGTCTAAAGATGATATAAAGTATATGGGAGGCTATGCATAGGTTATATGCAAATACTGCACCATTTTATATCAGGGACTTGAGCATCCACAAATTTTAGTATTTGTGGGGGGTCCTGGAACAAATGCTCACAGATACCAAGGGACAACTGTTCACATAAATGTTTATTTATGGTAATGTTGAGAATGCAAAGCAATCGGAAAAGGATGGTCTTTTCAATAATATAAGCTAGAATATTTGGATATTGATGTGAGAGGAAAAAAAGTTATTTTATACAGACATCAATTCCTGGTACATTTTAGACATAAATGTAAAAGAGATAATAGTAAAGCTTCTAAAAGATAACACAAGAGGATATCTTCATGTCCCTGAGATAGGGAAAGGCTTATTTTAAACAGGACACATAAAACACTCACCATGAAGAGAAGATTAATAAACTTGAACTCCAGTAAAGTCGAAAACTTCCAATCATCATAAGACACCATTAAAGAGGGAGAAGGCAAGCCACAGGATGGGAAAAGATGTCATGCTACTCATGTAACCACAAAGTAGAAATCAATATGAAAAAAATAACACAGTAGAAAAATAGGAAACTTCAAATGTACTTCAAAAAAAGTACGTTGGAATGGACAATAAACATGAAAAAATGCTCAATTTCATTATGATAGTAATCAGAGGAGTGCTAATTGAAATATTTCAAAAATATACCAAAAATGGCTCAGATAATAAACAACACTGACAATAAGGAGTATTGGAGAGGAAGTGGTTCAAAACAAATTCTTACATAAATGTATACTCTTCTATTGGGGATACAAATGTGTATAACTATTTTAGAAAATAGTTTAGACTCTCTGCTGAAGATTATTTTGATCTTCTTTATCCATCACAGTTATTTGTCTCAAGGATCAGTCCTTTGTCTTGCTTCTTTATCTTGTACTGTCTCTTTTGTGTTAGAGCTCTTGCTGAAGTCTTTGGTAAACCTTGATTTGGTATGAAGCACTGAAAATTTGCATTAGGAGCTTGTCCACCAATGGCCTCCATTTGAGATGATCACCTGAAGTGCCAGACTATGAGATGAGAGTCCTATGCTGGAACATGGAAGTCTTTTGTTTGGGACATTTCAGTTTTTCTAGAGAAATAAACTCTGGTATTACCTGCAAGTCAGTTGCCTGGCTTTTGGTGTTCTGTAGGCAGGGATGGCCAATTGTTTTGTATATTATTTTCACCTTTTCTTTCTTGTTCGCTGCAGAACTCAAGTGTTTGAGTGTTAAGTCTCTGGAGTTTTGTAGGGCAAATTTGCCATTGATTAAATCTCGTTATATGACATTCTAAGCCGAATTATTTCATAAGAGTAAGGCCCTGAGGTTTCCCAAAGAGAATTTTTAGTGGACTTGGTAGGCTATTAATTGTCTACTATGCGGCAGACCTTGTAATGGACCTTGTATATGTATTGTGCTACACACACATCTGTGCACACACCATCGTCACTATTAGCTCTACCAGATACTATTATCCCTATTATGTAATTGAGGCTTATTTGATATGACTTTCAAATTCCTAATTACTATTTTGTATTCAAGCTTGGATAACAGCTGGAATCTGTGTGCTTTCAGAATTTAAGCACTTATCCATAGTATATACTACCTGAGTTTATTTAGATTGGAGTTGTGAGAAGTTTACAGGGTTGAAGGTTGGAAGTAAATGCCTTGTTAAAATGGATGACCATGGGGGTTTAGGTCAGGTAAAGAGATAAAGTGCTATATGCCAAGAAAGTAGACAAGGATAAGTGGCCTTATTTGAATATAAGGAGATGATACAGGTAATTTCAGAATGTGGGATCTTGTAAGTCTAGATCAAGTGCTTATAGATCAAAGTCTGTGGATTTCAACTTGGGGTGAAAGAAGTTACATGAAAATCTCCTTGGAGGAGGCGGCTTTCTTCAGGCATATACTACCACCTCTCCTTTAAGAAACACAAAGCTGCTGATGCGCAGCTTTGTGAGGCTCACGGTAAGAGCCATTGGAATACAGAAGATGGAAGAAGTACCCAGCTTCTTGAGCCCTGACAGGGTGGATTTTCTGGCTTCTTAATTTTGTGTAATGATATGCTAACAGTAGAATACATGCAAGAAAAAAGTAAGAAGCTATATGCATAAGAATCAGTAGCTATTTGATTGAATAAATAAATGAAAACCACCCATGGGTTTTTGTGGAACTGATGGAAAACACTCGTTTTTTTTTCTTTTATGCACATGACATGCAAATGATGAAAATTTACTTTTCAGTATTCAATCTGTTATTCCCACTGACCTTTTAAAAAATTGTATATATGAATACTATAAGTCTCTGTTGAGGGATGATAATTTTTTTATTTATACAATTATTTATATCACTGGTCCTATTCATGGAAAGAGTTTAGGCTTCTTGCAAAAACAGTAGTATAAGTTAAGTTACAGGGCCGGGTGCAGTGGCTCACGCCTATAATCCTAGCACTCTGGGAGGCCGTGCCGGGTGGATTGCTCAAGGTCAGGAGTTCGAGACCAGCCTGAGCAAGAGCGAGACCCCGTCTCTACTAAAAATAGAAAGAAATTATCTGGCCACCTAAAAAAAATATATATAGAAAAAATTAGCTGGGCATGGTGGCACATGCCTGTAGTCCCAGCTACTCGGGAGGCTGAGGCTGTAGGATTGCTTAAGCCCAGGAGTTTGAGGTTGCTGTGAGCTAGGCTGATGCCATGGCACTCACTCTAGCCCGGGCAACAAAGCGAGACTCTGTCTCAAAAAAAAAAAAAAAAAAAGTTAAGTTACAGATAGAAATGGAAAAAGGAAGATGCAGACATAAAATTGTGCAAGGAATGTGATAAACAATATATGCTCTTAAGACTTACATATTTAGCATAGATTGCAATCCATATTTGATCATCAGTGTTCTAGCAGCTAGCTCATAATTGTAAGTTACACAATTCTCTCTCTACAGTTGCTTTGGATAAAGTACAACATTTCTTTTTAGGTAAACAGGAATTTTTCCCAAAGATTTTGGTAAAAAGGGCAATCACTAATAATTCCTTTAATACCATCGTTACGAAGAGATAGTTGGGAATTTTGTGGAAGGGATTTGCTTTCTTGGATGGTATCTAATATTTTTGCCAAACTTAAATAACTTAAATAACTCTGTTTTAGATTATACGTTGGTGGGCAGTTCAGTGTAGTACCTGTTTTAGTTGGATACTGTTGTTCGTAATTGATAGTTTATATTAATACATATGAAAATTTTGTGCTAAACAATGAGCTATTATAGTTATATCCCAAACTTGGGAAGCATTTCATAAGGGCTGTAGATTTTATTTCAACTTAGTATTAAAAAAGAAATTTAACTTGAGTATATATATGCTTTATAATAATTTTAAGAAGTGTAAATTCCAGCAAGTGAATAACATATGGTGACTTTTTTTTTTCCAGTTTAATTTTGTTGGGAGAATCCTTGGACCTAGAGGACTTACAGCCAAACAACTTGAAGCAGAGACAGGATGTAAAATAATGGTCCGAGGCAAAGGTTCAATGAGGGATAAAAAGAAGGTAAGTCCTTGGAAATGGGGCAAGTCTTTATGTGAATAACTAACTTACACTTTTGCATCCTAATAATAAAATGTCCAGATTTTCTGTGCACGAAACACTGTATTTTATTCCATGTCAGAAAGTGTTGTCGTGATTTTCCCTTGTTACTTACCATTTTTCACCTAGTGAACTGAAGTATAAGTTAGTCCATCATGTGAACTTACTTTGGTATTTACACTTGAGAAGCTTACTGTTTGGAAATTTGTCAGACCATAATGTTAAATATATAAAAATATGTAACTCAAAGCTTGAAAGACCTAAAGTATTTCTTTTGATGAGATTTAAATGAGAACAATCAAATGAATAACTTTAAGATGTATATTAAATCATTGGGAGAGTTAGAAGACAGAAATCTATTAAAACAAAGGCTTTTCACTAGCCATATGAGGCACATTTTGGGTTTCATTGACATTTTGTGTTGATTTAAATTTTTTAGACATTTTACTTTAATGGCTCCCCCCACTTCTGCCATTTCTTGTTTTACCCAACTATCTGCTTTAAATATTGTTAAAAAGATTTTATTTGCCTAGTTTCCTTAAAAAAAAGGTCAAGTGGTGTGACTAGTTTGTGATACTATGAGGCAGGATACTTTTGAATTTCTATCTATATAAAAAATGACTGTAAAAGTAGATTTTTATTGTCAAAGATTAAAATTATTAGTAGGAAGGGTGATTTTTGATTTTTTAAAAAATACATTGACTTGAAGGGGCTGTCAAGTAATAGACCTGTGGTTAGCTTGTATTAGAGCATGTGTATCGAATCGCTTTGTGGAGCTTGTGAAATGAACGCCAAACCCACAAGGTATCCTGACTTCATTTTGATATGCATGTTTTCTGATCTTTTCACCTAACTTCATTCCAGCTCTCCCATAAGCTGACTGGATCTAAATTATTTTTGCTCCCCACACATGATTTAGTAGCGATAAGAACTTTGGGGGAAAAAAATCTCAATAATACTGAGTATCTTTAATTCTTATTATAATCTGTTCTTGTCAGCTGAGTTTAAAGATATTTTCATGGGAGTATGTGAGTTCTCCTTGAACATTTTTAGACTCATTGAAACATTTTTTATTAGAATCTTAATAAAACTTACTCATATTCTCAATCAGCCGAGCGATAATCTTTTCAAATGAGTATTGCCATGAAGTTTTGGTTCCACTGTTTGTACTTACGATTACATTGGTATTAAGTAACACTGATGTAATTGCCTAAGGGCAATGAATGAAATCTTGACAAGTGAAGGACACATGAGTCTTCACCAAAAGAATAGTGTATATCCATCAGTTAAGTTATTAGTTAACAAAGCATTTTTTTTTTTTCCTCTCCTGAGTTTCCATGAATTCTGTGGTAATGACCTTCTACAGACTTTATTCACTCTTCCAAACAGATAAAAGGGGATTAGAGCTTGGAACTTAGTGGTTAGACTTCATGATTAAAGAACATTTTCTCTCATCTTTGGCAAAATAACAGTATGGTTAAGAGAGTGAGCTCTGCAATCAGATTGGTTAGGTTTGAATCTTGGTTCTGCCACTTAACGTCTTTGTGAATTAGGACAAATTCGGTAATTGCTATGTGTCCTATAAAATGGGAGTAGTAATGTCACTTCTCTCTTACAGTGGTTGTAAGGATTAAATGAGTTGTAAATCACTTAGAACAGTGTTGGACACATAATAAATGATCATTTAATGTTAATGAATCTTAATAAATTTGTCTTAACACTATATGTTAGATAGTATATTTTATTTTTAGTTATATGGTATCATGAGGGAATACTACAGTTTTTTTCTGCTATGTAAATGGTAATAATATCTCGTTGTCTGTGACCTTTGAATATGTATGTGTAGATTTATAACACCAGGAGTGTCTTAGTTTAAATCTGCATAATAAATTGTTAACAAAATCATGTTCATTTATGCCATAGTTATACTGTTGCACTCTTAAAAGTATTTATAATAAAGGTAAACTCAAAATGGAAAGTATTATCATTTGTTGCTTTGCTTTTATTTTGGTAAAGAACATGACAAACATGTTCTTTTTGAAGACAAAAAGAAGTATTAATGTAAATAGTAAGGCTGATTGAGGTGTTTTTTAGGAGTTACAAAGAAAAAACCATTTAGCTCTAAGCTTTTCTGCAGAGTTGTCAATATTTGTTAAAAACTAAGAAAGCTAGAGAATAGATAGTAATTTACTAATTGCCTAATTTGCTTTTAACAATCTGCTGGCCTGAATCCTTTACTAGGCTGGTATACTGTGAGAGCAGACGGTGTCTATTTTATGGAGTATTTCCTTGGTGTTTGGTATCTAGCACAGTGTGTAGGCACTAGAAGAAGATATCTGTGAAAGTAATGACCGCTTAGTTCAGGTAATAAATGAAAGCCTTAGTTAGATGCACCTTCCCCTGTCCACCCAAAAAAGGGATGGCAAATAGAGAAAATTATAAGCCCTATGTGCTTTTAATATTCTTGGGAAAATAGGTAGTAATGTATCATTCCAAGCTGCTGGTTTTAAGCAAGTGAGTTAATTTTCATTCTCTTGTTTTGATATTATTTCAGCATTGTTGATGGGTTCAACAGCATTTTGTTTCTGAATACCCAGTGGAATGGTACCAGGTAATATCATGGAACCTAAGAGCAGGAACTGCAGTCAGACTTTATGGGAAGCTGTGATCAGGGCTTAAGCTATTAGGAACTTTGTGTCTGTATCAGCCAGCATATGGCAGTGCTCATCTGTACCTAGCTGACTGTACCCTCTCTCTGAAATTGAGTATGTGGTAACAGGGCATTGTTAGAGTCTTGCAAGTGAAAATTGGTTTTATTTTATGGATCGTTCTTTTGATTTATAGAGTATGTACTTTGCATCAAGCATTGTTCTGAGTATTTTACAAACATTTGTTTGAGTTAATCCAAATCTTACTATTCCCATTTGATAGATGAAGAAATTGAGGACAAGGGAAATTGAGTAATTTGCTAAAGGTCACATGCCAAAGAGTAGCAGTCAAAATTTGAACCTAAAGCCTGTGTTCTATTCTTGTGGACCACTACCTTCTAATTCAAAAACCATTTCTAAGAGTGATAACGACTTCAGAAATATTAGAACAACTTGAATATTGAGTAATATAAACTTTGACTGCAAAGCTGATATGAATATATTTCATAAAATTTCTGTAAGCTTTTTATTTTTTCCCTTAGTGATAATATGTTTGAAGTTTTGTTCTGTCTCTCTGTTAAGACTGGAAAAGAAAACCAAAGTGTTTTTCCTACTCTCATACACCACTCAATACTTCTGATACCAGATGTATAGGGTTTCTTACACACCAAACAAATAATTCTCCAGGACACACCAACTGGATATCCTCTTACTTCAATTCAGTTCTGACACTGTCTGCTTCGAGATATTGTCAGACCCCACAGGTTGAGGGCTTAGTCCCGCAAGACTGCCCCCACTTCAGATGGCAATTGCAAGCCCCAGTTCTGACCTATGCTTCTGACTAACCAGCTATAAACCTGTTTTTCCATGAGCCCCTCCTTGTGCTCAGTTGATTTGCTAGAGTGGCTCACAGAATCAGGGAAATACTTTAGTTACATTTACCCATTTACTAAAAAGGGTATTACAAAGGATGTAGATGAACAGCCAGATGAAAAAGATGCATAGAGCAAGGCACGTGGGAATGGGCACAGCTTCCATGCCTTCTCTAGTGCGACATCCCCCAGGTACCTCCACTAGTTCAGCTATTTGGAATCTCTCCAAACCTAGTCTTTTTGTTTTTTTTATGGAGGTTCATTATGTAGGTATGATTCCTTATATCACTGGCCATTGGTGATCACCTCAACCTTCAGCTCCTCTTCCCTCCCTGGAGGTTAAGGGATGGGGCTGAAAGTCTTAACCCTCTAATTACTTGGTTGGTTCCCCTGGCAACCAGCCCCCATCCTGAGACTATCCAAGAGCCCCAGCCATTATTCATCTGATTAGTATGCAAAAAGACAGAAACAGGTTCCAGACCACTATAGTCTATTATGTGTGTGTGTGTGTGCCAATAGCATTATGTCTTAAAGAAAATGTACATAGCTTAATTTAAAAATACTTCATTGCTAAAAAATGCTGACGATTGTCTGAGCCTTCAGCCAGTTACAAGCTTTTTTCTTATGAAGGGTCTTGCCTCAGTGATGCCTGCTGACTGATCAGGGTGGTGATTGATGAAGGTTGGGGTAGCTGTGGCAATTTACAATAAGACAACAATGAAGTTTGCCACATTGATGTGATGAACTCTCCCTTTCACAGAAGATTTCTCTGTAGCGTGTGGTGGTGTTTGGTAACATTTTATTGCCAGCAGAACTTTGAAAATTGGACTCAAACCTTGCTGTTGCTTTATTGTCTATATGTATTTAATATTCTAATTCCTTCATTGTTATTTCAACAATATTCACAGCATCTTTACCAGAAATAGATTCTATCTCAAGAAACCACTTTCTTTGCTCATCCATTCAAGTTTTATCATGTGATTGCAGCAGTGCAGTCACATCTTTAGGCTGTACCTCTAATTCTAGTTCTCTTGCTATTTCTTCCACTTCTGTAGTTGCTTCCTCTACTGAAGATTTGTTCCATGTCATCCTTGAGGGTTGGAATGAAACTTCTTCCAAACTCCTGTAAATGTTGATATTTTGACCTCTTCCCATGAATCACAAATGTTCTTCATGGTATCTAGATGGTGATTCCTAGCTAGAAGATTTCAGTTCACTTTTCCCTGATCTGTGAAAGGAATCGCTATCTATGGCTACTGTAGCCTTAAGAAATGTATTTCTTAAATAATAAGATTTGAAAGTCAAAATTACTTCTTGATCCAGGGTCTGCAGAGTGAACGTTGTTAGCAGGCATGAGAACAGCATTCATCTCCTTGCGCATCTCCTTCAGAGATATTGGGTGCCTTGTTCATGAGCAGTAATCTTTTGAAAGGAATCTTTTTTTTCTGAATAGCAGATCTCTACAGTGGGCTTAAAATACTCAGTAAACCATGCTGTAAATAGATGTGCTGTCATCCAGGCTTTATTATTCCATTTACAGGGTACAGACACAGATCGTGTAGATTTAGTATGATTCTTTTTTATGATTATTTCCTCCCTCCCTCCGTCCCTCCCTTCCTTCTTCTCTTTCTTCCTTCCTTCCCTCTCTTGTCTGTCTTTCTTGTCTTTTCTTTAGTCACATGAGAGACATGTGACTCTTCCTTTGACTTGAAACTTAGAGGGTGTTGTAAGGATATTAAGTAGCTTCATTTCAATATTTTTGTGTCTCAGGGAATAGGGAAGCCTGAGGAGAGGGAGAGAGATGGGGCAATTGTTAGTTAGTTGAGGAGTCCGACCACTGCAACATTTATCAGTTAAGTTTGTTGTCTTACATGGGCACATTTTGGTGTGCTCCAAAACAATGACTGTAGTAGTCTCAAAGGTCAGTGATCACAGATCACCATAACAGATATAATGAGAAAGTTTGAAATATTGTGAGAAGTACCAAAATGTGATGCTGAGACACTAATAGAGGACATGCTGTAGGAAAAATCTTGCCAGTAGACTTGCTAGATGCAGAGTTGGTACAGACCTTCAATTTATAAAAAATGCAGTATCTGTGAAGCACAGTAAAGCAAAGTGCAATAAAATGAGGTATGCCTGTATTTATTTTGGAGCTGTGTGCCAGGGAACAAAGACCCACTGATATTTGAGAATCCTTCCTCTAAAGGATTTATTTACTCCCATGTTTTCTAATAGAAAACTATATACTTGAGCAGATTATGAATGTTACAGAAGTAATTTTAGGAAAAGAAAGTAATTATATTTTTCAATTGAGGCAGCAAAGAGTTGCAGAGGCCACGTGGAGGGCTGTGGGGAAATTGTATGCATGCTGGAAGGAATGGTCCACCTTCAGAAACAAAGCAAATGAAAACATGTAAGTCATTAAAGCAGAGCAGTGTTTTGTACATAATTAGGTATTTGATAAATTGTGGAGTGAAAGTTAAATGGTAAGTGTAGTTCTTTTTGGGGGGAGATGGGTGTGAATGGTCTTTGTAGGGGACACCATTTATGGATTTATCTTGTCAGTCTACAATTTTTAGCTCTTCTTTGAGATCTCCCATCATAAACAGGAGAGGACTAAGTAGCCATGCTTGTATGTTCCTGCTTCTCACCTTCTCCTGTTTCTCTCCCACCACCCGTCAACATGTTGATGTGTGAAATGTCTCTAGTTTATCAAAGCCAGGTCAGTCAAATGTTGTGTCTCTTGGAAATTTGTAAAGACTTGGCAACTGCAATTAGAGCTCTTTGCTTAAAATGAAGGGATGTGCACTTTATTCTAGCCATTCTAGGGATATCATGGCTGGATGGTATCAACTGCTTTCACTATCTGTCCAATATCTTATTCAGACAATGTGACAACTTTGGAAGATAGTTATCCTCTTCTGACAGCTCAGTGAGGTAAAATCACTCATCCAGTTCCTTATTTCTGTCTTACCAGTTTGCTATATAGAAACTTACATAGCTCACTAGATAGTCAAATTCAACTGTGCAAATCTCTCTTGTCAGAATGTGGGCTTTGAATTTAAAATCAATCAGTTAATAAAGCTTTTAACTGAATATTTGTTTCTCAAATATATTTTACTATGGTCTTTACTGTTTTAGAAATGTCTCTATAACTCCTTGAGGAACAACAGTGTTTTGTGGAACATGACTTATGAAATGTTATTACAGAGGCATGTTGTATAATTGCAAACATAGGTGAAATTCTTGAATTTTATTTGGAAGAACTTGAGTAGAGCATTTCATAACATTTTTTACATGCTACTTTTCATCTAAATTACAAATTTTTCTTAAGTATCTCTTGTAGCAAAGATTTCTTAGCCCTATTACCTTATTTCTTATGCTTAAAATGTATTTTAATTAGTTAATATGTGATATTTTTAGAAAAGTTAAAAAGTACCAGATGGTCTGGAAAAAAGGCTCCTGAAATTCAGTCACTCTAGAGACTATCCTTACTGACAGCTTTGGTCTTGTAGATTGTTTTTCATGCATGTGTACCCATGTGGTATAGAGAGTGGATCATCTTATACATGCTGCTTTATAATCTGCATTTTCTCCTGCAGCTCTATGTCCTGTCTTATGTCACTTCACCGATTAATTGAGCTTTATGTCTAAGACTTTGTGCTAGGTGATAGGAAAACATACTTAAAGGCGGTGTTGATGGTGATATGCAAAAATAAATTTCCTTTTTGGGAGGGGAGGGGCTTAGAAGGTTTTTTTGGGTTTTTTTTTGTTTGTTTGTATGATTTTTTTGTGAAATTAGTTCTGCTGTCTGGACACTTTCACTGAGATCAAAGCAATTCAGTTTCATAGGTGGCATACCAAAATGGCCTTGAGGGCCAGTGGCATAACACCAAGTATAAGTATGGTTCCAAACAGCCTGTTTGATCGATCTTAACTGAATACTTAGATCTCTGGCAAGCTTTAGGATGGTTATAGTTTTGTTTTTTTTTTTTAATTTTCATCATGGAAAATTTGAAATAGAAAGACAAGTAGTGTCCTTTACTGTCATTTATCCATTACCGAGCATCAGCATTGCCTATCTCCTTTCAGAAGTGATATATTCATTCCCCATTGTCTTCCCTCCCCACTTCTGCCTGTCAGATGATTTGAGGGGCAAAGTCAGACATAATTTCAACTGTAAATATTTCATTAGATAGCTCTAAAATAGAAGGACTTTTTAATGATACAGTATTTATTTTTTTATCTTCAAAAAATTCTTTATATGAAATACACAGTTGGTGTTCATATTATAGTTTCCCTCTTGGCTCATACATGTGCTTTTTAAAAAGTTTGAGTATAAAAATGAGGGTCATCTACATTGTGATTGATACATCCCTTAAGCCACTCTCACTGCTCCCAACCCTCTTGGTGATTTGTTTACAAAGGGACTATCTGGTTTGTCTTTTCGAAGAATTCCCATGGATTTTTTTCATTGCATTTTCATGGTGGTGGTGAACGTTTGTCTCTGTTCCCTGTATTTCTTGTAAATTGATAGTGACAAAAGTTTAATCAGATTCAGATCTCCCACATTGTCTTCTTCATTTCCGTTCTTCCTTTTGAAAAAATATTTCATAATTAATGTTGTGATGGTACTATGTAAAGTCTGATTTCCTCTCTCTGATTTTAGCAATCATTGTTTTCTATGTCCTTTATCTTAATAGGAGTTGTAAAACAGCTATATTCTATTTCTTCATTAATATTAGCTAGATATGTTTTATAAGAAAGGCTGAATAAATGTTCAGTTCTTTAGTCACTAGTTTTTAAATAGTGAATTGATTCCCAAGAATCCTCCAAAGGGTAAAAAGTGATTTTTTTTCTTTTCTTTTTAGTATCAGTTATGAATGCATTTAAACAGTTTTGGTATGTTTCAGTTTATTGTAGTTACTGTTTTTAACTGGTGCTCAGTTTGTTCTGCTGGGTGTGCAAGGACTCTACAAGTTGACTTCCAAAACCTTTGGCAGAATCCTAGTGGTTGGGGACAGTAACTTTGCTTTCTGATGTAATATGATAGTTCACATTCATCCTTTGTAAGATTTCCTCCCCAGATTTGGAATCAGCCAATTTTTTAGGGAACCCTGGTTACTTTTAGTGGGAAATAGTAGAGAGACTGCATTCTGGACTCTAGTAATGCTCATTATTCGTAGACCTTTTCAGAGCAGAGTAATGAAATACACGTGAATATAGATGCATTTTCACACGTTCATTCTCATTATATTCAGGGATATGATGTTTTTATTTCACTTGTCTTCTATCTGTATCTTCTTTCTTTCCCACTGAAAATTGTGGTTCTTAATGACACAAAATAATGATTTGTTTGCTTTATTCTAAAATATACAAAACAGTCTTAGAATAACAATACAAACATTAACAGCAATATAGTTAGCAAAAATAATTTTACTGCATTCTTATAGTTTTTAAGGCATATTCCATTAGAGATAACAAATTACTCTTTTAAAACACTGTAATTTTTTTAGCGTGTAATAGTTATGCTATCATACAGATCCACAGTTAAGTTCACTTTTTATGCTTGCTTTTCTAGTTTTAGAATTAAAATATTTCTCTGTTTTATGCTTTAAAATATTTACATGGCTCCGAAAGTCAGATCTACAAAACGACGACGTCTGGCTTTTATCCTTGGCCTATTTACCTAGTCTCTCCCTGGCTATTTGAGTATGTTTTTTTATTTTTAGTTTTCGGTTTATTTTTATCTTTTTTAAAAAAACACATAGGTATAACAATTATGCATATGGATATGTGTAATTTCTCACTCCTTTCATAAGAAGATTGTTACATATTCAACACTTTTCTATTCCTTGCTTTTTTACTTAACAGTATGTCATTGAGATCACTTAATGGGAGTATAGAGAGAACAGTCTTTATTCCTTTTAATAACTTAATCACATTCCATTGTGTGGATATACTGTAAATTATTCAAACAGTTCCCATTAGTGAACATTTAGATTGCTTCTAGTCTTTTGCTGTTGCAAATAGAAATAGTGCTGTATTGAAAAGCTTTTATATATATCAGTTTGTGTAGTTGCTAGTTTATCTTTGGGGTAGAATTGTAGAAGGTGTACGCCAGCATGTGATTTTGCTAGTTAGTGCTAAATTCCTCTCTCTGGTACTTGTTCTTTGCATTACCCTCAGCACTGTATGAGAGTACTAATTTCCTCACAGCTTCAGTGCAGAGTTAAACTTTTGTATGTTATGCAGGAGATTGAGCATCTGTTAAAGCCACTTTTAAACCATGCCATATGTATAACATATATTGGGGATGTATGTATATAAAAGTCATTACTGTTATGAGCAGTGTAATCATCTTCAGTTTCCCAAGTAGTCATTTGTTTGTAGTGTGTTTCGTATTTTCTGATTGAAGCAGTCTATAAACCGTGGTTAGGCTTAGTTGAAATAGTACTATTATAATTGGTCTTAAGGTGCATCATAATTGTAATAAGTTCTGGATGGGCCTAAGAAAAGAATTACTATTTAAAATGTTTTTAAGAGGAAATGTGCTGTGATTTTTCTGTTAGCTTCTGAGCTTTTCTCCACTAGGGTTCCTCATCTCAACCACAGAACATAGAAATTATCTCATTTTACCAAAGATGGTTTATCAAGAGTATCATCATAGTTACATAGGAGAGAAGTGAATTTTACATATAATTTATGTCTTGGGGTGGACATCAAGATTTGATTATCAGGTGGAATCCTTAGTTGAGAAAGGTTGTACCCAGTGAGGAATGTTTTTTTCTCTGAATTTTATATTCATAACTCACCATCAAAGTATATCTCTCCCTCTACCTCCCTTACTGATACCTTTTGATAAGATGGATTAGAGAGTAAGATTCTCTCTTAAAATTCTTTTACAGATTGCATACTTACAAACTTTTGTGAATCTGATTGAATAGTAGAATTTAACTATGAAAACAGATGAATTGCTTTAGAAGAGTGACAATGAAATTGAAATTTATACTGTTGTATAATCTGGTTTAGAAAGAACCTGTAGTAAGCCGTGGAATCTAACCGTCCATCCTTGTGATATTTAATTGTGTTATATTTCACTTCCTAGTACTACAAATGGTTGTTACCCAATTTTCATTACCTCCTAACTTCTGAGGCTGCAGTTATTTTTTTGAATGCCTATGATTTTTGCCCTCAAGGAATAACCCTGGGAGACATGTTTTGGCAGAGAACTAATACTGCAACAGAGATTATACGTTGAGCTACAGGAAGTCAAGAAATAATGAGGTTTTTTGGAGGTTGAAGGCTTTAAGAAGCTGAAGAGAATTCTCGGGAGAATTCCTGGGATTTTACCAGGCAAATGAGTAGAGTGGTGTTCTAGACATGAGAAATAGGATCAACCAGTGCGTGTTGCTATGTGGATGCTTGATGTGGCCGTAGAGGGTATAGGGTACAGTGGAGAGTTGGTTTTGGAGACAAGGCTGAGGTCTGAGGATAAAAGATCTTGAATGGTATATCAAAGGATTTTTTTTCATTTGGAAAGCAATACACTGGCACTCTTAGGTTTTTAAGGTGAGAAGTTATGAAATGTTAAATGTTTTAGAAAGATAACTTGACAGTAGAGGAAGAAATGGGTAGAAGCAGGAAGTGACCAAAGGCTGCAAACAAATGATCAAGTCTCAGACAAATCTGCTTATAAAGTTGTTCCTTGTGTCAAGATAAAATCTGTCTTTGAACTTCAATCCTCTAATCTTAATTCTAGTTTGAATTCAAAAATAATCTCTTAACCTTAGATCCTTTGACATATTTGTTGACAGTGTTTATGTCTTAAAAGTGTCCAACTCTAGCCAAAAAGTAATTACCTAGTTAGTATCTTTAGTTCTGTTTTTTTTTTTTAATTAAATGTTAAGGGACATGGTGTTGAATTCAACTTCAAAAGTGGTTGATTGCTAGCCTGAGCAAGAGCGAGACCGCATCTCTACTAAAAACAGAAAAAATTGGCTGGTCAACTAAAAACAGAAAAAAAAAAAAAAATTAGCTGGGCGTCATGGCATGCGCCTTTAGTCCCAGCTTCCTGTAGGAGGATTGCTTGAGCTCAGGAGTTCGAGACCAGCATAAATAAGAGCGAGACTCTTATAGAGTTTCTAAAAATAGAAAAATTAGCCAGGCATTGTGGCACATGCCTTCAGTCCCAGCTACTCAGGAGGCTGAGGCAGGAGGATGGCTTGAGCCTAGGAGTTTGAGGTTGCTGTGAGCTAGGCTGGTGCCATGGCACTCTAGCTAGCCCTGGTGGCAACTGAGTGAGACTCTGTCTCAAAAAAAAAAAAAAAAAAGTGGTTGGTTGGTTGGTTTGCTTTTAAAAATAAAGGAAGACCTGCCTTGCTGTCAGTGCTTTTCAAATGATCTATGGTAAAAGACTGCTAAAAAAAAAAACCAATCCGTTGTAGACAGTCTTTTTGTAAAATATAATGAAATTAGTTATTAGAGACGTGGAATTTTTAACGACATAAATTTCATCCCGTTAAAACTTTTTTAATATCAACAGACATAAAATTAGCCAGTCAGAATGTTCTAAAAGTTTCTAAGGATGCTTGATTTGTGTACTTGCAGGCTGCACTTCCAACACACCTGTTTAAATACCAGTTCAGAACTGTAAACTAGTTGTGTGGTGTCCCTCCTCCTCTACTTTTGTTCTTTCTTCTCAGCCCCTCATTTTTTCTGCTCTGTGTTTTTAAAATAAAATCCATTTTAGAATATTGACTGGATTATTTTTTAGTTCTGGTTACATATTCATTATGGATTCAAATGGCTTAGCTTTATTTTAAGACAGAGGAGTATATAAAGCAGTGCAATTCAGATTGGATAGTATCTCAGTACACTTTTACAGAGAGGAGTCACTGCTTTTCATACATTAATTGTTAAGAAAGATTGGGAAGACTGAAATTAAAATTTGCAACACACTTTTTGAGGGATAAAAAGATGGACCCAAAGAGAATAAACCTTTGTTTCTATTAGTAAAGTAACACTTAAGTAACCTGTAAAACTTAAGCTAATTGCTCAGCCATGGATGTAACTCCAGGATGAGTTAATTGTCCTTGTCTAATGAAATGAGACATGAGTTTCAGTAAAAAGGGAGGGGGAGTCCATTTATCACTAGATGTTCTTAATGAGCGTTTTAAAATTAAGTCTTGATTGGATTGCAGTCAGTTTAGTTAAGGAATATTTGAGCACTTTGTAGCTGTGTTGTATGTAACAAATTTTCTTTTCATAGGATTCAGCTCTCTGTTGACAGAACTAGTAGTGGAATGTTCCTTACATGTGTATCATTATGCTGCCTCAATTGATTTTCTTTTTCAAAATCTGTTAGGGAAGAACTTCAGTTGGAAAATGTTTTTTCAATCATACAACAATTAGACAGTTTCATAAGCCTAGTGAACCGTAATATTCTATCCTACTAGTTTTATTTTTCTATTTACTCCTTCAGTTATGAAAGACTTATTATTTTGTTATTCTTTTGATTTTAAAACATTTATTTTGATTTTAAAGACAGATTTTAGGATTTTTTTGGTTTTGTTTTGTTTTTCCTAAGTCACAGCTGTTATAGGACCAGGATGATATCACAGCCTGTGGGCTATGTTAATAGTAAAAAAAATTAAAACTGTGAATCTCAGATTATTGAAATTATTCCTTATTTTGTAAATTGTTACATTTTTAATTCTTAAAAAAGGAATAATAGAAATTATATCAGATAGTGAGGAATGTTTTTTAAAAGGTCTGTATGTTTTTGTGAAATTAAAATGCTTATAAGGTACTCTAAATGTAGAGGACTAATCACTTTACATAGAAAGTATTGTTGTTAAGACTCTAATGTGAAGAAAGTTTTGTATAATTTCACTGTTGTAACTATTAATAAATAAGCTTAATCTCTGGGTAGTAACTTGTGTTCATTAAATTTATGAGATTGTTTAATAAGAAACAAGTGAGTAATCAGAAGTTTATTTTGGCACTTGAAGATGTATAATATGATCAAATGTTATAGCAGCAAATTGTTTAAAATGGTTAAGATTTAAAAGGAAGTCAGGACTTAAAAGGAGTCACAAGTAGTAAAAACAAGTGCTTAAGCTCATCTTTTATAAAATAAAAATGAATTTATTTCTTAATACAAAAACCTTTCATGTTTAGTGTAGGAAAGAACTGGACAATACTGGTATTTATTTTTTAAAAAAACCGTAATCTACCCCATAATTGTTTATGTGTTTAGGTATTTTGAAACATATGTATTTGTGACCTGATATATTTTGCATAAGAATATTTTATAATATCTATACCCATAAAAACTCCTCTATAACACTTTTTAATGGCTATAAATAGTATTTAATAATACATGTGTGTTTCGAGGCATATTGAAGTTTTTAAAATAATTGTTTTCACTATGAAAATGCTGTGAAGAATATCTGTACATTATTATTAAGTTTATAGAATTTGAATTGATTAGTTGAAAGTACATTATCAAAATTGCCTTTTAATGCCACTGTTTGAAATTGTAAGCCCCGTTAGCAGGAAATAAAAATGTTTGTGTATATAGTGAATCTTCTCTAAAGTTGAGGATACCACTTTTTTAGGAGGATAGAAATATACTGTTAATTTGCATACTTTTGGCTAAGGAGGTTAAATCTTTTGATATATGTATCTATTTGGATGTTAATGTTCACTTTCATATTGCCTATCGTTGCTACCATCCCCAAACTCCCACTTCATGTTTTCTTTTCTCATTTTGAAAAAATACTATACTTACAGAATAGTTGAAAAAGTAGTACAATGAATTCATGTCTACCATTAGCCCAGATTGACCATATACTGTCATCCTTCTGTACTGGAGGTTCCACATCCTCCAATTCAGCCAACTGCAAATCAGAAATATTTGGTGGGGGGGAAAAACAGTAAAAAAAAAAAAAATAGTAATACAAGAATAATGAATAATAAAAATGAAAAATACCAAAATACAATGATATACATAGCATTTACGTAGTATTAAGTATAAGTAATCGAGAGATGACTTAAAGTATATGGGAGGATGTGAGAAGATTATATGCAAATACTGCACCATTTTATATCAGGGACTTGAGCATACATGGATTTCGGTATCCAAGGGGGATCCTGGAAACAATCTCCTGAGGATACTGAGCTACTAACATTTTTTACACAAATATATACATGGTTGATTTTGTGTTCAGAAATTTACCTATTTGCCAAAACTTATTTGTAACCCCAAAATCAGTACTCCTGACACTTTCACAGTCGTCATGGACATGTGCACTGTGACAAAAAAATTTTGAGTTACCCAAATGGTCTTGTTTCCAGCTGAGATAGACCAAGACAACACACTTTTTGCTTCAGCTCTTATACTGTAAACAAGTGTTCTTTTCATTGTTTAATGCCATGTTTTTTGTATTTTTGTGCTTTTTATTGGTGATTTTGCTGTTTAAAATGTCCCCCGGCTACTGAGGTGCTGTCTAGGATTCCTAAGAGCAAGAAGGCTGTGATAGGCCTTACAGGTAAAATACATGTATTAAAGAAGCTTATTTCAGCTATGAGTTAGAGTGCTGTTGGCTGTTCAGTGTTTATGAATCACCAGTATATGTTAAATTAAATGTCTTTAAACTGAAACAACATAAAACAGAGTTATGTATTGATCAGTCAGTACATACTGGCCATGTATTTTCATTGTAAAGGGAACTTTTTTCTCTTTAAAATTCACAACTAATCCATGGAGAAAAACTTTGTAAATACCCTTTTCCCAACAAACTTTTGCCCAATGGATTTAGCATTGGTAACAACTCTTGCCCAAGTCAGTTTTCACTACTTGTTATTTTCCTATCATTCCCTTTACATTTGTGAGTTGACATTCATTTGTAATTAAGATACTGCCTGTCATTTCTGATAGGTTAAAATCTCTTTCTATGTTACATTTATTCTCCCAGACTTCATCCCTTTGTTGATTTTAGAATTTATATCTCCTGACTTGATCTCACTTCTGAATTTCAGATTTCCTACTTGATACCTTTACTTGGTTGGATAATGGTGGTGGTGATGGCAACAACGAAAGGTTGATGTTTTTATTGTTAGGGGCTGCACTGAGCTGTGATTTAGGTACTGCTATCATCATTCCATGTGAATTAACCCGTTTAATTCTCAGACAGCCCTATGATGTAGCTACTATGTTGTGCTAATTTTATAGATGAGGAAATGGAGATATAAGGAGGTAAAGTACCTTCTCTGGCTAGTGAGTTGCTTAGGGTATAAACCCAGGCTGGCTTGAGTATATAAGTTTAACTACTACATTGTGCCTTTTCTCGGTAGTGTTATGATTTCCTTATTTTCATTCTTCCTCTCAGCAACCGAAGTGAATCTAAAAAATAATCCTTTGTATTTTCATGTGTTAAGTTAGAATCAGATCTTTACTGTGGCTGTAAGTCCCTACATGTTCTCATGTCTTGCTGCCTTCCCAGTCTTCTCTTCTACTCTTTGCCTTCTCTTTCCCAAAAGGCCCCAAGTCTTAACACTTGCTTTGGGAATTAAGTTTCCAACATCTGAATTTTGGGGGACACAGACCATACTAGGTAGCCACTAGCCATATATGGCTATTTAAATGAAACTGAATAAAAGAAAAAAATCAGTTAATCATACAGTTACATTGAAGTCCTCAGTAGTGACTTGTAGTTAGTGGCTACCCTTTTGTACAGCACAGATACAGAGCATTCCCACTGTTAAAGCTTTATTGGACCATGCTGGGTTAGGCAGAACAATTTTATACAGAAAATTTGGAGAAATAAAAGTTTGGGGACAAATAATTCGTGTTTTTAACTTTATATTTTGAAATAATTTTAAATTTGCAGAAGAATTGCAAAAAAAGTACAAAGGACTCCCACAGACCTTTCGCTTCATTCACCAGTGTAGCATTTCGCTACATTTGGTGCTTCCTGCATTGGCTCTTTGTTTCTCATCCCCTCCACTCTCCTTTACTCCCTCCCTTCCTCTTCTGTTCCTATCTCTAACTCCCTCTTTCCCTTCTCTCCCCCTTAATTTGGAGTAATTCCCCAGCGTTTGTTTTTTCCTCCCATTGATTGTTTTGAAGAGTATTAGGCTAGTTGTTTTGGGAAAATATTTTTTTATTATTATTAAAAATGCCTAAAAACTGATGCTGGATATTTGGCAGGTTTATACATTTATCTTCTATTAGAATTTAAACCAGATTTTAAGGGGTCTTTTTGGGTTTTTTTGTTTGTTTTTTGCAGGTGTGTGTGTGTGTGTGTGTGTGTGTGTATCTATCTCTCTTCTCCCATTGCCATTGATACAGTATGTAGTTATACAGTTTAAGTATCTCGTATCCAAAATGCTTATGACCCAGAAGTGTTTCAAATTTTGGCTTTTTTTTAATTCAGAATATTTGCATATACATAATGAGATATATTGGGAATAGGTCCATTCGTTAATGTTTCACATACACCTTATGTGTATAGTGTGAATGTAATTTTATACAATATTAATTTTGGGCATGAAGCCAAGTGTTCGTTGAACCTTCAGAAAGCAAAGGTGTCAGATGTGGAATTTTCCATTTGTGGCATCATGTCAGTGATCAAAAAGTTCTCATGTTTAGGAGCATTTCAGTTTTTCAGATTAGGGATGTTCAACCTGTATTCACTTAGAGAGTCACTGGTTTTAGTGTGTTTTCTTTTGCTGAAAAATTTTTTAAACTTGTTAAGTAGTGCTAAAAATAATCTAGGAATTGTGATAATTGGGCTCTTAAACTTTATTCCTATTTACCTAGATATATATGACTTATTTTGGACCAATTTGCAATATATAGGCCAGTGATAAGCCAGACCTAATGTAGACACATCAAGCAAGCTTTATTGGCAATAAAGATATGAAGACTGTCACTTGAGTCATAACTTTTGAGGAACCCTCCTTTGATGATAGAATTATATGAAAAAGAAAACACTTTATCAAGCTGACAAGGAAGACCAGGACACATTGTGACATTAAGTGCTAGGCTTTATGAAATACATGCTCAAAACACGTAAGCTTATTTCATTAGCATCACCAACAACGTATGTATGTTTCGATTAACAGTAAACGGCAAATAATTCAATGAAGTCCTTTGTCTCCCTTGTTGTACAATGTTATCTTCTGTGTTGTCAACTCACCTTCTAGAATGAGACCATCCTTATTCCTCTGTCATGTTTTTTTCTCCACCTTGAGTATTCTTTCTTCTACCTTTCAAAATTTAGTAAGTATCTTGTGATGTCCTACTCTGGGCCAGACAGAACTGGGAGCTTCTTGCTCTCATGGAGCATAACTTAGAGAGGAAGATAGAAAATAATCAAGAAAATGAACAGAACAATTTCAGATAAGGACAAGTGCCATGAAAGGAATAATATCAGATAACATAGGCGTGGTCTGGGAGAAATACTTTTAACAAGGGTTGCCAAAGAAGGACTTTGTGCCATTTAAACTGAAATTCAGGTGACAGGGCTTTGGCGTGGGAAGACCTGGAGGCTGAATGTTTCTGGGTGAAGGTAGAACAAGTGCAAAGACATATTCAGTTGTGAGTGACATTGAACTATCCAAGGAATAGCAAGGTCAGTGTGGGTGGAAAAGTGTGGGAAGAGAGGGAGTTTATAAGATAGTCTCTGTCCACATGCTTCCCTGTAAGCATGGTAAAGAGTTTGAATTTCATTGGGAGACCTCTAGGCAGTCAGTTGAGGGTTTTAAGCAAATGAGTGGCATGATATTTCTTTTTAGAAAGAGCCCTCTTGTAGCCGTTAGAGAATGGATCATAAAGGGGTAGGGAGTTGGGTAAGAATTGAAGGAAGGAGACTCATTAGTAGGCTGTTGAAGTTGTTGAGGTGGAAGAGGGTGGTGTAGACTAGGAATCTTCCAGACTCTTTTTATTTCAACTCTATCAGAGTACTTCAGCCTCTGCCAATCTCCTTTTGCTGAATTTCCAAAGCACTTGTTCTCTAAATATACCATGTAATGTTTATATTAATTATATTGTTAGCTCTTGTTTCCTTACCCAAGCTGTATTCTCCAAGAGCAGTAATTTGTATTTGTGATTTCCTCAATGAAGTGTGGACATAATTGGTATCTATTTAAAAAATTATGTTCTTCTTACTATAGAATTTTAGTCAACACATTTCTTATTTTCTGAAGTATAGGAACATCAATAATATAATAATTCAGAAGAAACACTTAAAAATTTACTTAGATATAAACAGCTGAATATTAAATTATAAAAAGGAGAAAGAGGAAAAGAAAACCAATAAGTACTTTATAAGTTAGTTGAGTAGGAGTTGAGGTTAAGAAGCAAAGTTGAAATTTAAAATCTAAAAGTAAAATTAATTGCCAGGCTGGTGACAATATGTAAGCACATTTTGCAGAGAATATTGGTGGCCATATTAGTTTTTCAAGTCACATCCGTACACATAACTGACAATCTTTGATCTTCATGAAGTACAAGTGTCCCTCTCCTCCAAAGTATGTGTGATTCTCCACAATAATACCTGCATATTATTTATAACATAAACCCATAAAGTAAGATGAAAATATTTTCTCAGTCAAGTGGTTGGAATATTTAGTAAAACTTGGCAATATTTTCTGTTTATTTTGTTAATAATCGATGTCATTTAATAGAGTTTTAAATTGTATATTAAAAGAAATTTTAAACAAGATTTGAGGTGAGTCTTGAAGGTGTCCCGCCCTTAGTAGATAATGTGAATTAAGGCGTGTCCTTTGGTCACTTACTGTGTTCCCCAGCAACACTGACTTGGATGTGCGCTTTAGGGAGCTGAGACAGATTTCATCCCTGGATGTGGTTTGAATGTTTTTAACATTTAAAAAGAAAACAAAAAAACTCCACCCAAACCAAAGCATTTGAGGCAGAGAGATTTTTTAGACAATGGTGGTTTAATGAACTGCTTGTATATACAGGAGAATAGAATGGGCCTGATTGCTCACAATCTGATGTTTCAAAAAGTATTTTTCCAGATCTTGTGCATTTGCATATCTAATTGCTATGTAATCAAAACTAAGTGAACTGTAGCTACTTGAAACTCTAAAATGAAAGGCAATCATCTTTATGGGAAGGAGGGGGAACCCCTTTACTTGCAAGTGAGCCTGAATATTAGCATTATAGTCTTCTTGTGTTTAATTATAAGTGTCTGACTGAGCAGTAAATTTATGCTTGTGTAATAAAGAAGTGAATGTGACCCTGAAACACCACCAGCTCAGCTTTGTTGTAACATAGCATTGGCTTTGAGAGAAGTTAGCATCCATTGTGTATTTTGGTGATAAGGGATTGTGCCAGAATGGCTGTTAATTACCTGCTTTGTTTGATATGGAAAGTAGTGGTTCCACACTTTCCTTCCCACCAGTGACAGCACTCAATTAAAACTTGCACTAAGCAGTTATAATGCTCTTATTTATCTGTTGGGAAGACATGAGGTGAAGAAAGAATTAACTTTATTTTTTCCAGCTGTTTGTTGGAAGCTTTGTTTTTGGTAAATCCTTTGAGGATAAAAAACTGTTTGCCATAAGATGTGCCCTTTATACTTTCATAGACTTTAAATATTTTGTTTATTTCTTACTGCCTCACACAAAGGGTTATTAATTTAAGAGAGATTTTATATTCTTAATATTCTTAAATGTCATTGGAAGTTTTATAGCCAGAGTATTTCAGACTAGTTGAAGTCCTCTTTTTAAAAAAGTTTACCTCTGAATCTAAGCGTACCATTAAACATCATTTAAAAACCACTGATTTTTCTTGGCCTTCTGAAAACTGTTCTCTAATATTTTGAGGAAAAATGTTTTGTGTTTTAATACATTTAATTGAGGCAAAGTTATGAGAGAAATTTCAGTTATTCTTGTGAGATTTTCCCAGTTACATTGATATTTCAGTTGTTGGTCTGTTGTATGATTAATGCACTTATTTTATGAAAGCACCTTTTTTAAAAATACATAATTGAGAGATCAGTCAGTAAAATCTGAGTGTATGGGAGTTATATGATTAAGAAAAATCCCTGTACTTTGTTCAGAGCATCTGTATAGCCACAGGAAGTTTTATTGTTCAGATGAGGAAGAATGCCCTTTTACAGCACATGATTTGTGATCTTTGCAAAATTTCCTACGTGTGCCTAATCTAGTTTCTGGATTTAATTTAGATTTTTCATGTTATTTTATAAGTCTTAGGCAACATTTTTCAGACAAATATGAGCTCCTACTCCATTGAGCCTATAACATATCCACATCTCCATTCAAGCACTTAGTATATTTCTGTAGTTGATTACAGAGTTCTTTAAGAGTAATAACTTTATCTCAGTAATCTTTGTAACACACAGTACCTGGCACACTGTAGACACTCAGGAATGCTTAATTAATATTACCCTTATCTTATGTTTAGTATCTTATATTTGATTAATCATTAGAATTTTTTATATCTACTGTTGAATTACTTTACTATTTTCATACATAATTATAGTTCTTTCCATATTGTGTTTTAAGATTATGCTTACCCACCCACCTAACTTCATCTTCCCATTCCCCACCCCTACCTGCAAGTGGTAATGAGTGAGTGGATTTCTATCAGACTGACTTCCCTGCAGGAAGCAACTCTTAAATATACACTGTGAAAAACAGTGACCTCAAGGAACTGGAGAGTGAACACAGAGTCTGGAATGGATTTAGTACTGGGAGGAGTGAAGTTAGTACAGTGAATACTTGTTTGCCTGGCTTTTGGCCTGCTGCAAGGCACAGGAGGGGTTACTAATTCCAACCTGGAAGAATTCTTACTGATGGAGAAAGACAAAGGGAAGGGACAGAGAGTGGGAATCCCCAAATTCTAGCCAATCCCCTGGATTGCACATGTGTAGAATGGATTTGAAGATCTCAGCTAAAGATGTGAACAGAGATGAGTGCTGGAACACAAGAAATAAAATTTGCAGTTTTCAATTGAATCATGATAATTGCTTATGAGAAAGCAAAACAAAACCAAAACCAGAACCTAAAACAAAATAAAACTCTCGAAAGAAAAATAATCTAGAATTAGCATACAGTTCAAAATTAAACCCTAAAAATGAATCACCTTCTCAAAAGAAAATCAACTGATAATAACCTCCACTGTTTGGAACTAAGAGACAGGATTTTTTAGCAGCTGTTATAATGATTCTCATGAAGACAAAATACTAAAAGATAAACAATCCTCGTGGAGAAAGAGAAATAGAAGCAATAAAATGAACCAAATGGAAAATTTTAAACTGAAACATAGAATATTTGAAATTCACCTGGTAGACTTAACTGCTGAGGAGGAGTATATGAATTTGAAGATAGAGCAACAGAAATTTTCCATTTTAACAAAGAGAGGAAAAAAATTGAGAAAAAGAATAGCATGTCGGATGCTCTAATGTGTATAATTGAAATCTCAGAGAAAGAGGAGAGGGTGAACAAGACAAAAAAATGTGTGAAGAAATAATGGCTGAGAAGAATCACACAGATTAAAAGAAAGACAAAAATATACAAATTCACGATGCTGAAAAAACAGCAAACAGAATGAACATGAGGGCTACACTGAGGTACATCAGAGTAAAACTGTTGAAAGCCAAAGATTAAAGAATTAATCTTGAAAGCAGCCAAGTGAAAAAAAGGCATTATATATAGAGGAACAATGATACAATTAGTGGCTCACTTCTTATCAGGAAAAGAGGCCAGAATAAAATATCTTTTAAAAGCTAAAAGTAAAAAATTGCCAACTCTGAATTCTATAACCATTGAAAATATATTCAAAATGAAAGTGAAATAAAGCCATTCTGAAATAGAAGATAACAGAGAGAACTATTATAATTGCCAGCAGATCTGCACACCAGGAAAGCTAAAGGGAATTTTTCAGGTTAAAGAGAAATGAGAACAGATGGAAAGTTGGTTACTTAGAAATGATGACGGTAAATACCTGGGTAAAGAGGAAAAAAACTTTTTGTTTCCCCACCCTGTTAATTTCTTTGTAATGCATATGACTACTCAATGAAGGGGAAAAAATAGCATTGTCCTGTGGAGTTTTTAACTTATATATGTATAAACATGGACCTATGTGGTTACAGAGTTTTTACATATTATGTGACATGGTAAAATATTCATCTGAGTAGACCTGGAAAAGTTAAAGATTTATATTGTAACCCTCAGAGCAAACACTGAGAAAATGCAAAGAGGTAGAAAGAGTCACAAAGGATAACTTAAAAACTAAAATGGAGTTACAAAATATATTGAAATAGTGTATATATAAATTTTTTTTAAGTATGGAAGCTAAGGCACAAAAAACAGAGGCTACAAATAGAAAGCCAGTAGTGAAAATGGTAGATATGTACCTGATCATATCAAAAATTGCATTAAATAGCAATGGAAAAAGCACTTCAATTAAAAGGTAGAAATTCTCAGAATAGATATTTTTTTAAAACGCAAGCCCAGCTGTATGCTATCTATGGAGAATATTAGAAAGACACAGGTAAGTTGAAAATAGAGGGGAAAGATATGTAAAGAAAACAGTAAGCAGAAGGCTGGAATAACTATGTCAACATCAGGTAAAATAGATTGTAAGAGAAAAAATTTTCTATCAGCTAAAGTAGGTGTTTTCATAATGATAAAAGTCAGTTCATCAGGACATAACAATGATAATGTGTGTTTACTTACTGCAGAATGACCTAATACATGAAAGAACAGTTGACTAAACTAAAGGCAGAAATAGACAGTTCCACATCAGATTGAGGTTTTAACACATCTCTTTTAGTACTTACTGCAACAAAAATAATCAGCAACTCAGTAGATCTAAACTTTATTATGAACCATCTTGACCTTATTGATTATAAAACATTGCACCTAATCCATGAAAGAACAGTTGACTAAACATAAAGGCAGAAATAGACAGTTCCACATCAGATTGAGGTTTTAACACATCTCTTTCAGTACTTACTGCAACAAAAATAATCAGCAACTCAGTAGATCTAAACTTTATTATGAACCATCTTGACCTTATTGATTATAAAACATTGCACCTCACAACTGGAGAATTCACATTCTTTTCAAGTGTACATGGTACATTCACTAGGATAGAACATATAGTAGGCCATAAGCTGAGAAGGATTAAAAGTATATAGATTATGAGCTTTGACAACAGTGGAATTAAATTTCAAATATTTCGAAATTAAACAACACACTTTTCTATAATCCATTGATCAAGAGACATCGAAAGAGAAATTTGAAAATATTTTGAACTGAATGATAATGAAAGTACATGATACCAAAATTTGTGAGATAAAGCCAAAGCAGTGCTTAGAGGGAATTTATGAGTTTTTATATTTAAAAAAACATAGATATCTAATATCCTGCCTACTTAAAAGTTTTAAAAAATCCAGCAAATTAAACCCAAGGTAACAAAAAAGATGGGAAATGATAAAAATAACAAATCATTGAACTAGAAGTTAGATATAGAAAATTAATGAAACTAAAAAGTGTTCTTTGAAAAAGATCAATAAAATAGATAAAATTCTAATTAGACTGATCCAGAACAAGAAGACGACACTAATTACCAGTATCTGTAACAAAATGGGGAATGTCAGTCTAGATCTGCAGACATTAAATGGTTCGTAAGGGAATATTATCAGCAACTTTAAGCCAATAAATTAGACAACTTAGATGAAAAGAATAAATTCTTTGAAAAATCCAAATTATTACCAAGATGTAACAGAAAACCTTACTATTCCTCTATGGATTAAAGGGGCTGAATTTGTAATTAAAAATTTCTTCACAAAGAAAAAGTCAAGCCTAGATGGCCACACTAGTTAATTTTATCAAACTGTAAGAAAGAAATAATGTGAGTTCTGTGTAAAACCTTTCATTAAAAATATGAGAATCCTTAACTTATTATCACAGGTAGATAATTACCATTGTTACCATGATACCAAAGATATCACCAAAACAAAGGATCAATATTCTTCACAGACATAGATGTAAAAATCTTCAACAAGTTTTTAGCAAATTGAATAGAGTGACAAATAGGATACTACATCATTGCCAAATGAGTCATATCTTGAAAATGCAAGATATGTTTGTTTAGCATCTGGGAATTAATCAGTCTAATTCATCATAATAGTAGAAAAAAGTAAAAAATCTGTATGATTATGTCTACAGATGCTTTAAAAATGTATTTGACAAAATTCAGTAGACATTCATGATAAAAATTCCCAGCCAACTTAGAAGGAAATTTTTTCAATTTGATAAAGTTCATCTATGAAAAAACATAGTAACAAAATCAGCAGTAAATTACTCAATACTTTCTTCTTAAGATCACAAGCCAAGGATGTTTGATTTCACCATTTCTATTCCAGTTTGTACTGAAGGTCCTAACAACTGCAGTAAGGCAAGGAAAAGAAATTTTAAAATATACAGAATGTAAAGGAAGAAGTAAAACTATTTCCAGACTTCCTGACTATTTAAAAAATTCTAAGGTATATAAAAAGGTCACTCCAGCAAGAAGAGTTCATGATCCTGAGTCTGTATATATCAAATACTATAGATTAAAAATATATAAAGCAAAAATTACCAGAACTAAAACTAGAAATTCACAAATTTACACTGTCAGACTTTTAACATAATTCCTAACAGTTATGATAGAGCAAGCAGACAAAAATTGAGGAAGAATATAGATGATCTGAACAGTACAATGAGCAGATTTGACCTAATTATCAAAAAAGGAACATTGCACTCCACAATGACATAATTTGCATTCTTTTAAAGTATACATGGAACATTTTGCCAAATTGACCATGTGCTGGTCTGTGAAGAAAGCCTCAGGAAATTTCAGGAGTCTGAAATTATTCATAGCATGTTCTTTAATCACACTGGAAATGAGCTGGAAATCAGCTGGAAATTAAAAACTAAGGGTTGGCCATAAAAGATGTACATGTTAATCTAGAAGGAGCAGTAGAGTAGATCAAAAGCAAAGAAATAGCAGTAAAGAATGAGCAAAATTTAGTAAACAGAAAATATACTGAATATTATACAGTAGTCCCCCCTTATCCACGGTTTTACTTTCCGTGGTTTCAGTTACCCACAGAACAGTACAGGATAGAGAGCACATTCACAGAACTTTATTACAGTATATTGTTATAATTATTTGATTTTAATATTATTTTTGTGAATCTCTTAATGTGTCTAATTCATAAGTTAAACTGTATCATAGGCATGTAGGAATAAACATAGTATATATAGGGTTTGGTGTTATTTGAGGTTTCAGGCATACACTGGGAGTCTTGGCACGTATTCTTTGTGGATAAGGGAGGAACTACTGTATTTAAGATTAACTAAAATAAAGCATGCTTCTTTGAAAATTCACAAAGATACATAAACTTTATAAAACTGATTAAGAAAAAAGTAGAACTGAATTTGATGTCATTAATTATAGCTCCATTATTTTACGTACTGAGAAAAAATAGCAACCAAAGTTACATAAAACTTTTGCAGTTCACGTAGAAATGTTATTTACATATGAAATAGATTTTTCTAGATTTAGTCCCATCTTTTCATTATATTCTGTGATATACATTAAATGTAAAATATAAGTGACATTGTAAGACTTTCTCACAGAGTTCTGTATCAGTTTTTACTCAGTCGTGTTTTTCATGCCATATAGCAATCTTCACTATCAGGAATGTTGATGATGTAGCATTTTTTAAAAGAGTAATCCATTATTCCCCCCTATAATTTTTTTCCCAAGCCATTGGAAATTTTAACATACATTGTTGTCAAGAACTGTGAAGGCTTTGAAATTTTTATCTTACTTGGAAGCTAACAATGTAGCTTGCCATCACAGTTTCTTGGATGCTGGCACCCAAGACTCCTGAATGAGAAGCCACATTTTAGTATTTACAACAAGGATAATAGCAAAGTTTTGGCTTATTTGCACTGATGCCCTGAGCCCTCGTGTGCCAGGGTGAGGCCAGGATACCTGCGCTTAGTGGGCTGCAGTTCAAAAGAGGAGCCCAGGGCCAAGGTCCCAGCAGGTTTTGTGAGCAAGCAGCAGACAAGACAGTCCCCTCTCTTATGGTTTCCTTGGCCTGCTTAGTTGCCTGTGTGACTACAGAAACTGCTCAGTTTGAAGAGATGGATAAACTTTGCACCCTGGCATACTCAGCGAGAACATGCAGGGATGCTGAGGGCTTATGGCAGACTGCCTCTCTCAACAGTGGTTAGGCAGGGACAGCTGTGTCCTATTGCTGCCTAGCTTATGGCATTAGTAACATGTCAGGTTTCAAAAATCTTAAAATATTTTTAAAGAAATGTCTTAGAATAGGTGATATACCATAAGTAAATGGAATTGAGGGCTAAATGAGAAATATTGTAGATACTTTTAAAATCATGGAAAATGCAATGAACAACTTTAGAGCTATAAATTTGAACTGATAGAACTCAAAGTGTTTATTTAAAGATCTTTTTCTGAGTCTTTATAATTAATTAAATCTAATAAATTCTAAAAAATTTTTTTGGTGGAACTAAATGAATTGATTTCAAAATTTCTAAGATAGTAAAATTGCTCCTTGGTATTTGGGACAATTTTAAAAGAAAAGTAAAACAAAAACGGGAGAATGCTTTGAGAGCATTTAATTTGTATCATTTTCATAATTGTTTTTGTTACTGAGATATAGCAGGTAGACCAGTAGAATTACTTTAAGAGTTTTTTTCCAATAGGATATGTATGTGTATACTGTGGAAAGAAGGGGTAGATGCAGAGAAATTTACAAAAGTGGGAGACATGACGGTTCAACAAATGATGTTTGGATAGTTGGGTTTACACTTACAAAAATAAATTTTTGATGGGTTAAACACCTTAAAAATGAAGAGCAAAGAACTCAACCATTAGAAAAACATGTAGGCGATATACTTGTGACTTCAGGGTAAAGCAGGATTACTGACTACAAAAACCCATAAAGGAAGATTGACAGATGTAACTACATTGAAATTAAAAAAAAAAAAAAAAAGTCTTGTTATACAGAAGACACCATAAACCTTTAAAAGACAAGCCACAGAGTGGGAGTATATTTGCAACATACGTAACAAAGTATGTGTATTCAGAATATATTAAGAATTCATTCAAAAACAATTTTAAAAGATCACAAATCCAATTAAAAAATGAGCAAATTATTTGTGAACCAGGCAGTTTACAGAACAGGAAACCTGAATGAACAATGAACATTTGAAAATACGCTTTACCTTATTAAATTCAGGGGAAGGCACATTTTTATTTCACGAGAGTAATGTACTGTTTGATGTCCACTGAGTTGTCAGAATTAAAAATATGACCTACATCTAGGATGTGGAGAAATATGAATCCCATATAGTGAGATCAGTGTACAGCCATGTTGGAAAACAGTTTGGCAATGTCTACTATTATAATAGTGTATTTTTTTAGACTGTTCGGTCTGTGTAAGTTCCATTATGTGTCAGTTCCTTAAGAAACTCTTGCACATGTTTTGGGAAGATGAGTATGAGGATGTTCTCTGTGGCATTGTTTATAAAAATACAAAATCAAAATCAATTTAAGTGGCCATAAATGTAGGGATAATTATGTAAGTTTTGGTCTGTTCATGTAATGGAATATTATACACCATTGAAAATGAATAAATTTGATCAAATACACTTGATTCAGCATCTACTCATTCTTCGAAACTCTTAATGTTCCAAAACACAGTTTTTAATTCTACATATTTTTTTTTTTAGTGCTAAAAAATGTTGATTATGTTTGGTATACATAAAACAGTTTGAAAAGGGAATCTTACCACATGGTAATATGATGATCATTCCATATATGAAGTGAATTTTTAAGAGCTTTTATTATTAAACTTTTAAGAGGCACTTTAAATAATAAGCTGCTGTTTTCTGTGTAAAGTACAAAATAAGTCCAGCAATTGACAGTTGCTAAGTAACCAAAGCTTTCTGCTTTTCTCTCTCTCTCAAAAATGTCACCTCAGTGTGATATAATCTGATTATTTATGTAGGGAATTATTTTCAAAGACAGTGCTTATGGTGGAATAATAAACTAAATGCAGTTGTATTCTGTGATGTTAAGGTAAAGTAAGATTAATGTCTTTCCATGCATCCTTTATTAATGTCTTTCCTTAGGAGTGCAGACTATTTGTAGAAAGTCAAAAGTACACGTGCATACACAACACCACACACATATGTTCCACTCAGTATATCTGTTGCTTGCAACTCAAAAATATGAAGACATTTTTCAGAAAAGGTATAGAGTTTTAAAAATTCATCTTAAATTACTTTCTTTTAGTTAGATTTGAAGGAAGACTTTATTTTTCCTGTCTTAACATCATGTTTTTGGATTAATCTCACATGTTTATTAAAGAAAGTGTTTTTTCACACTGAAATGAATACTACTTGCTTTCTTAGCACTGTGGATTTAGGCCAAAGTATTTGACATTCTAGAACAGATTTTAACTGTTTTAGCTTAAAAATACTCCTAAACATGTTATGACTACTTTGAAACACATATTGGTTGGGGTTAGCTTCTTAGGTTCATGTCATGGGCTGTAATTATGGTGTTAATGGCTAATGAGATGTTTTAAGTTTTATTTTAGAATTTTTATGAAAGTGAAACTTTAAAGAGAAGTACATCAGGGTTCAACCAGAGAAACAGTAGGACATATACACATACGAATTTCTGGTGAGGAATTGGCTTACACAGTTGTTCGTGCTGTCTAGTCTGGAGTCTACAAAGCAGGGAGTCAGGAAAGAAGATCCAGAGGGAAGGGAGAGTAGTTGTAAACCCAGTTGATGTTTGGAATATCTGAGCCTAAGCCCTCTTTTAAAAGACTTCTAACTGAATAAATCAGGCTAACCCAGGATAATCTCCTAGTCAATTAACTTAAAGTCAGCTGATTAGTGATCTTAATTACATCTGCAGAATTCCTTCACAGCAGCATCTAGATTATTAAGTGTTTGAATAGCTAGGAAAAGATACCTGTATTCTACCAAATGGCCACTGCCTCCCATTTGTCCTCCAGCTCTTAGGAAGAAATATACCTGGTAGACCACCCTAACTGGAAACATACTAGAAATGAAATCATGGTAGCTGTAGTTCAGCTTAGCTAAATTGACATATCACAAAGCCATCATACCAGATAACTAACTTTTCTTCCTCCATAGTAGCTCCTTTTATTGTGTTGAGGAGCAAGGGATACAGATTTAGGTGTCTTTAGATGATTCACAACTCTTTCTAGAAGCTTAAGATCAATCAGGGGTCTGGGCGCGGTGGCTCATGCCTGTAATCCTGGCACTCTGAGAGGTGGAGGAGGGGGGATCACTTGAGCTCAGGAGTTCAAGACCAGCCTGAGCAAGAGCAAGACCCCATCTCTACCAAAATAAAAATTAGCCAAGCGTGGTGGCGCGTGCTATAGTTCCAGCTGCTTGGAAGGCTAAAGCAGGAGGCTCATTTGAGCCCAGGAGTTTAAGGTTGCAGTGAGCTATGATGGCACCACTGCACTCCAGCCAGGGCAACAGAGAAAGGCTCTGTCTCAAAAAAAAAAAAAAAAAAAAAAATCAGGGGTCACCTGGTACCTTTTGGCTTACATGTAGTTTATGTTTGATAGATGGGCTTACCTGCCCTGCCCTATTTGTTCTTTGTTTCCCTCCCTGGCACCAATTTTATGTGTTTAATGTACAGACTCCTTTTAGTGTTCATGGTTTTCCAGGAAAAATAAGTCACATCATCTCAAGATATTTTTAATTCATTTCTTGATTCCTTTACTTAACAGACATTTAAAAAATTTCCTGTGTGGTGGGCTATGTGCTAAGTATATATCCAGTCAAACATAAGATACAGTGCCTGCCCCTTCCTTTTTTTAGTCAAGATGTACTATTACAGATTTTAACTAGAAAAGGCTCAGGTAAGCAAGGTTAGAAATATATTTTAAATAGAAATAACTTTCGTTGATCATATGTTTTTTTCCCAGTGGTGGGTATATTTGAGGGAAGCCACAGACTCATTTCTAAAATAGTCATCCCTGTTTCCTGAATGTAATTTTCAAAATCATTATAAACCAGATGAACATTTTAAGGAAGAGAGTATTTTATACCTTATTGTGAAGAAGGCTTTATTTTGGTTATTGATATTAAAGGATATATCACTGATTAGCAAGAGATAATAGATTTAGGTGTTATTAACTGCTAACATTAAGGTCAAGTTTTGCACATGTAGATAAAATTGTTTCCAATTTATGAGTTACAGACTTTGAGGTTTCATTTGTTGTGTAGTAAATTGTGTTAACTGCTCTTTCAACATGGTTTTCAAAGAAAATCAAGCTAATTCAATTTATAAATTACTGTTTTCCATGGAATGTCTGTTTTGTATTTTGACAGGAATACCTGTGAGGGAAGCCTAGGAAGGCGTGTAACAACTCTGCCCTTTCCAGTTCTCCCATAATGCATATTTTATGGCTGTATGAATTTATTTATTATTATACTTTCTTTTTAGAATAGCATAATGCCAAAAGTAGTCATTGGGCTTTCTGTTCAGTGTAAGGAGGATCTGTTGGTACATGTTCTTCTTTATTCATAAAATTTAAGAGAGTTGAACTCAGTGTAGAGTTGTTTGTTGAACATTGTATTTTCTCTCCCTTTTCCCAGCAAGATTCTTTTTATTTCACTAAATAAATATCTGATCCTGAAGGATATTTCAAGAAGTGCTGGGCAGGAATCCTAACCTTAAGTATTAAGTAGCCCATAGTACTATGAAATGAAAATTAAATTATTTAAAATGACCTTTGGTCTCAAAATTAACCACAGTAATTATAAATGATAGCTTACTTTATAAGCTTTACAAGGATTTCATATGGTAGTTATAAAGTTTGTTTTATACTTCAGAGAATATTTTCCATTGCATTCATATGTCAGGTGGTAAATGCATATTTAGATCTGTTCCTTAATTAAGAGGAAGAGGAGCAGAGAGACTCTAGAAGAGTGGACATTTCTTACAGTCTTAAGAAAGATGTGTGTTTAATCACAAGTAGACAAGTAATATATCCTTTCCTTGGTCATTGAAAATATTTCCTTCATCACCAATGAAACATTTTATTTATCAAAACTGTGGAACAAATAATAACTTTTTGGTTATATAATTAAATGGATATCAGTTGATAAAAGGGAGAGGAATTTAAGAATCTCAATTTCGTTCCGTGTCTCTGAAACGTGAGCATACTTAAAATGATTTCTAATGAAGAAAATAAAACATGGATTCTGTGAACTTTTATTTTTTTCTGCTGAAAGAGTACTCTTTTTTTGGTTGAGGTAGTTTAATTCTTAGATAATTATAATGTATTAAATCATAAAATGATTAACATTTAACAAGGATCAGTTATTGCATAATGTATAGAATATGTACAAGTGGCATTTTGTAGTGGTGAAAAGTTCTGAGTGTAACAAGTTAGGTTTCAATTAGCAAATAGTTCAGGAATTTTTAAAAAATAGTGTTCACAGAAATTATGGATGTTGTTTACATAATTGTAATTCATGAAGGAAGACATTCATACGCTATTTTGACCTGTTAAAAACCCTATAGAATGAAAAAAATAAAAGTGGTAAGAGAGTATTCTACAAATTACCCTATTTTAGTTTGACTGCTGCCCATTACATACAAGGCTTTACAGCAGTGCTGTTACCTGTGTTCATACGTGCTTGTATCCAGACCATGTTGAAATCTATTCAAGTTGTGCTAACCATCATCATTGGAGAATATTTTTTTTTAATGCTTCATTAATTTTTATTAATGTCTTTGGATGTACATATCATTCTTACTCTGGATAGGTTATATTTTAGAAGTACCCAAAGGAGGTGACAATAATTCAGTATTTTCAAGAGAAAGGGAAAATTCCATTACTTAATAATACAGTGCTGCATTAACATATCACTTTTTATAATTATGTTTTGCTAATCAAATTATGGTGAAGGATTATAAGATAGACATCACTTTTCATATTTTGTACCAAATTTTAATAAAAGATTAGAAGAAAAGTCTGGGATTATTATCATTGTGATGATAATTGTGAGATGATAGAAGTGGTGTAAGTGTAGGAGAAATGTATACTTAACAGAACCTAGAGTCACCTAGTTTTTCTAATTAAGTAAAATTATCCTTGCTTTTTATCTGCTGAGAAGTATGAGTGTATGAAATAATATGTTAACACTTTGGAATTATTAGGAAAAGAAAGAACTGTGCTCATAATACAGTAAACATTTGGACTAACCACTATTAATATTTTTGATCACCATCAGACATTATGTAATCTAAATTATTAGCCTTGAAGTATAGAGGTAATTCACAGTAATTATACATACTACTAGTATTTATACATAGTAATTATACATACTACTATCTGGCTGTGGGAGAGAAAAAGCTCTGTAGAGCTTTTTAAAATGTGATGGTTTGGACCCATTCCTGTGATAATCATTGGGATGTGTTGTGGGTACCTACCTATATATTTTTCAATTGAAATCAGAAGGATAATCTTTAATATACTTAAATATGCCAAATCCTAAATATAACAAATGTTTTAGATAAACATGTAGACTATTAACCATGGGTTCAATTTACTTTTATTATTCTAATTGTAATTGTAAAACTTTCAAAGGTTGAAAGTCATCACCAAGAAAAGAATTACTACATCCCAAGTAATTTGGAGTGGGCACCTATATTTTTTAATGCAGAGGAATCATTGATTAATTCCTAACTTATTTTTTACTGTGGCTTTGATTTTAAGGCTTCCTAATTGAGGAACTGGGACATCCTTGATTCCTGGTTACATTAACATAATGACAGCCAGCAAGTCCTGCAGTGGAATTGAGGGAAATTCCTAATTAGGTAGAAAGACATCTTTCAAGGAAGACATACGAAGGGGGCAGGAATAGGAGGAGTTACACAGTACAAGCATTAGGTATTGTAAGCTAGACGCTGTCTTCACTATCCTTTAATCCTTTGCAACCCTGTAACCTTTAAAAATAAGGAAATAAATTTTAAGAAATAGCTATCTTATTATATAACCTTAGCCCTGGTATGTATTTCTGTATAGCACAGTGAAATCTAGTGGCACTCCTCAATTGCAAGTGAATAGTTACTATCCTATAAGCTCCTCGAGGGCTTGCATGTCTGTCCATTACCTGTCATAAACCTTGTTCACTACCAAAGTACTTAAGTGTAGTAGAAATTCAGTTAATATTTATTAAATAAATAATACATGAATTACTTGTTCAGGGTTACGGGATACTGAAATAAGGCTGACATTTGAGTCTGTTGTCTCCCCACTGTATTATGCACCCTTGTCCACTTTTTGGGGGTAGGGAATGTGGGAAGAGACCCTCTTGTGTGTTTCCTTTCTACTTAACCAGTTCTTTTTATTTTTTCTCTATTCCGCAGTGAGCAAATGATAATTTAGGATTTGGAGTAAGCTTTGAAGTAAACATTCTGGTTATCAGTCAGCAAATATGAATACTTGAGAAGTGCTTAGCACTGTGCTAAGCTCCATAGAATAGAAAAGTTATCAATTATGTGCCTATTTCCTTAGCAAGTATCTCAAAGTTCAGTTATGCCAACATAGCTTTCTCATATATTCATTGATATATTTTCCTCAATGTTCAATTATAAACTAAAGTTGTTATTCTGCACAATTGTGTTTTTGGTACTGTTTACCACCAGTGGGTTCAAGATTACATGAAGGCAGTTATCAGTTAATATTTAGGCCATATGAATGCTGTAAGTAACAACTACAAATAATGGAGCTGCTCTTTATTTTCTGTCTTATTGTCCCCAAGAAAGAAACACCTTTTATAACATAATGAGCTACATGCTGTTGTTTTCTTACACTTTGGAAATTCTAATATATAATATTAGATTATGATCTTTTGTTTGAGGAAGTAAGGCAGACTGTGAATCCTTCAAGATAATTCTTACTGTGCTTGTGGTTGGACTGTGGTTCATCTTGTGTGTGTGTGTGTTTTAATTTCAGAGAGGCAGATAAAATATTCTTTTTTGGAATGGCCTGATTGAGGTTTTAAAATAAATCTTGAATTTTTCCCATATTTGATTATTTTTCCTAACTCACATAGAAAAGTACACATGTAGAATGCACAAGAAAGCACCATATGGCTTAGGAGCTTAGTAATCATATATAACCACTATATTTTATGTTACTTGCTATTATCAGTTTATAATATAGAAATTTAATAACAGATGTTTTGTAAATACTTACTCTATGCAGAACATTTTGCTGGATATTTTAAGGAAGTGGTTTCTAATATATTAATACAAGGACAGTAGTTTAGCATGTGTTGAATAAATGCATAATGACAAAACAAGTGCTATGGATTCAGTAATGCTTTTTAAATGAATTTGTATTGTGTAAATTATGATATTAATAGTATGCATATATGTTGAGAAAGTAGCACATATATATGTGACATTATTTCATTTATAGAATATAGAGCTATTATATATATGTATAAAGTAAGACAATTAAAGAAATGAATAGTATTTAAAAAACTGACGAACATATCATGAAAGAACTACAAGTTCAGATCTATGCAGGGCAGAAGAGAACTATAAAGGTATTAGTTATGTATCAAACTTTTATTTAGGCATTTTTAAACGCCTTGTGGATAATACAGAAAATGAAAAGGAACCATCTTTGCTTTGTAGAGGCTTACTATTAAGTATAGTGGAAGATTAGAGTATGATCCTTAGTATGATTTTAGAGTCATAAAATTATCTAGAAGCAAAGCGGGGTGGTGAAGGTGGGTAATGAATTCTGATAGGGTAGATAACTCAGGAAATGATCATGGGAGAGTTAATATTTGAACTCATTCATGTTTTTTTTTTTTTTTGAGACAGAGTCTGGCTTTGTTGCCCAGGCTAGAGTGCTGTGGTATCAGCCTAGCTCACAGCAACTGCAAACTCCTGGGCTTAAACAATCCTTCTGCCTCAGCCTCCTGAGTAGCTGGGACTACAGGCATGCGCCACCATGCCTGGCTAATTTTTTCTATGTATTTTTAGTTGTCCAGCTAATTACTTTCTACTTTTAGTGGAGACTGGGGTCTCGCTCTTGCTCAGGCTAGTGTTGAACTCCTGACCTCGAGTGATCCTTCTGCCTCGGCCTCCCAGAGTGCTAGGATTACAAGCGTGAGCCACCACGCGCCTGGCCCTCATTCCTTTTGTTATGAATTCCCTTTCCTACTCTTAATCCATTTTTGTGTGGAGCTAGTGAAACTGTTGTGGCCATAGTCTCTTCCTCTTTCTAGGAAACTGCAGTGATCCTCCTTTATGTGTTATTTCAAATCCTAACCCTTCATGGAGGGCAGCTGAGTGCTTGGATCAGCTGAGCTCAAGCTCTCCTCTAGTCAAAAATCACAAAGACTACAAGTGTATCTCCATTAAACTTCTTGTTCCTAAAAATTGTATTTAAAAATAATTTCATGTTTTTAATATGTTTAATATATTTTTATTGACTAAGTTAATTTAAAAATACATTATCTTAAGTTAGTATTTTTCATTCCCAAAATACATTTATAATTTTATTTCTCTAAATTATAAACCCTAGTCATGTCAATTTATTTGTTGTTCAGTCATCCCTTCTCTGTATTCCTGTTTATATCATTTCCTACAATAAGTCTGTCACTCTTTGATTTTAGATTTCATTCTCTCCAAACTATAGTAATATCATGGTAACATCAGTTACATAGCTCTCATGAGATGCTGGGTACTCTTCTTTGTGCTATCCAACAGTAACACATTTAAAACTCATTATAGTTCTGTGGTGTAAGTACTGTACTTACCACTATTTTATAGATGAGGAAATCAAAGTACAGAAAAGTTCAAACGTTTTGCACAAAAGTAAACAACCAATAAGTGGCTAGTCAGTGTAGTATCATAATTCTTTAGAATATCAGCAAATGAATATTTGAAATTCATATTTAAAAATCATATTCTAAAACAAATAATTGTTTTGTTTTCAATTTCTGTAGCATTTACTGTCTTAAGTAGAATTCCCTCAGGAAAATTTGGCTGCCACTCTCTTAACTGTCTCCTTAAAACCAACATTACATAAACCTGTTGATAACTCTTCACTTGAGACAGTCAGGATATATGGATTTTTCAAAATAATTATCTTGTTTCTTATTTTTTTCACTGATATAATTGCAGTATTGATTATTTTGGCTTTTAAATATTACATTGAATGTTTTTTGTCTTCTTAATAGTTGTAATGTCTTCAAAGGTGGAAGTGTGTCATCTGAAGTCAGTTTAAATGAGTGCATTGAGTCAGATTTCTGTCCATTAGTTTGTCTCACTTTTAAATGAGAAGTAGATGATTATAATAATAAAAACCTACCTCTAAGATTGTTGGTTGAGTTATTTTATGAAGTGCTAAGTATAAACTCCTGTATGTGTTGTTTTTGTAAATAATGTTAACAGCTCTGACTTTAGTTTTGTATCTCTTGGTGTGCTCAAGTAAATATTGAATCTATGGGGCACTTTTTAAGGTCAGTGCTAAGGGATATGGAGATGAGTCTGATTCCACACTTTTGGAGCTTTTTAGATAATATACATAGTACTGATTATGTCAAAAGAAAAATAATAGAATGAGAGTATATAGGAAACATCCTGTCTAGGAGGATCTGGGTGTAAATTTCATTAAAAGGTGACTTTTGAAATTGAGATTTTGATGATTTGGGAAGGAAAATGGGTAGAAATATTAGGGTTTTTTTTTTTTTTTCCTTTTCAATCTTCTTTCCTTGGTGTACTATTAGTGTTAATATTCCAATTTAATGTTTTAAAACATCCCATTCTAAAAACAAATGATTGTTTGCTTTTTGTTTGTTTGTTTGTTTTGGAGAAAGGGTCTCGCTCTGTTGCAGGGGATAGAGCACCAGTGACATGATCATAGCTCACTATAGCCTTGAACTTCTGGGCTTTAGTGATCCTCCCACCTCAGCCTCTCAAAATGCTACTATTACAGATGCTGGCCACTGCGCCCAGCTGAGTTTTCTATTATTTGTAGAAACATAGTCTCACTATTGCCCAGGCTGTTCTCAAACTTCAGGGCTCAAGCGGTCCCCCGCCCACCCTCACCTTGGCCTCTTAAAGTGCTAGGATTACAGGTGTGAACCACTGTGCCTGGCCTTTCTTTGCTTGTAATAATCTTGTGTCTGCTAGATGATGGAGAGAATAAGACCTAGTATTCAAAATTTCACATATGAATTAGTGAAACAATTTTATTAGTGCTATGAGGAAATATTTTGTGCTTCTTGGGCACTAACTACTTTTATATGGGTGGTCGTTACCAAAAGAAGCTCAGCCCAAAGTTTCTAAAAGGATTTCCCATCAGTCCTTACTATGTTTGTTAAAACATTAGGCAGCTATTGATCTTTAAATTGTTGGGAAATAAAAGTCACTTGATCATTTTTGTCTTTTTATAGGAAAACTCGAGAGATATTTAATTCAGTCTTCTCAGCCTTAACTATGATATCATCAAGATGTATTCAGCTTTCCAACTAGTTTTGTTCAAAATTGTTTCTGCATACTATAAGTAGCTCAGGTCTAGAGAAGTCGTACTTATTTTGGTCATCATTGGTACAGACCAGTATTATTTGACTAGGACTAGGATTCCATAACTTTAGTTTAGACATAACAGTAATTAGTTAAATGAGTGGAATCAATACATGAAAACTGGAAGGAGTTTGTACCTGGCAGTCTTTAAGTATGTGTCTGTAAGAGATAGATGTTACCATCCTGTTGTTTTTAATCTGGAAATTGTTTGGCATAAAACAATAAATTTTTTGACTTTAGAAAATCATTTCATTGTGCTTAATTTAATAAGCATTTGTTGAATGCCTGCTGCCTAATAGAGACTTTCCTAGATGATGATTTCAACAAAACGAATATAAAACTATCCTAATATTCATGTATTATTAAAAAATAATTTCTTTGAAAACTTGATTGTTGTTGAACTCAAGCTCAAGTTAAAAGTTTTTGAGGTTCACTCTTATGACTGAAGTCAGAGAGGGATTTGATTATGTGAAATCTGCTTTATGCTCAGTGTCTTAATAAACATCTCAAACTAATTTAAGATTATATGTATAGCTGGAGATGGTTATAAATCTAAGCTTTAATACTTGGCTTAAAATGTACATATTCATAATAAGCATGTTATTGGAACTTTAATTTGCTTCATTATATAACACTGAATTCCTTCCTAAGAGGTATTGGCGTATGAACTTTCACATTAAGAGCACAGTAGGAGCAAAAGTCTTGTGCTCATTTGCCTGACTACAAATGCATAATTAAAAGTGTCTATCAGCAGGGGTTGGGACAATCAGTGCGTTCTAATGCTTCATGTTATAGAATTACTTTGTTGTTCAAACAGATACTGTAATTAGAGCGTAATTTTAAACTTCATAGGGCAATGACTCATCAAGCTTTTTTTAATCAAAAACAAAAGTAGTTTCTCAAATGTTGAGAACTTTTTTACTTGATATTTTTACATCACTGTGTACAGCAGCTTCAAAAATGAAATGGATGTTATTTTATTGAAAAAAATGATTTAGAATTTACAGAGAATGATGTTAATTAGCCCTGACTTAATAATAATATTGGAAATATGGATTGTGTAATAAGACCAAATTTTAGTTTTAAGAACCTCTCCTATTGGAAACTTTAAATACTGGAGGAATTTTATGTAAGTTAAATGGCTACAGGTTTATCCTTTTTGTATATTTACATCATTGAAATTTGATAGGCGATTCTCTCATTTAGGGAAAAAGCATTTTTGTAAGTCAAAAAAATCTGTTTACCAGGTGCTTTTATAAACCCATTTGTTGATAATGTTCTTGTTGTGACTTATTCAGGAATTATTTATGGAGAAAGAGCACTTGGCTTGGATTTGGGAGATGGGACTAATGCCAAAATACAAAACTAAATCTACCAAATAATCTCGGTAATCTGTTTCTTTATTTGCATCCAAAATCCCTACTAGCTATAAAATTCTGTGAGGGCAAGACCTACTTAGAATTCCACACAAAAATATTTAAAGGTAAAATGGTAAGATATAAAGAATTCTAAAGATTCAAGAACTCTGTGTTCTGATGATATTTTAGTGCAATTTGCTTAATTTTAGGGCTCTCATGTAGATGACATATTGTGCTAAGAATTAGTTGTTGAGAGTAGAGGCTCCAGAGTTGCTCTGCCTCGGTACCATAGCTTGGCAGTACCTGACTTACTGTCTGTCTGACATGGGCAAGCCACGTCTACCTCAGCCTCCTCGTTAACATGTTGGTAAGAATAATAGTCCCATACCCATACAGCTTACTTAGAAAGATTGAATGAGAGGGTACATTTATACTACTTAGCATTATACTTGGGAAGCAGTAAGTGTTTAATAAAAACTTAGTTGCCATCATCATCATCCTTTTCATTTTTAAGTTTGTTATCACCTGAGGTTAAGAGTTATTTGAAATTTATTTCTGTGGGTGTACTCGTCAAGAATATAGGCCATATTTTTGCACCCCAAAATATAATTAAAATGAACAATATTTGATAGTACAACAAAGTGACTATAATCAATAATAAGTTAGGCTACACTTTAAAATAACTATAAGAGTAGCACTGGAATGTTCCTAACACAAAGAAATGATAAATGCCTGAGCTGATGGATACCCCAGTTACCCTCATTTGCTTAACTCACATTGTATGCTTGTATCAAAACATCACATGCACCCTGTGAAAATATGCAACTATTATGTACCCATAATATTTAAAGAATATAGACCATAAATAAAGTTTCCTTAGTATTAATAATTGTATGTGCTCTATAAATGGATTATAAAGTTCTTTTAATATGCTACTAAATTTTAATTTACAGTATAAATGAAGCTATTTTCCATTTCCTTCATTCCTCTCTTGTCATTTCACCCTATCTTAAATCAAAACATTGAAGATCAGTAGTTTTGAGCTTTGAACACATTTACATATAATAGTACTTACTTATATATAATTTGGCTTTGCTATCACTTTGTTATATTGAGATAGAATGTTAGTCTTACAGTTTTAAGAAGATTTTTGACCCTTATTGTCCCGTGTTCTGATACATTGAAACAAGATAGCATTGAGGTTTTCGAGTAAAAGAAAATCACTGTCTTGGGTGGGATATGAAAATCAGACCTCATGATCATTATTATAGAAATGTGGGAGAATTGACTAGAAGAGAAGTAAGAGAACAAGAAGAAAAGGTAGGAGTAAAGATGGCCAAATATTCCTGGCACCTAAGGAAGTCAAAAAGAAGTGTGCCCAGAAACCAGGATACATGAACAAGGGAAAAATATGGAGGATTGTATGGACAGAGAGACACAATAATCCATTAGTGCAGCAGAGCACTTTGGAAAGGCTGCAAGCATATTAACGCACAGTTTGATACTTGATTTTTAATGATGCTCTTCAATAATAAAAGTTCAGTTATTCAATTCAATAGATACTTGTTTATGGCCAGATTGTATAAAATCTCAAGAGTATAAAAATCAGTGAGATTCTTGTCTTCAGGTGGAAGCAAACTTCTGATAGCTAGAACAGGACAATGCTCAGATAACTAGAAGTTACTGTGTGATACAGCAAAAGAGGAATAAAAGTAAATATGAAAGAAGCTTTGAAGAGGCATTCTGGACACAGATGCTAACTTGCGTAAAGTTATGGGTATCAAAATCCATGGTTGGGGAATGAACTAATTCATTTATAACATGGAATAAATGCGATCCTATCATGGAAAAGTGTATAAGAATGGCACTTAAAGTTAGTATGGATCGAAACGAATGGGTGAATGTGCAGCAGCCAGTCTATAAAGGCACAAGTAAGCTGTGACTGCATTTTAGAGATTTTTAAAACTCATTCAGGATCAATAATAGCTGAGACACAACTGTGGACAGACTTGGAGAAGAAAGATTTGAGTTCCAGTTGGAACATGTTGAGATTTCTTTAGAGACTAAAGTACAGATCTGTCAAGTTGGCAGTTGGTTTTGGAGGTTGAGCAGTACTGTGCTTGAAAATGTAAATTTGAGAGTGTGTTGATGCAAAAAAAAAAGAAAGAAGAAACCAAAACAACCATGTTTTCATGTATTGCCAAAGATTTAGTGGCACATATTATGAAATGATAATGCTTAGGTGACTATATAGCAGACATTATAATTAGTATTAATTATCATACTCATTATTAATTATTAATACTATTAATAATTAGTATTAATTAGTATGTTTTCCCCACATCTGTATCTCAGCTGTTTACCCCTGAAATATTATTTGAAATGTAACTATAAAAAGAAACTAATGCTTCATAGACTGCAATTCTGATAGGTACACAATTTTGGTTAATGCCTATTTTATCATCTCCTCTGCTTCATTTTTAACCTTTTTTTGTTCTGATTTATTGAAGTGAGAAATTTGAGGGAGTGGATTCTTACTGTGGCTATTTTGAGCTCAGAAGTAAACATCCTATAATTGTATACATTTCTTATTTATTTGCTTAATTTATGACTAAAAAGAATCCTCACGGACATGTTTTATTGCCCTCTTTATAGTATCTACCAATCTCAGAATGCCTTTATATAATATGTTTAAGAAACAGAATGAGATCACAGGGAGAAATTATATATGTATTAAATAATTACTGGGGTCCAAACTCACTGTTGAAGGAATTCACTTAACCTTAACTCTTCTTGAGCTTTTAATAGAATGGGCTACAATAGGATAAATGTGGCTTCTGGTAGAATGATCTTAAAACCTTTTTTTGGCATGAAGTTTGAGATGTACATAGATGAAAGATTTTATAAGGCATGATGGGAAAACGGGGGTCTCTCTCTTCCCTTCTCTGCTGTCTAACCACTATCACCACTCACTTCCTAGTCTTCAAAAGAGATGCTTTTGGCATTTACTCTCTTGCTATATCATGTGCTTACATTGCTTCTATTAATAGTTGATTTTCAACTTTTTTTTCATTTATTCATTGTGGTGAGAACTCAGTGGGTCCTTTTAATCTAATCTGGAAGCTCATATCCTTCCATTTTGTTTAAAAAGTATTTATAACGTTGATGATTTTTATTCCTCTGCTTGCTTTTTCTTTATATTGGTGAGACATTTGTCATTCAGTTTCTGAACCTCTTGAACTAGTCCTAAGTTTTATATGATTATCTACCATTTTCTACTTCTCTTTTCTGATACCTAGAGGGAGAATTCCTCAATTTTTATCTTCCAACCCTTCTATCAAGTTTTTTTGTTTTTTTTTTTTTCTTTTTCTTTTCCTGAGACAAAGTCTTGGTCTGTCATGCAGGCTAGGGTGCAATGGTGTCGTCATAGCTCACTGCAGCCGCCAACTCCTGGGCTCAAATGATCCTCCCACCTCAGCCTCCCCAGTAGCTAGTACTACAGATATGTGCAACCACTCCCAGCTAATTTTTCTGTTTTTTTGTAGAGACGGGTCTTGCTCTTACTCAGGCTGGTCTCAAACTCCTGGCCTCAAACAGTCCTCCCATCTCAGCCTCCCAAAGTGCTAGGATTACAGGCAAGAGCCACCACTCCCAGCAATTCTATGAATTTTTTTTTTATTTCTACTATCATAGAAATAGTTTCAGCAGTTCCTTTTTATGTTTTGAATTTTTAAAAATATTTAACAGCATTCTTTACTTGTTTCAGGGATGTAGCTCTTAACCCTCTGTGGATTTTTGAAGTTTTCATCTCCCTAGTCAGCAGTTGTATTTGTTCGAGGTGTTTGTTTTTTGGGCTGGCCAGACTCCCCAGAGTGTGTGGGCCTAGCTGCCTTCGCTCTAGCTGTAGAGTGAGGCAGATGGCTGGACAGCTAAGCCTTCAGTGTGTGTGTTAGCAGCTTTCCCTCATGTAGCTCTAGGAAGGGTTTTACTTGCGTAAGGAATCAATTTCTAGTCTACTGCTGGGAACTAGGGAGTCCTAGATAGCTAGCTATTTGTGGATAAGGAATGTGGGGATTGAACTGCTTCTCCATGAGAATTCATTTAGTCCTCCAGTCTCAGCCCCACCCTCACCCTCATTTCAACTACATACAGCCAGTTTCCTCAGCTTTTTGGGTGGGAGTTTGCACTGAAATCAGGTTCCCTCAGCTGGAGTATGCTAAGTCTGTTCAAGTTAGCCATCTGCTTTCTAGACTTATTTTTTTTTATTTTCCATTTTCTTTCGTATGAGTTTATGCATTTTAAACTCTATACAATATTTTAGAAGAATTTTAGGAGGGAGTAAAAAAGTACATGATTCCGTTAATGTCACCATCTTTTAAAGTTTTTGTTGTTTTAACTTTCTGAAACTGTAAATAAAAATAGTTTTTTTTAAGCATGCATTAGGATAGGTGTAACTTTCTCATATTTTTAACTTTTTAACTGTCATTTAAGTTGTTGAATTAAGAGTATACATTTGCCAAAGTGTTTTACAACTCAAAATTTATTTAGTAAAGCAAATGGCAAATTATATTTCACCTTGACTGTTCCTATCATGCAAATAGTATCTCCTTTTTAAATCCTCTGGCTTTTGTCTTTACCATATATAAAAGTTTCTGTTACTAGTCATGATTTTAGTTTTTATTACTATTAAGCTTTCCTGAAATACTTTGTATTACAGATGTTCCTCAATTCTCCTTGTATTATTAACTGTATGCTTAGTATCTGACACACACACACACACACACACACACACAAATAGCTTTTAATGTCTTTGTCTACTGATTTTAACATTTGTGTCACTTCTAGATTGGTTTTGATTGATTGGTTTTTTTCCCAATCTCATGTATGTCGTATTTTCTTGCTTCTTTGCATGTCTGGTAATTTCTAATTGTGTACCAGGTAGTGTAAATTTTACCTTGTTGGGTGGATATTTTTGTGTTCCTATAAATATCCTTGAGTTTTGTTCTGGGATACAGTTAAGTTAGTTGGAAACAATTTGATGCTTTTAGGTCTTGCTTTTAAAATTTGTTTAGGCTGTACTGGAACAATGCTCAAACTAGATTTAATTATTTCCCACTACTAAGACCCTTTGTGTACTTCAGTCACTGTTGGTGAATCACAGTCTTTCACTCTGTCTCTGTGTGAGAACCAGGCACTTTGACCTCAAATCCTTTGGGGTGTTTCCTTCCCTGGCCTCTGGAATTTCTTCCCATTCATGCACTTAAGTATTCAGCTGAGCAGTACTCCGGAGTTCTTTGTGTGCAGTTCTCTCCAGGACTCTTACCTGTGAACTCTGGCTGCTTTAGTTTCCCTGGACTCTTGCCTAGTCTCCTTATTCAGGGAGAACTCTTGCCCAGTGCTCTCAACTCAGGGAGTCCATCTGGACACTCTCAAGCCAATAATAAGCTGGGACAGTGGTAGGCTCACCTCATTTTTTTTTGCCATCATTATTTTTAGTTATCTGATGTCCAGTGACTTGAAACTGTTGTTTCATATGTTTTGCCTGTTTCTTGATTGTTTCAGAGGGGAAGGTGAATCTGGTTCTTGTTCCTTCATCTTGGCTGGAAGCGGAAGTCCCTTTACACATATGGATTTAGACAAATAGGTACACTTTCAGGTCCACCAGATAATACCAGTAATTTTTGTAGGTCTCTCTACTGAGAAAAGACAAAAATACAGATTTGGGTGGGAAAATAATTGTTAACATTTTTCAACATAAAAATTAAAATCTGGATTTAAAAACTGATTTTTATTGCCACCAGTGTAAGTATTTATACGAATTTTATATTTTTGCCATATGGATACCCCCAAGGTTCCCAGTTTCTTGATTCATTGACTCCTTAATTTCTCAGTTTTTTATAGTATACACTAGGCTAAAAGAAATATCACATAGTTCCATTTATTAAATATTTATTTCTAAGCAACTTAATTAGTTCAGTATTATATCAAAACATAAATTGAAACAAATTTTATTTTTATTTGTAAAGAACCACATTATTTATTAATGACATTTGTGTTTTCTTGGGTGCTGTTCAGATTTTCAGACCTTGGAATCAGGTTGTACACCACCATTTTCTTTTCTTGTTTTGCGTTGATTTTTGCATGAATTTACTTCTTATTACAGCAACCACTGAAAACCTAGCTTTGTAAAGATATGACGTCGTCAGAAGGATTGTGGTGTGATGTAAGGTTGAAACAGTCAAATATTTGAGCTAGTAGTTTACACAGTACCTGGCAGTTACTGATTATTGCCATGTTTCCGTTGGAATTTCAGACATCCCTTGGTACCCTTGTGAGACACTGTGCTGATTCTGAGTTCACTCTTTGGAAACACGATAGATAGCCTAACATAAGGCTACGTGCTTTGTTTGATTTCTTTCATATCCCCTTACAGCATGTGAATGCATTTTGATTCTAAAGATATTAACTGACTATAAAGCAGCATTTACTTTACTGTTAGAATTTATTTTTATGCCTATTGGCTGAGCTCAAAACATGTAAGTTGTAATAGAAAGCTGTTTTATTATACCAGCTTTATTTTCTTTTATTGGAATGTCACAATTAGGTAGATAGTGACTTTTAAGATAAAAGTCCAACAGCAGATACTGTTTATTGTTTATCTATGGTACATTGCTATGAGTCAGGTGCATTTGCATATATCATTTATATATTATTTACTTATAAATTTATATTATTTTATATAAAATAATTTAAAATTGTATTATAAATTATTTATAAATATGTATTATCTCTAAAACATAAAACAAGAAGCAGCTTTGAAATTATGAAATTATTAAATCATAAGTGAAGGAGAAATTTGTAGAAGGCTAACTCTACTTCTGAATGTCCTTGTAGCTTGACAAGGTTTTCAATGTGGGGATAGTTTTTAGTAGGTGATTAGAAGACATCAAGAAAATGAAACTTAGGTATTCTCTATGAAACTAGTATTTATGACTTGATATAAAGAGTGGCGTTATAATTTATTTTTTTAAGTAAGGTCTGATAGAAATACAGTTAAAACTATTCTTACATTTATTCCTTGTGGTTATAATGAAATATTTTACTTAAAACAAATAGCACTTCTCTTACATAATTTCTATTTACAAAATACTTTATCTAATGTTGAATACAACTACTATTATTTAAAACAGTTGTAATGAAGTGGAAAGATCACTGAACTTGAAAATGAAAACTTTGATTCAGCTCCTGAATTGATAGCTTTTTAGCTGTGTGACCTAGAGAAGTGGCTAGCTTAACCTTGATGACCTTCTGTTTACTCAGAAACAAAATATACAAATAATAACATGCTTCTCAATGTTTTTTCCATGGTAATTTAAGGATGACATCATATATAAGTTTCTTAGTACATAGGAGCACTCCAGAGATTGTGATTGTCATGCTTACCACTGTATCCTTAGCATCTGGCTCCATGCCTAGTACATAGTAGGTGCGTAGCATATATTTGTTGAACTAACTATCTTTTGACACATTCAAACTTTTTTTTTTTTTTTCCTTCCTGACCAGGAAAATAACTCGAAAGGTCTTTAATGTCATCGTAGCAAAATAATGCAAACATAGCTGAAATAAGTGGTAACAGGTTAATATTATGAAAGATACACTCTCTTTAAAGAGGAAAATTTGTAATAGTGTTCTTTGTAAATTTTTTAGGAGGAGCAAAATAGAGGCAAGCCCAATTGGGAGCATTTAAATGAAGATTTACATGTACTGATCACTGTGGAAGATGCTCAGAACAGAGCAGAAATCAAACTGAAGAGAGCAGTTGAAGAAGTGAAGAAATTATTGGTACCTGCAGTAAGTAATAATTTCTAAATCTTAGATTTGGGCCTCACTCCCCTTTTTTCAGTTTAATTTTAAATTATTGTAATGTTTATATTAATAAAGAATGTTATTTGTTAGAAATTTTATTTGACCATAAAAATAAAAAAATAATTTATAACTTGTGAAATGTAGTATAATAGACAAACATAGAACATTTCTCAGATACTTAACTGGGAAAGCTTTTTTTTTTTATTTTTATTTCAGGATATTATGAGGGTACAAACATTTTGGTTACATTTTATGTCTTTGCCTCACCCAAGCCAGGATTAGAGGCATGCCCTTCCCCTCTACAATGCTCACCATGTCCATTAGTTGTGAGTTTACCCCCCCCCTCCACCAAACCCCCTAATCCCTGGAGAATATTCCTACTGTGTGAGCACCATAGTGTTGATCAGTTAGTGCCAATTTGATGGTGAGTACATGTGGAGCCTATTCTTCTGATCTTGTGATACCTCACTTCGGATAATGGGCTCAATCAAGCTCTATCCAGGAAAATATAAGAGGTGCTAGGTCACTGTCGTTTCTTATAATTGAGTAATATTCCATTGTATACATATACCAAATTTTAATAATCCACTCATGAATCAACGGGCACATGGGTTGTTTCCACATCCTTGCAATAGTGAATTGTGCTACCATAAACATTCGGGTGCAGATGTCTTTATTACAGGATGACTTTTGCTCTTTTGGGTATATGCCTAATAGTGCTTTTGCTGGGTCAAATGGTATTTCCATTTTTAGCTCTTTGAGGTATCTGCACATTCTTTTCCACAGAGGTTGCACTAATTTGCAGTCCCACCAGCAGTGTAAGAGTGTTCCTGTCTCTCCACATCCTCACCAGCATTTGGTGTTTTGGGATTTTTTGATAGAGGCCAATCTCACTGGGGTTAGGTTATATTTCCTTGTGGTTTTGATTTGCATTTCTCTAATGATTAGAGATGTTGAGCATTTTTTTATATGTTTGCTGGCCATTCTGTCTTCTTTTGAAAAGTTTCTGTTCGTTTCCTTTTCCCATTTGTTGATGAGGTTGTTTGATTTTTTTTCTTGTTGATTTTTTTTAAGTTCCAGATAGATTCTTGTTATCAGCCCTTTATCAGATATGTAGAGAGCAAATATTTTCTCCCATTCTGTAGGCTGTGTATTCGCTCTAATGATAGTTTCCTTGGCTGTGCAAAAGCTTTTTAATTTGTTCAGATCCCATTTATTTATTTTTTTTGCTGCTGTGATTGCTTTGGGGGTCTTCTTCAAAAATTCTTTCCCTAGGCCGATGTCTGAAAGGGTCTTCCCAATATCTTCTTCTAGAATTCTCATTAAATGGGAAAGCTTGTTTATTTTTGTGAAGGAAGTGTTGTGGGGGAGGAGCAAACTCAATTAATGACCTACTTTGCAAAAGTAGTATTCACCTTTTGAATCACCATCAGGGAGGGTGATAAAAGCTTTTAAAATATTTTTGGAGGAGGAATTTCTCATTGTAAGCAAGTAATGAGTATAAAGTTCATATTTAGGGGTCTAGATAAAACATTAAAAGTAATTTTGAAGGGTGACATCACATAAGAAATTATCCAGAACCTTTGTGTTCTCATCCTTATTCCTCCTTTCTGTTCTCTCTTTCTCCCTCTTCTCCTCTGCTTTGGGTTGCTCCTTATTGCTATGTAACCCTTTAATAACTTTAGAAACAGTGATTGAACTATTACTAGACTATTATCTTTTTAATAGGAAATGAAAAATAAACTATTGGTTTTCTGAGTCATTTTTTGAAATATTTTTTTCTTATATTAGTCTATATATATGTGTGTGTGTGTGTGTGTGTGTATATATATATATATGTGTGTGTGTGTGTGTGTGTATATATATATATATGGAAATGTAGACCCTAAATTGCTATTGAAAAAACTAGGGATACTGTTAGTATCATGTCCAATGAAAATGTATTGGCATTTACATAAATGAGTATAGCATCTGTTGTTTTTTACTTCCCAGATAGTCTGTTCTTTATTACCCTGACAGTCTATTCTACAAATAAACCCACAAATCATAAACACTTTCCATTAACTTTACAAAATTAATTTCTTTGAAGAAAAGAATTTCATGTAAATTTTGTTGCTGGATCTTATAAAGAATATAAACAAGCAGATTAAATATGAACTAAAATCTGTATTTGCACACTATCAAACCATGTAATTTTCTTCCTTTTCCTTAATAATTGTGTGGTATTTAAAAGCTATATATAAAATGGTTTTGTAAGCATACAAGGCTGTTAGTCTCATGATCAGAAAAGGTATTTAACATTACTCTTTTATTGCTAAGTATATCCAAAAATATTTAGCTCATAGTATTCTAAGCAAATGAGTTTACCTAGTATAGGAAATAGATCAGTGTGTAATAATTAAAACTCTTACTGACTTACGAGATTATTCTAACCGTTCTGTAAACAATCTCTAAAAGGTATTAACCTGGGAAAGAGCATTGAATTAGAAGCTGTGTTGGTAACTACCTATATGTCTTTCAGAAAGTTAGTTCTAACTTCTCTATATCTGTTCCCTCATTTACAAAATAAGAGAGTAGTTGGAGTAAATAATCTCTAAGGATCATTTTGTTTTAAAAATTGTTGATCTTTGAATATGAAGGAAAATAATACTTTTAATGATAAATCTATCTCCTGTAGATGTATTTTTAGGATATTACTAAACAGGTAACAATAATTTTAAATTACTTACTCTGAAGAAATAAAACTTAGAATTACAAATCATAGGATAAAAATATTTTCAGGTACAGGCTCTACATAGGTCTGATTTAACCTTGTAGTAATTTCTTAATCCTATTTGTTTTATTGAATGTTTTTTATAACATGAATGCTATATCAAGGAATTTGTTCAAATTAAACTGAACATTATTATACATTTATGATGATGGTACCAAGATAAACAGAAATTTAAGCAAAAGAGAAACTTTATTACACTTGAGGTCTCCATAATTGGCCATTTCTGTTACCAGTTAAATTTTCTGCAGACTTAGGCAGGAGAAAATACTTGATTTGGACTTTTATACAAAGTGATATTTATGCCAACAAATGAAAAAAAAGTGAGTAAACCTTTTCACTTAAAAAGAAACCATCAAAGTATAACATTTGAGTGCTATGTCATGGGCACTTTATGCATCTTGTTCAGTGTCATCTAGTAAGACTGCCTTTCTGGTACTTAAAATTGCCAGTGCCAGGGATCCTCTTTATAGTGGTTCTGTGATAATCTCTTTTATACTGGGGGCATCCGTAGTCTTTAGAGTAATCCAACCACTTTATCCTGAATCGGATGCTTTTGCTTGCCCCTGGGTATGAAAGTAAGCATTTCATATTCTAGATTGAAGGGTGGGTGGTCACAGAAAAAGAAAGGCTTACTCTTGGTGCCCATTGGCTATTTTTTTTGATTTTGACTAAATTTTAGATTATTACCCATTGTGTCTCGCTGCTTTACTTCTTGTTGAAAAACATTGATATGTAGTTGGTGATAATTTATATATGTATCAACAATTTGCATCATATTATATGGAACTCTCCTACCGTACTGTCACCATTCCTCTGAAACCTAATTCAGACGTTTTCATCTTCTAATCTGTTAGTCTAATCACTGCCTAATTCTACTTGAAACAAAACCTAACAGATGTATTTATGTCCTTTTTATAACTTTTAGTTTATATTAAATACTTCTTTTAGAAAACATGAAAAATGCAGAAAAGGTTAAAGAAAATTAGTCACTTGTACTACCCAGTGCTAATTACCAGTGTTAATATTACCACTTTATGTTCAAGAAACTGGAGTAATCTTTTCTTTCTTAGTTAACATTATACTGTGAACATCTTTCCATGTCATTAAATAGTCATTAATAGTTACACGTGATTTTTATTGGTTGCATATCTACAATCCATAATGGTATGGATTTGCTATTATTAACCATTTGTTGCTGGACATTTAAGATATTTTTTACTTTTCACACTTATTGACAGTGTTGTAGATAATATCTTTGTAAGGAAATATTGAACTGCCCTTCTGAATATTTAAAGATAAATTTCTAGAAGTAAAATTACCAGGATTAAAGATGTGAACATTTTTTAAGCATGGATTTGTACTTGCATCAACATCATATTGAGTACTCGTTTTAGTTTACTTTTGTCGATCTTTAGATGTTGTATTTTGAAAAACCCATTTTCTATTTTGATAAATTGTAAGTAGGTATCTTATTGTTGAATTGGGGACTTCTAGGAAACTTGAGGGCTTGAGGGTTGCCCTTCTGAATAGCTCATTTTTATTGCCTCTGAATTATCTTTTTCATATCCATTGTCCAATTTTCTATTTGAATATCAGCAGTTTTCTTAGTAGACTTGTATTAGCTCTATGTATCAGAGGTATGTACATATATACCTAATATTTTCTAAGTTAATTGGCTTTTTAATTTTTTAATTTTTCTATTATTTTTAATCATGTAGACATTTTAAACTTTTAATTGATCCTATTTTTCCTTTATGATTTTTTCCCCCTGTGTTTTCGTCTAGATTTTTACAGTTTTATTTGGTGCTTTGATTCATCTGAAGTTGGTATCATTGTAGAATATAAGGTCAGCATGCTACCCTTGCTACCTCTGTAAATTCTGTTGTATTTGTGAAACAATGCATTCCCTGTGCCATGTGGCCCATGTTCCTCCTATCTGTTCTATTAAGATTCAGGCAAATTATTTTCCTGTCTGCTTCCTTTCCTACCTGGGTTATGGGCCTTGGTATGAATTGTGAGTTCTCTTTTTATTTTCATTAACAAAAGTTCCATAACCCAGCTTTTTTTGATAATTTGTTTCTCTTCCTAAAAACTTGATTAATGGTTGGTTAAAAGCATATGTAGTCAGTCTTTCATATCTATGGGTTCTGCAGCTGTGGATTCAACCAACTGCAAATCAAAAATATTCTGAAAAAGAAAAAAACCAATAACAAATAATACACATTAAAAAATCAATACAGCATAACAACTATTTACAAAGCATTACAGTGTATTAAGTACTATAAGTAATCTAGAGATGATTTAAAGTATATGAGAGAAGGGGGCCAGTGGCAGTGGATAAAGTATATGGGGTGATGTGCATAGATTATATGCAAATACTGTGCCATTTTATATAGGGGACTTGAGCATCCATGGATTTTCATATCCTTGGGGGGTTGTGGAACCAATCTTCCACAGATACCATGAAATGACTGTATGTATATTGCTATGTATGTAAAACAAAAAGAAAAATGTTAGGTGTTTACCAGAAAGAGGTGCAGCAGTTCTGCTAGTATCAGAATAGTTTTTGCTTCAAAGGCTATCTAAGAAGGTGGAAGGAAATGAACTAAATTTCAAAATAATGGGGGAAAGGTATGAGATTGTTCAACTATACAGTATGTTTAGAGAGCCACAATTAATTTACCTTTCTGGATTATAGGAAATATGAAGAGTTATAATGGGAGAAATATTGAAAAGGTAGGTTGTGGCCAAATTATTTAGAGCCAAGTGTTTGAACTTTTTTTCTGTACAGGTTGAATGTTTTGAACAGGATGCAGAATGGACAGAGTTGTGGCTTTAGAGGGATTTATTTTACTGGCAATAATGTGTGTAATTTAGATAGTAAGTAAGTTATGAGGTAAGAGATAATGGCAGTGGTGAGGGGGAAGAAAGATACAGATATGGGAGAGAGCTGCAGATCTTAGCAGTTCGGCATCTAATCAGATGTGGGAACCAAAGAGGAAAGAATTCAGGGTGATTCTGGAATTTCAAGCCTTGGTTATTGGGAAGAAGATGATAGTGTCATTAACAGAAATAGAAAAGTTTGCAAGTAAAAACAGTATGTTTATGGGGAAAGATCAAGAGCAGTGATTCCCAGCTTTTGGGAGGGCTTTTGAAAAAACCTATTGAAAAACTGTAGCTTCTCTACCCAGAATAATAAACATAAATAAATTTACAAAGTTTACATTAATTTCAAAGTACTTATGAGCCTCTAAGGCCTTAAGTCCCTGTATTCCCTGATGTAAGGGAGTTGTAGTTCAGGTTAAAGACTCCTGGTCTACAGATTTCACCCTAAAAATGCTTTTCAGTGCAGGGCTACATATTGAGAAGGTCATGAACCATTTCCTGGCATTTAGGAAAAGCTATATTTCAATCTTTGTATGTATAATATGATAAAGACTTTTCATGCTCACTCATACATTTTTCACCACTCCTAGGCATACAGAAACATTGCTCTTCCCCATTTCTCTACAGTTATGGTGGTTGTAAATTCAATGAAATTCTTTCCAGGCCAAAGCATTTAGTTGTGCTGCAAGGGCTTCCAGTATTCTCTTCCCCTGCATTTGTTCCTGAAGAAGCTTGTGTTCCAGTTGGTACAGCAACAAGATGGTGGAGCCTTGGCCAGCCTGGGGCCCTGAGTGGCAGTACAGAGCAGAACCATTCTCTGCCCAGCACGTGAGACACGTAGCCTGAGCATGAAGTAAATGTCCATTGGGTTAACCCATTGTGATTTGCAGATTGTTTCTGCAATAAAATGTATGGTAGAATTTTTAAACAATTATAAAATTATAGATCTCAGATTTACATACTTTAAAAATTTACAGCTATGAGCAGAATGGGGACCTGGCACAGCAGATCACCCATGCCAGACCATCTCAGTGCGTAGAAACCTTTTCTCGTTGAGATTTCAAGGCATAGAATGTTTTACGGTAGTATTCACTGCTTAGGACAATGTCTGGGACATAGTAGGCTTTCCACCAATATTTATTAAATAAGTAAAAAAAAAAATTGGTGTTAAAGTTAAGAATTTAGGTTATGTTAGTAGTATAATTAGTGATACAGTGATTACATTTGCTTGAAATTGCATTATGAAAGGTAATGCTTACACAATTACTGTAGAAAATAAAGCCTGGCTTTTGATGTAGCTTAAAAATCATTTTATCTGTTTACTGAAGAGTTGTTTTCCAAGAAAAAAGGAAGGAAAGGGAAAAGTATATGTAAATAAACCCATTAATTCTGTTAATATATTCTACCTAGTATACATTGCCAAATTAGGTTGAATGTATTATTACAACTAGTTCAAAGCATTGGCTTTTCTGAATCATTAGAACTTCTACACTCAAATGATTAAACCATTTTCACCTGGTTTCTTAAATACTATTAATTGTATTGAAATACAACCTGAATTGGAAAATTCAAGCTTCAAGTTAAGTGTTGACAGCCTTAAGGAATTAGTGTTGTTGATGGTGGTAGGCTATATAAATCAGTTTTAAACTTAAAATTGTTTCAGTATATTATGGTGATCCAGTTTAGTAATAGAAATACCTGGTATGAGTCAAAAACCATCATTTTAATTGATACTAAATCTGATGGCTGCCTAATTCTATGAAATGATCAGATGTACCTAAAACAATCTAAATCACCCTCAAACTCCTGGGCTTAAGCGATCCTACTGCCTCAGCCTCTCAAGTAGCTGGGACTACAGGCATGCGCCACCATGCCTGGCTAATTTTTTCTATGTATATTTTTAGTTGGCCAGATAATATGTTTCTATTTTTTTTAGTAGAGACGGGGTCTCGCTCTTGCTCAGGCTGGTCTCGAACTCCTGACCTTGAGCGATCCACCCGCCTCGGCCTCCCAGAGTGTGCTAGGATTACAGGCGTGAGCCACCGCGCCCGGCCTAGATTTTGCGGTAATTTTTTTTTAAGTTTTTTCCCCTATGGCTCTAAGCCACAAAGTCATGATATTTATTTACTCTTTTTCTTTCTGTATTTCTCTTCTTTTTGTAATATTTATTTATATATATCTATCTGTATATACATTTTTTTGTTTATTTGTTTTGTGGTCAGAATGCCTAATTTGTTAGGCAAGTTATAGCCTGTTACGTCTTGAGGTTGTTTTTGTTTTGCTAGAAAGTTATGGAATCAGTCTTCATAGCTCAATATGTATGTACTCAGTAATATGATATAAATTATCTTAATTTGATTTAAGCCTTTCTTGTGAGAATAGTACAGCAGCCTAGTTGACTATTTTAGATCTACCTTTTCTACCCACAATATATGTTCTTCCAAAGAATACTTGTTCCCCTGATCATAGCACATATCACACTACAATTGACCCTTGGACAACACAGGTTTGAACTGAGGGAGTCCACTGATAGGCAGATTTCCTTCAATAAATCCGTTGGAAAATTTTTTACAACAATTTGAAAACCTCACAGATAAACCACGTAGCCTAAAAGCATTTTCAAAAATTAAGAAAAAGTTGTCATGAATGCATAAAATATGTGTAGATACTAGTCTGTTTTATTATTTACTACTGTAAAATATATACACATCTATTATATAAAGTTAAAATTTATCAAACATTATATACACAAACATAAACCATACATGGCACCATTCACAGTCAAGAGAAATGTCAAGATGCAGTATTAAATGATAACTGCACAAAATTAACTATACATACTGTACTACTGCAATAATTTAATGACCACTTCCTGATGCTGTTGTGGTGAGCGCAGGTGTTGGGGATATTTGCCTAAAACATTGTGTGATGCTTTATCATCTCGGTGTGGGCAGTTCTGTCTCTCCAGTAAATTGCTGAATACAGCAAAAAGTGATCTCTTGCAGTTCTTGCATATTTTTCTTCATGTTTAGTACAATACTGTAAGCCCTGAATAACACCATGGGACCCATATGAAGTTCCACTAGTGGTGCTGGAAATGCTCTTAGGAAGCAGAAAAAAGTCATGACATTACAAGAAAAAGTTGAATTGCTTAATATGTAGATAGAGGTCTACACCTACAGTTGCCCGCAATTTCAAGAGAAATGAATCCAGTTTAAGGACCCATTGTGAAAAAAGAAAATTAGCGCAGCTGTTGGTACAGTTACACCAGCGGGCACAAACACTTCGTACTTTTTGCCAAATACTTTTTTGTCTCATAATGGAGGTGCAACTTTTACGTAGGTGCAGGATTGCTATAAAAAAGGCATAGCTACAGACTATGTATGATTTGAGAAAAAAGCAAAGTCATTATATGACAAGTTAAAGCAAAAGTAAAGTGAAGGATCTAAAGCTGGAGAATTTAATGCCAGCAAAGGATGGTTTGATAATTTTAGAAAAGGTTTGGCTTAAACCATGTCACGGTCAGGGGGAGCAGCTTCTGCCCACTAAGAGGCAACAGACAAATTCCCAAATGCCATTAAGGAAATTATTGAGAAGAAAGGATATCTGCCTGAACTTATTTTTAATGCAGATGAAAGTGCCCTATTCTGGGGCGGGGCGGGGGGGCGAGGAATGCCACAAAGGACATTTATTGTGAGGAGGAGAAGCAAGTACCAAGATTGAAGGCAGAAAGGGATAGGCTAACTCTACTGTTAGACTGCAAATGCAGTCAGATTTATGGTCGATACTCCGGTTACCTGTAAAGCTGCTAACCCCTGAGCCTTGAAGGGAAAAGATAAATACCAGCTGCCAGTCTTCGGTTTGTACAAGAAGGTCTGGACAACAGGAAGCCCTTTTGATTTTGGACAATACTTCTGGTCACCCAGAACCTCATGAGTTTAACACCAAAGGTGTCCAAGTGTGGTGTACTTGCCCCTGAACACAACATCTCTAAATCAGTCTCTAGATCAGGGGGTCATGAGGACCTTTAAGGCTCATTACACACAGTGCTCTATGAAAGGGATTGTCAATGCTCTGGAAGAGAACGCCAATAGAGATGTGAAAGACTGGAAGGGATTATACCATTGAAGATGCCATCATTGTTACAGAAAAAGCCATGAAAGTCATCAAGCCCAAAACAATAAATCCCTGCCAGAGAAAACTCTTTCCAAGTGTTATATATGACTTAACAGGATTTACAACAAAGCCAATCAGGGAAATCATGAAAGAGATTGTGGGTATTGCAAAAAAGGTAGAGGATTTCAGAATATGGATCTTGGAGAAATTCAAGAGCAAATAGATACCACAGCAGAGGAATTAACAGATGACAACTTGATGGAGATGAGTGCTTCTGAACCAGTGCCACATGATGAGGAAGAAGATGTAGAAAAAGCAGTGCCAGAAAACAAATTGACATTCGGCAGTCTAGCAGAAGGGTTCTGATTATTCAAAACTGCTTTTGACTTCTTCTGGATCCTTGAGTGCGGCCTTTTGACTGAATCCAAATTTTACGGAACAGATCCTTTTAATAAATGGATTTGCTCTGTGAAGTTTAGATTTGGTCAAGGGGCCACACTTGGGGATCTGGAGGGCCACATGTGACCTTGAGGCTGCAGGTTCCCCACCCCTGAGTAGATATGGAAACTAAAACTAAAGCATATGGTGGAAGAATGTGGTACTGTATAGAAACATTTTTAGAGATATGAAAAAGACAGAAAATGGTATGTTATCATAAAGTTACACCTAGTGTGCCTGCCTCTCCTGCCTCCCCTCCTAGCTCCTCTACTGTTTCCGCCTCTGCCACCCCTGAAACAGGAAGACCAACCCCTCCTCTTCCACAATGTGAAGACCTTTATGATAATCCACTCCACTTAAAACATTTTGTCTTACAATTTTCTTAATAAACTTTTTCATAGCTTTATTGTAAGAATACATATAACATACAAAATATGTGTTAATTGACTGTTCATATTATCAGTAAGGCTTCCAGTGAACAGTAGGCTATTTATTAGTAGTTAAGTTTTGCGGGAGTCAGAAGTTACATACAGATTTTTGATTGCACAGAGTCAATGCCCCTAGGTGCTGCCCCTATCCCCACCACTTCATTGTTCAAGGGACAACCATGTGTTGTTAGTATCTTCTTTCTTTTCTATTTATCCAGTCAGCTATAATCTTGTCTTGCTCACCATTTGTATATCTAGTACTTAGCACAGTACCCAGCACATAACAATAACATAATAAATATTTGAAAAACAAATGATTGAATCTTGTAATAGGGTGAAATCAATAAATCTTGCTTCATCTCCACCATCAAAGTGCATAAAATAACTGAATTTTGTGAAGTATCCAGTGATTTGAGTTTTTACTTTAAATAGACGTGCGGGTTACTTAAATAGATGTGGGGGGGTGGAGACAGAATACATAGTGCTCGAGAATTGTCCTCCTGGATCTGAATCCCAGCTTTGTGGCTTTTTACTGTCTACATTTCTTCATCTGTAAGATCAAAACATTGTTAAACCCTCATATAGTTTTGTTAGGATTAAATGAGATGATTTGTGGAGAATACGTAGCATGACACCTAGCTTATACTGGCTCTGTAGAAGTTTGCTGTTTCTGTTTGACATTGTCTAAGTAATACTGTTTTGCAATCATAGAGGTATATGTGTTATTTCCAATTGCTTATTATAAAATGAATATATTCAAGATTGGAGAAAATATAAGGAAATAGTTCCTTGCCAACTCATTGTAACTGTTTTTAGGTAAATTGATGTGACCCATATAAAAAATCCAGTATAAGGCTCTTTAGTTTATCATTGCTTAAATATTTTCAAAAGCAAATATTTTTGGATTGAAAATGCTGAACAATCTTGATCTTTGGATAAAAATTCACATGTAAGTGAATTTTGCTAGTTCTCATACTTTTCCTGCTATTCGTTTAAAAGTTTTAATGGAAGTGATACAGAGACTAGCAATTAGTTTAAAATGTATTACTTATGATGCCCTTGTACTGAATTGAAAATTGCAGAAAAGAATTGTTGCTCTAACTCAATGAGATTTCACCGAGGGGTATCACAATTTGAACTGAATAGACAACATATTTCTTAGTAGCATTTATGTTTTGTCTAACCTTGGATTTTCATTCCAGTGAACTGCCAACAGGATCTTTCTGATTGTCTGTCTCCCTCCCCCTCCAGAGGCGAGGTCTCCCTATGTTGCCCATGCTGGTCTCAAACTCCTAGGTTCCAGTGATCACTAGGACTGTGGGCATTCTCTACCACACCCAGCTTCTAATTTATTCATGTATTGCATGAAAACTTGTTGTAAAACTCTTCTGTAGTTTTCATGTCTCAAAATTTACTTTGAGAATAGTGATGCTCATAATTTTGTTTTGTTGGCAATTTCAGTAGCAGATGCCTTCTAATCATGTGGAGTAACAGACATTCTAGGCCTTTTGGGTTTGGAATTGTCAGTTACGCCTTTCCTGTCTCTTCAGTATTCTATTATGCAGTTTGGAGTTTCTCACTGTTAATCTGGTCTAGAAAACACCAGATCAGTCAGTTATTTCCTACATCTCTCAGGTTTGCTCTCCTTCTTCCACCCCCATTTCCTTTACCCTAATTTAAAGCCACAGTTATCTCAGAACTCCACAACTGTTGTCCCTATTTCTTGGGCCCCCCAAACCCATCTTACATTGCAGCTTATTGTTACCTTTCCCTGCTTTAAGATCTTTTTAGTGGCTCTTTCTCACTCTTGAGAAAATAATACAAAATTCATTAACATGGCCTACAAGTTCCTTTGTGTTTGCCATAGCTTACTTTTCAAGCTTCATTTTTCACTCTTTGGTATACCTAACACACACTCATGTACACACATTCTATGCTATGCCCACAGATTGAGTCATTCTATATTTATTTGAATTTTTGGAACCCTCAATCTTCTTCTCACCTCTGAGCTTTTTTAGTTCATTGGACAAATGTTTGTTGCATGCTTACTTTACTATAGGCTAGACACAATGTCAACTGTTGAGGATACAGAAAGGATAAATAAAGCTAATCAACACAGTACTTACCATAATAAAGTTTACTGTCAGGTAAGGGTTGGATTACTAACAATAAGGAAAACAAATATAAACTATGTTGGGTTGTAATAAAGTTCTGTGAAGAAAAACTAATCAGGGTAAGGGGATAGAGAACTAGGATTAAGGAAATACTATTTTTTATGGGCTGGCTAGAGAAAGGGACATCTGAGAAAAAATCTAATTGAAACATGGTGCAATCATTTGGATATCTGAGGAGTTTTCTAAACCAAGAGAATAAAAAATGCAGTGGCCCTGAGGCATGTTTGAAGAATATCAAGGGGTCTGGTAAGGAGCTTAGCAGGCTAGAGGGTACAGGGCAGTAACAGTGGCAGGGACAGAGGGCAATGGCAGATAGGAGGCCTGTGGGCCATGGAAAGGGGATTGGATTGTAGCCTGGATGAGAAGCTGTTTATTGGAGGCATTTGAGGAGAGGAATGACATGGACTAACTTATATTTTAAAGGATCATTCCATCTGCTGGGCTGAAATAGACTTTGAAGGCAGTGGTAAAACCAGAGATGCTAATGAAGAAGGATTTGTAGTCTAAGTTAGAGATAAAAGTGACATGAACTAGCATTAAAGGTGCTGAGAAGTAGTCAGATTATGGATTTATTTTTAACATGAAGCTGATGGGAATTTTGAGGGATTGGGTGTGATAGGTGATCACTTTAAGCAATTGGAGTTGTCTTTTATTTACATGGTGGGAGGAGCAAGTTTGGGAGGGAAGTCAAGAAATGGGGTTCAGAAGCATAAAAATTGAGATACCAAATATTGAACAGGCATTTGGCTATAATAATCAGGAATTAGGTGAAAAGATGGAACTAGAATATGTAAAATTTGGAGTTGTCACTATATCAAAAACTTTTTGAGCCACGTAGGTATAGAATAAAGTCCGAGGACTGAGCCTGGGCTATCTCACCAGAGAGCAATCAGGAAGAAGAGGAGGATCCATCAAGGGAGACCAAGGAGAAGGAGCCTCTGAGGTGAAGGATAACTGAGAGCAAGTCCTGGAAGTCAAGTTTAGAAGTTTTCAAAGAAGAGTGAATGGTCAGTTGTGTTGCTGAAGATTCTTTTAGGTAACAATGGGAAGTATCAACCATTGGATGTGACAAGTAGTGGTTGTTGGTGACCTTGTCAATCAATTTTTTTTTTTTTTTTTTTTGGAATAGTGGGGTTAAAAGCCTGTTTGGGGCCTGGCATGGTGACTCACACCCCAGTGCTCTGGTAGGCAGAGGGGAGAAGATTGCTCCAGGCCAAGAGATCAGCCTGAGTAAGAGCTCTAGACCCTGTCTCTACAAAAAATAGAAAAAGTAGCCAGGCATAGTGGTGTGCGCCTGTAGTCCCAGCTACTAGAGAGGCTGAGGCAGGAGGATTGGTTAAGCCCAGGAGTTTGAGGTTGCAGTGAGCTATGATGATGCCACTGCACTCTAGCCCAAGCCACAGGGCAAGAGCCTGTCTTGAAAAAAAAAGAAAAAAAAAAAAAAAAAGCGTGATTGGAACAATGGGGTTAAAAGCCTGATAGGCACAAGAGGAAGAGTTGGGATGTTTTTCCTCCTAAAATTTTTATTATTTATGTAACTGATCTTTCCAGTTCCTTGGCCTCTCGGTTCTTTTATATTGTCTCACCTTCAGCAATCTTATCCTCCACTCCACGTCATTCAGCCCTGTCTATGTGGCTCCTTAGATCTTTTTATTACCAGTAAATGCTCCTCCCTAAATATATAGCAGCAGAATGTCCTGCAGTGAACATTTCCCTTCTCTTCAATGAAGAGTTGCTGCATAAACTTGGCAAGCAGAGTTAATTAACTTGTTTATATATACTTGTAGGATAAATCCCTTGAAGTAGAATTGCTAGGTTAAAGGGTAAGCACATTTTAAATTTTAATATTTCACTCGTTCAAATTTCTAAGTTTCCTTCCGGAAAATTTGTACCAATGTACAATCCTGCTAGTAGTGTATGAAAATGCCTATTTCTCAACAGTCTCAAACTCTGGATATTAACAAACATTTTAATCTTTGCTTTTCTAATAGGCTTTTTTTTTAAAGCCCTTTAGTAACAAAACCGTAAGTAAATAATTCTCTTGGTTCTTATAACTATTTGTTCTTTTAGGTTAATTTTTATATTAAGGAGCTTTGTGATATTATAGATGTCTTTCTAACATAAAAACTTTATGTTCATATCTTGAACTGGTACTCAGTCCTTAGTTTCATATTGTTTTATGGGGAATATGATTCCATTTATAGTATCATTTAAAGAATGAGCTCTTTTTTAGAGGGGTGTAGAAAGAGAGTTTTGTATATTTTAACAGTTTTATGCCTATTGTGCTTAATGCTATGTAGCAAAAGATCTAGTCCTGACTTGAAGGGCTTTGGGGTGAGGAGTAGAGAAGAGAGTAGACTTTTTGCTTGATCTAAACTTTCATAATTAAGTGTAATAAATATTTTGTGGCTTTGCATCTGCTGATTTTTAAGGCTCATAAATGTGACTAAAGATTGTACCTCCAATCTTTGTGATGCAGTTCTCATTTTTCTAATAATTTTGAGAATTTGAATGTGTCCTCATCAATTTGCTTAACTTTACATATAACTAAATGTTTACTAAATCAGTTCAAATCCTTTCAGTTCAAATTTGAGTTTCAGAACAACCTTATGCAGGTTTCCCCATTTTACCAACAAGCATACAAACCCAGAAAAGCCTTAGCATTGTTAGAGCAACTGATAATTATTTTTTTCAGAGAACAGTTTAATATTCTAATTCTATTGCAGAAGTAATAAAGGTTTGAAGTTTATCACACATCATTCAAAAGTAGAGTCGAATAATATTTTACCTAGAGCACTTGTTTACCCTTATAATAACACCATTTTTATTTCAGATGGTTTTTCTTTATTTTGATAGTTTAACCCATTTTGTTTCCCAAGTCATAAAATAAACCATGCAATAACTAAGCAAATTATTTCTCTAGATAGATACAGGTTTTTATCTGACAAGTCTAAATCGGTTGCCTTCAAATATCTACTAAAAATATCTTCTTCATCATAAAGTACATAAAGTACAATCAGTCTAGTTATTTAAATCTCAGCTCCGTGAACCTGAACTATACCTCCTTCAGATTACAACATAATTACAGTATGAAATTTTGGAAAAAATTAAGTTATGCTCACTGATAGAAAAGGACTATAGGACAGTGTCTGGATTTTGCTAATCTTAGTTCATCCTTGGCAAAAAGCAGTTGCTGGTAAGTCTTCCTCCAAAGTATTTCTTGATTACATGTATTCTACCACCTTGATTGAAATCATCTCTCCTCTTATTTTTACTCCTTTCTATTCATTCTCCTATAATTTAGTAAGAGCGATCTTTTTTTTAAAGATGAAATCAAATTAAAGACTCAGTGACTTCGCCATTTTACTTAGATTAAATTCAAACACCGTACTGGCTCCTCTGAAAATGGGATAACAAATGAGTTGTTTGCTGTTACTTTGTGTTATATAGTACAGAAGTGTCTCTCAATTATAAACAAAGTGTAGATAGTCGTGAAAACTTACAAAGTTGGAGAAAGAAATGTTAATGAAATAATTATTGTAGGATTTTTGGATACTTTTATGTAATTGTAAAGTAAAATTTCACATATATTATATTTTTCCTCTCTAAATTATAAGTGGGAGAAAGAATTTTGAGGTACTGTGATGCAGTAGAAGGAAATGAACAAAATAAATCATTTCTCCTAAAGTTATTATGAGGAAATCCTCAAACTGGTGGAATTTTAGTAAGTGTGAAAGTAGAATGTTAAGGGAAGATTATATAGGAGGAAACAATGCAGTGTAGGTAAATATTTAAGGCAGGATATATTGATTGTTTTTGCTTGCTAGTAGACATTATTGTAAACCATAGTATTATATTTTAACTTTGCTTTTCTATAAAGTTTTTTTTTAACTTTTATGATAGTCACTAATTTAATATAGTCTTTATGGTAAATTATTTGATAATTAGACAAATGGTATTTTTAAGTGTATTATTGGATTACAAATTTTATATACTGTATATAAACCTTGAATAGAATAAGTTTTTACACATGTATGTTGAACTGGTTTGTTATAATTAGAAAACTTTCTTCAGAGGATATTTTAATACTTGTTTTTATTCATACTACAATTCTCACACTTTTTCTGTGAACCCTATCTAACAAAACAAAATGTTAGCCTTCTTGGCTAAAAATTCTTCTTATAGTCGTAACTTAGCATTCACCTAAGATGTTTACAAGTGTAACTACAGAATTTTGTGAACTGTGAAATAATGGTTTCTTACCTTTTTGTAGTACTTTTCAAATCACTTTTACATATATTTGATCTTCATAGAAAGCTTGTGTATTAATTTATTTCCCAATTCTGTCATCAGTTGTTTTCATTTCCTTTATTTTTGTTACACTGATATTGTAATATGTTATAAATTTCCACTTTCTTTTGACTTTGATAACACACTATCTAAACCTGCTTGGTTTAGATTAACTTGGTCTTGATGTTTTCCTGTACCTATTAGGACAATTGATTGATTATTGTGTGTTTCTATTTAAATTTCTCCATTTTTTTTTGTTTGTCTTGTCATGAGATTCTTCATGATAATACTCCCTTTTTATCTTCATAAGGTTTGTAGGATCTGCAGTAGTGCCCTGTATTTCATTCATGGTGTTAATAATTTGTGGCTTCTTTGTTCTTTTCTTGATCAGTCTAGCTCTACAGTTCATCAGCTTTGGGTTTTATTGATTTTTTTCTATTCTTTTTCTTTTAAGGATATGAATTCTTCTCTGAGTAATATTTTATCTGCATCTCACAAATATTGTTATGTTGTATTTTCTTTTTTCTTTCTTCTTTTCTTTTTTTGGAAACAGAATCTTGCTCTGTTGCCCAGGCTAGTAGAGTGTAGTGTGGTGTGTTCATAGCTCAAGCTCAAACTCCTGGGCTTTAAGTGATCCTCCTGCCTCAGCCTCTTGAATAGCTGGGACTACAGGCATAGGCCACTACATCTGGCTAATTTTTCTGTTTTCTGTAGAGGCAAGGTCTTGCTCTTGCTTAGGCTGGTCTCAAACTTCTGGCCTCAAGCAATCCTCCTGCCTCGGCCTCCCAGAGTGGTAGGATTACAGGCATAAGGCACCATGCCTGGCCATATGCTGTATTTTCATTATGATTCTGTTCAAAATGTTTTATAATTTCCTTTATGATTTCTTCTTTGACTCATAGGTTATTTCCATATGTTTCCAAATATTTGGGACCTTTCTATTTATCATATTGTTGTAGATTTCTAATTTAATTGTTACACTCAGAGAATGTATTTTATATGATTTTAGTCTTTTCAAATCTAATTATGACCTTTTTTAATAGCCCAGGGTAATGGTCTTCTGGTAACTGTGCCATGTACATTTAAAAGAATGTGTAGGCCAGGCGTGATGGCTCACGCCGGTAATCCTAGCACTCTGGGAGGCCGAGGCGGGTGGATTGTTTGAGCTCAGGAGTTCGAGACCAGCCTGAGCAAGAGCGAGACCACATCTCTACTAAAAAAATAGAAAGAAATTATATGGACAACTAAAAATACATACAGAAAAAATTAGCCAGGCATGGTGGCACATACCTGTAGTCCCCAGCTACTTGGGAGGCTGAGGCAGGAGGATCGCTTGAGACCAGGAGTTTGAGGTTGCTGTGAGCTAGGCTGATGCCATGGCACTCTAGCCTGGGCAACAGAGTGGTCTCTGTCTCAAAAAAAAGAAAAAGAAAAAAATAAATAAAAATAAATAAATAAATAAAATAAAAGAATGTGTATTCTGCAGTATGTTCTGTAAATGTCATTTAGATGAAGGTAGTTGAAAATGTTCAGATCTTCTGTATCTACCTTTTTTTCCCTCTCTTCTAGTTTTGTCAGTTACTGAAAGAAATAAAACTCTCCATTCACTGTAAAGATTTGCACACTAATATGTTCTTCTTGATGGTACTGAAAGGGTAAATGAATTTGGCATGCACACATATATATGTGTGTGTGTATCTAGTTTATACAACCTGTATGAATGGAGTTTGGTATCATTAAGATTTCACTCTTTGTTTCATATGTTAGCAACTTTTCCCTTTAATTTTGAGGTCTTTACTTTTTTCCCCAAAATACCAATTATTTCATGCAGCATGTCTTCTATAGAGAAAATCAGTATGTCTTACTTGCCTTGGAGGGACTTTGTAAAGGTAATAATTATTATTTTAGTTAAGTGGAAGTGCAAGGCAAAGCACATGTTTCCTCTTTCCTCTTTTTTTTTTTTTTACATGTTTAACCATGTATGATCTAGTTACCTGAGCTGTAGCATTGACCATGTCATTTATAAGCTCAATTCCTGATCACAGGACATACCACACACCAAAACAAAGCAATTCTGTTCCATGCCTCCAACATGTAGCCTCTTTGCTAGTCCATGATCTCATCAATATAGACTTTTATTTACACTGGACTAGTAGGCAAAAAAATTCTGAAACCATTTATTAACATTATTAAAAAATAACATTGTGTATAAAACTGTCTTTCCACACACATGCACACACTATGGGAATGCATCTCAGGTGTCAGATGCCATCATCTTTCAATAATCCTCATTTCATTTTGTTGAAAAATATTAAATGATATCATTTCTTAGCCTAGACTTTGTATGGATATGTAGTCTATGATTTTTTTTTTTTTCTAATCTTCTCAGAAGGAACCTAAAAAACACCAACCAAAACAGTAGAATTATATAATTATATTGGGGAAATATTGTGCTGGACTGTGCTGATAGGAATATTGAGAAAGTAGAGGTGAAGGGTGTATGTCCAAATCTCCTTGGTTGTACTGTAATTTTTCCTCATTTCTAATAGTAATGGAGGAAAAGGTTTTTGTTGAGGAGATGGAATACTAAATTGAAAGGGCTAAACTGAAGTAGCACTAACCTGTATTAGAGAAATTAAGTGATTTCAGATTGTCTCCTAATTGTGCCGCCAGTCCTAGACAATTTATAAAATGTTAATATACAGGCCTTTTTACTTTTTCGTGAGTAAAACTGTTTTTATTTGTTTACTTTCTCTATATGTTTGCTTTAGAGGTATTTGGGAACTTCAGTATGAATCAATTTTTAATATATAGCTGATCTCTCTACACAGGCATTTATTAATGTATACATAGAAGTCAGTAATATAAAACTAAGTAATTGATCTAATAGACTATGACAAATTTCCAGCTGAGGATTTTCAAATTTAAAATTGTTGCCATTTACCTCAAGGAATATTTTGAAATTAGAAAATATTTATCAAAACAAAAGTAATTTTAGTACACTTTTAAAAAATACTACAGATGTCAGTGTCATCAAAATTTTGAAAATTAGTAGAAAGGGATCTGTCACAAAATATTTTTTTTTAAGTTTGCTTTTCATGTTTCTCAAAGGTTCTCTTTTGCCTAATGGCATACGCATTTGACTCATAGTTAACCATGTATTAATTATAGCCTGAAAATGTTAAAAAATTTTTAATGTGATAGTGAGAGACATAATGACTAGAGAAATAAAGGAGTGTTATCTTGGAGTTAGTGTTTTTAGCTGAATTGTTAGTGAACTGATGGGACTACATTTAGTTCTTGACCAGATATCAATAATTGAAATCTGTGGTATTGTTGGCCTCCTTTTCATTTTATTGGGAGAGAAGGCGAGGTATTAAAAGATATATTAAAAGACATCTAGCTGTAATGCACTTGCTCCTCGATAGAGCTGTAATGTGAAAGAGCATCTCTCTCATGTAAAGAAAGGTGTTGCTACTGATTTCTGCCATGCACTACCATTTTAATCTGAATGGGAAATCTGTCTGGGGACCCAGAGTACAGTAATTAGCAGTCTCTTCAGAATGTAAGAGCAGAATTACCATTGTAATGGTTTAGCTGCAGGATAAAAGGATTGAATTTGGGTCTGCCTGTCTGCCAAACTAAATGAGTTGCCATGGGAATTTTCAAATGTGAGAGGCGTTTACTTAAAGCAATTTGGCGCGGGTTTGAATAAACTCATAAATTACAGGTTTGAAAGAAACCAGTCCTTGCTTTCTCCCATATAGGCAGGACTGTATAGAAGGCTGGTAGCCTCTTAAATCCTTAATGAGAATGAGTTGATCTATGCTCCCATGCAGGCAATCAGCTTATTAAGGCTTGTTTTTTCACTAAATATAGTACAATAAGCACATTTGAGGAAAGATATTTTGTTTCCAATCTCTGAAGAAAAGAAAGTACCAACTCTAGACATAAATTTCCTTTCCTAAATTAAATATATTTTCATATAATGCTATTATAATTTTTTGTTTTAAGACATACTGATCTGACTTTAATTTTATTCAGTGCATGTAATAAATATTTTTTACCTTTGTCATCTTTGTCTAACAAAGTAAGATGAATGTTTAAAGCTTTTGTTGGGAAAACAAATAAGGTTCTCAGGCTCGTAAACTAGAGTATTCATGTGTATGTAAATACGGCCCTCTATATCCATGGGTTCCACGTCCCATGGATTCAACCACGAGGATTGAAAGTAATTCAGGGGAAAAAAATACATGAAGTTCTAAAAACCAGAACTTGAATTTGTCACCACCAAGTACTACATTGAATACATGCAAATGAAGTGATGTGTATAGGCATTGTATTAGCTAGTATAAGTAATCTAGAGATGATTTAAAGTGTATAGGAGGATGTATGTACAGGTTATATGCAAATAGTACACCATTTTATATCAAGGACTTGAGCATTCATGAATTTTGTGGTATCTTAGGAAGGTCTTGGAACCAGTCCCCCATGGATTCTGAGGGAAGACTGTACTTTGAGAGAGAGCTTCAGCTTTCCCCCCATCTCTCAAGAGAATTGGATTTTGGTATGATGACTTTTTAGTGAGAAAATGCTCCTCTAAATATCTAAGGTGATGAACATCCTGAACACTTCTATCACCTTGCTTGTCCTCATGTTATCAGTAATAATAGTTCTTGCCTTGGTGGTTTACACCTGCTCTTCAGAAAAACACTCAGTGAAATTCAGTAAAATATTTTGGGGCAAAAATATTATCTATACATTAATCTTCACTGCTTAATGGGTAATAACACATCAGTGTAATCTGATCAAAATCCTATAGTTATAAGATTATTGTTTAGCCATTAATAAAACTTGACTCAATGACAGATAAAATCTGAAATCTCATTTAAGTGTAGAATACAGAGACCTTCACAGAAGTCCTTACCAGTTATCTCTAACTTATGCAGAACTCCTTGAAATCAAATTGACATAATGCTTGATGTGCTGTGTGTAAGGTACTCTGATGGGTGTATGCTGCTTTAGGAAACATGATGGGGGAGAAAAGCATTCGGAGAAATTGAAATATGCTGATTAATTTTTTTCTTGCAAAGAAGGACAATTCTAAAAAAAATTTAATTCAGTTCTATATCAGTGTCATAATCTTTATACCCCATCTCTGTGTTTTAGCTGTGTTGTTTGTTCAGCATTAGGACAACAGGAGCATTATTCCAAGTAGGATTTTCACAAATAATCAGAAGCACCATTTCTTTGGATACCAATCCATTTAGATAGACTCAGTTAAGAAGTGTGACAAGGTATAGGTTTTAAGACTTCCATCAGTATCATACTGAAATTATATAAATCACCAAGCAGCTGTATAATCTCTCTTTATTGTTGTCTGGCAGTGACTCAGGCATCTTAAAAAACAACAGAGGGGCTTTTCCCCAAACTTGGAACTTTAGTTTGATGCAGCTCCTTGGTGATGATAAAATATATCTTGTCTTTGGTAATTGTGAACCAAGCTTTCATAGGTACAGACTCTATAAATAACATTCTCCTTTTGACTCTTGTAAGTATTCATTGAAAAATAGCTTCTCTCAACACAAGGTTTTGTTCAAGTTGACAAATAGTTTAGACAGCTTATATAACTCTAAATTTGAGGTGCTGCAAATATAAATTAAGGAACCCTGGGCATAGAATAGTAGAGCAGTGTGTGTTTATTCCCTAGGAAATACTTTTGCAGTTTATAAAGGAAGTTCTTTCATTTTAACTTAGGCATCCCTCAGAATTTGCATGTTGGATTTGTCATGTAACATTTTTAATGTTTATATCCCATAATTAAATAAGCTTCTAACTGGCTGGGATAATGCATTTTAGTGTTTTTTGTTTGTTTGTTTTTTACATTTTCCTATTATATGTGTGATATTCTACCCAGAGACTCAAAAATAAATTTAAATATATATTAATTTTTATTAAATATTTTAAATGTATTTAATAGAAGAAAATAGGTGAGTGATTTCTCAGTGTATTTTCTTTAGTTCAATTATTTTCATACATCCCTTTAATTTGTTTGCATGCCCTTCTGATGGTTGGTAAGTAGCATCATGTTCCTTATATATAGGCAAAGCATTTGTAAAGCTTTTTTTTTTGTATGTATGTACATTGAAATTGAATTGCCAAAAAGGTTAAGGAAACCAAATATCACTTACTGTATTTAATTTGTATTTTTAACTCCCGTATTTAATTTTTCTTGACAGTATTTCAAATGTTTTAGTGTTATATTTATAAGTAAAATTATTCAGATAGTCACCACGGTGATATTTTAATAGTATATTAAGTGATTCAGATAAGCACTTTAAGGTTGTTGCAGATAAGTTTATTTGGTAGCTCATAGCTTGATTTTCTTCTGTATTTTTGATAACTGAATTTTGAAAATTTAATTTCAAAAGTGACAGATTATTCCACTTGTTAGACTCATTAACTCTGCAACCAGATTGCTGAATTATATAAGATGTGTTTTGTTTTTTATTCTGTTAATCTTTAATGCCTGTATAGCAAAAAATCTTTAATGTATAAATCAAATATAAAAAAACATTGAATTATTTTTAGTTATGCCTTTAAACTGACATGGCATTAAGTTATTTTTGGTAACCCTCTTTGTAATGTATAATATGTCTGATCAAATTAGCAAACTCATGAATTAGCTTACTTTGTGATACTAATTTATTTTATGAGCTCTCCTGTGAAGAATGGTAACATGTTCAGTTTAAATAAAATGCTTTGATTACTGAATGTAGCATTTGTGGAATTATAACATACCTGGGGAGATAAAAGAAAGCATTAAATGACTGACAAAAGCAATTCACTTCACAAACTTCTATTGAGAAACTATTTACCAGGCTAGAAACCAAGGCTTTATTATATACCAAGACTTAGATTTAGTAATGTAAATTACTCAGTTGGGCAGAACTACTGTGTTTAATTCCTTATTTGTTCACTTGATGTTTGCTTTTCAAAAGTGTCACATCCTAACTAAACGCAGGTACTTCGCAGAGTGATCTTCTCTCACTTCTCACTGGTTCTTCATGTCTCTTGTTCAGTCTCATCCATAGCCTTCCCTCCAGTCACCACTCTAGTGGTGACCATGCCTCAGTATGCTTCAAATCTAGAACTCCAGATCAACTGTCGATTCATCACCTCCAATTGGATGCCATGTAGGCATCTCAGACATAACATTTTTAGAACTAAAATGTTTTTCTCTGCCCTTCTTATACTGCAATTCCTGCTTTGTTTTCTCCATATTTGTTGCGTAGGAGTCTACTTTCTCTCCCTACAACCCCATGCCCTCTTGGCTGTGTTATCACCAAGTTCTATCTGATTCTGCCTCCCAATAGTACATGACTATGTCTTTTCTGTTGTCACAGTTGGACTAAGTCTATCTTTTTTAATATCACCACTCCTTACTTCAGGTTTTCAGTGGCTTTCTGTCACCACATGGTATTCCTAGCCTGTCTTCATTTAATGTGTGCCTACCTTTCCAGCTTCGTTTTGTATCATTTCTACCTTACACTTATACCCACTCATTTTAAACAACTTGTAGTTCCCAGAACACCCTTTATTTGTCTATTATAGTCATCTCTACCGGAAATACCTCCGTGATATTTATTCTGTGCTAATAGTATAGTAGTATGCATTATATAATATTACAGCTGAATTTTTGTTTATTTATTTATTGCCTTTCTCCTGACTCTGGGCATTTCAGGGGAATGCACGAAGTCCACTTCATCTTAGTATCTCTCCCTCACTGACTTGCACATACATAGTAAGTGATCAGTAAATGATGTTGGTTGAATTAATGAATATTTATTAATTCTTTAACAAAGCTCCTGCTGCTTGTTTTTTGTGGTAATGATAGAACCTAAAAGCACATTAATGTAAAATCTTGCACAAGTCACTTATCTTCTGTGTGCCTCAGTTTTTTTCATCACTTTATTAGGTTGTTCTGTTCTAAATTAGTTAATATATATAAAGAACTTTAATATGTGGTGATTGTCATACACATGTGTAAGTATACACAAAACCAGTGAATTGTACACTTTAAATAGGTAAACATTGTGGTATGCAAATTATGTCAATAAAGCTGTTTTTAAAAAAGGTTGTAGGAGAGCATGACCAATTTAAGGAACTGAAAGAGGATCTATGTGGCTGAAGTGCAGAGAATGAGAGAAAGATTGAGGCGAGGCACCCCAAGGAATAGGCCTACCAGGGTGTATTTAAAGATGTTGCTCTTACCTGAGGGGCACCAGGCACTACTGAAGTGTTATAAGAAGACATGATCCAGTTATATTTTCATTTTGTCAAGATCACTCTATAGGGTGAGAGAAGATCCGAAGGGGCCAGCGTGGACATGTGGAAGGAGACCCCTTACATGTCTGTTTCAGTCTTTTGGAGCTTTGACATAGAGAATGGGAGTGGAATTGGAATTGGAACTGAATAGAAAAGACAGCTGTTTGGGAGTTAAAACAGAGCTTAGTGAAGGGTGATTGACAAGAAGGTATGCACATCTCTATAACTCTGATTTGCACACCTGAATGAATAGTACTGCTATTCGCTTAACATAGGGCAGATGGACAGTGATTAGGTTTGGGGGCTCAAACATAATAAGTGTGAAATGCCAGTTACCAGTTTGTGGCTAGACATTAAAGATGTAGTCTTTGAGACTGTTAAAAGAGAAGAAAATCCCTAGGACTGATTTTGAGGCATTATACCATAATGTAATGAATGGCTGGATGTTGAACATATGAAGTACAAAGAAAAGGTAGGAAAACCAGGAGAAAGATGAAGCCATGGGGCAGGGAGCAGCGTTAGACATAAAGAGTTGATCGACAGTGTGAGATGCTTCTAAGGTTAAGAAAAGCAAGGACTACATTGCCAGTCTGATTTGGTGTTGTAAAGGTTATTAATAACCTTGATGAGAGGTGCTGTGGAGGAGTGTGAAGGATGGGGATGAGCCCCAGTTTGGAGTAAACTGAAGAAGTTAATGTGTGGAGATACAGTGTGGTTGTGGAGGTGAGGAGAAAGGCAGGCAGCAGCTTGAAAAGGGATAGGTGGTCTGGAGTTGTTTTTTAAGGATGGGAAAGGACAGTGGATGGTGTAGTTTGTGAGAAGTCATAATTAATTGCTCATGAGAAATTCTTGAGAAAGTAACCATGTGTAGAGAGAGACCCCCTTCACCCCAGCAGTAGAAGAGAGGAGTGGGCAGGAGGAGGCAGCCCAGAAAAGTATAGAAGATTTAACCAGAGAATTGTGGGAGGAGAAGCCGGCGAACTTGAGGGCCCATTTGTGGTTGGTGATGTGGTTGGTTTGACTAGATTCAATCTGTTGTAATGTCTGATTTTCTTCAGCAGTCCTGGCTGGAATGGATGTGGAGAAAGTGAATAGTTTAGGTAAGAAAGGCCTGATCAGGAAAAGCCAAGAGAAAGAGTTCTAGCACTTCAGTGCTTTGGTTAATTTAAGACTTCCAGTAAAAGACCAACAAATAGAAAACTTATTTCCTAAAGCCACTCTACAGTATTCTTTAATTTTCTATAGCTTTTAAGTGGGCATGTGTTAATATGCAATAGTAGTAGTGTTTTACTTTGTTATTCAGAACATCTTAAAGAAAAACTTACATTCTTTTTTAATCTATCTCATTACTGGTCTAACAGGTGTTTTAAGCATGTGGTTGTATTCATTGAACAAATATTTATTAGTGTTACATATACCAGGAACTTAATAGTATACTTTTCAAAGTTAAACTATGCAGTCTGTTCTGCAATAAATGAAGAGGTATGCAATGTAGTCAAAAACCATAAAAAAAGTTTTTCATGGGAAATTAAGAGAGTTTCAGACTCATAATGTCTTAGTTTGTTTTCTGTTGCTTATAACTGAATATCTGGAAATAGGAATTTATTTCTTACAATTATGGAGACTGGGAAGTCCAGGGTAAAGGGGCCCCATCTGGTGAAAGCCTTCTTGCTGGTGAGGACTCTGTGATGTCCTCAGGCAGCACAGGGCATCACATGGTGAGGGGGCTGAGCATGCTAAATGTGTTCGCTCAGGTCTCTTTTCCTCTTTTAAAGCTACCAGCTCCCTTCCCATGGTAACCCGTTAGTACATTAGTGGATTAATCCAGTCATGAGAACAGAGCCCTCATGATCCAGTCACGTCTTAAAGTCCCCCATCTCTCAATACTGCCACATTGGGGATTAAGTTCCAATATGAGTTTTGGAAGGGCATTCGAACCATAGCACACAGTAATAAAGTTACCTTTTCCTGTAGTAATTTCAGTAATCAAAGATTTTTGGAAAAGCTATATATCTAATACTATAAAACCAAGTTATATGGCCAGGGGTGGTGGCTCACGCCTGTAATCCTAGCACTCTGGTATGCTGAGGCGGGAGTATTACTTGAGCTCAGGAGTTTGATGCCAGCCTGAGCAAGAGCGAGACCTCATCTCTACTAAAAAGAAAAAAAAATACATGAAACAACAAAATCCAGCCAGGCGTTGTGGCACGCTTATAGTCCCAGCTACCTGGGAGGCTGAGGCAGAAGGATCGCTTAGAGCCCAGGAATTGGAGCTTGCAGTGAGCTACAGTGACATCGCCACACTCTATCCAGGGACACACAGTAAGACTCTGTCTCAACAAAAAGAAAAAAAAAGGCAACTCTAAAACCAGGTTATAACAGGGCAAATGTAGAGTTGAATTACTCCTAACTGTGGAACCAGAGCAGTTGCCTTTACCACAAACAAATTGTTTCTTTTAAATATTCATGCCAGATATTTAAAGCACCAACTACCCCCAACAAAGAGCTTGCTTCCATTGGGAACATTGATCAAATTTTAACCAATAGTGGACAGCCGATGTGAATATTGTTCTCGATTCATTGATTCCTGATTCCATGTATTCTCATAAATATGTATCTGTTAGTAAAAGACCAATGTTAGTATATTGATGTATAAGGGGAAAAACTCAATTTCTCTTACAGTACTCCGTCAACGCAGAATACTTCTGTGATCTCTGGTTACCAAAATGTGTAGGGTTTTCTCCCCACCTGCAACCTATCAGTTCTGACACCAGATTCTCCAGCACACCCTAGCTGGGTGTCCACTAATTCAATCTTGTTCTGAGGCTGTTTACCTGGAGATGGCATCAGATCCAACAGGTTGAGGGCTCCAGTCTGAAAAGACTGCTCCCATTTCAGACGCTAATCACAAGTACTAGGTTGTCACCTATACTTCTTCCTTTCCCTACTTTGTTCTACTTTGGCCTGACTTTGAGGCTCAAACTTTTAGTTAAGTTATTTGCATTGAAGGTATGCCTTTAGATATCTGAGGGAACAACAAAGAAAAAACAAGTTAAGACGGGAAGCAACCAAAATTAATTGCCTCAAATGTCACCACAATGACTACATCTAAAAATAATTTGGGTACAAGTGAATCTAGGAGTGGTGACTTAGAATTGCTCTGAATGCCAGGTAGCTTTCTGCTTCTACTCTTCTTGAGATTGTCAAGATTTGATAGCTCAGATATCTCATGAATATCTACTGGTGGAAAATGGGTTACTTTGAAGAGTCAAAGAGTTACTTTGAAGAGTACTTCATTACTATGATGAATACATTATATAGCAACATTACCTTGGAAGTCTTGCAAGAGCAATTGGAGTTAATTAACGGTTTAATCACAGATCTTCATGGTTGAGTTTAATACTTACAGTTAACTCTCTAAAATTATGTGCAACATTTTTTGCTTATACACTTGACCCTTGGACAGTGTAGGGATTAGAGACACTGAGCCCTACATAGTTGAAAATCCACATATAACTTTTGTTTTGTTTTGTTTTTGAGACAGAGTCTCACTCTGTTGCCCTGAGTAGAGTGCCATGGCATCAGCCTAGCTCACAGCAACCTCAAACTCCTGGGCTCAAGTGATCCTCCTGAGTAGCTGGGACTATAGGCACGTGCCACAACACCTGGCTAATTTTTCTGTTTTTAGTAGAGATGGGTCTTGCTCTTATTTAGGCTGGTCTCGAACTCCTGAGTTCAAGCAATCCTCCTACCTCGGCCTCCCAGAGTGTTAGGATTACAGGCGTGAGCCACCTTGCCTGGCCCCACATACAACTTTCAACTCCCCAAAAACTTAACTAATAATAGCCTGCTGACTGGAAGCCTTACTTGATAACATACACAGTTGATTAACACATACTTTTTTATGTTACATATATTATATACTGTATTCTTACAATAAAGTAAGCTACAGAAAAGAAAATGTTATTAAGAAAATAATAAAAGAAAATATATTTCACTATTCATTAAATAAAAGTAGGTCATGATAAAGGTCTTCATCATCCTCATCTTCACATTGAGTAGGCTGAGGAGGAGAAGGAAGAACAGGAGGAAAAGGAGGAGTTGGTCTTGCTATCTCAGAGGTGGCAGAGGCGGAAGAAAGTCCACATATAAGTGGACCCACGCAATTCAAGCCCATGTTGTTCAAAGGTCAACCGCATACTCGTGTGCTTTCTGGAGAAGGAATCTAGATCCTAAGACGTTTAAAACTTTTCGTGATCCTTTCCCCGTGCCTTTTCATTTGGTCTTCCACTCTACCCTGTACAAACTCCTGTCATTATGTCAGTCACACTTTAGTGAACTTGCTTTACCTTTCTCAGAGCTCATTCTGAATATGAATTTAATGTATTTTTACTTTCAGAATGTTTTGTCTCGTGTTCATTATGACTTTTTACAGGATTTACCCACCTCAAAGCCCCTCCCAACCACTATATGTAGACTTCCTTATTTTTTTAGTATCTCTCCCACCTATCACAACTAATAGATTTTTAGTTCATTGTTTTCAGGTTGTTACTCTTTATCTTCCATTGTAAAACAGGACTGTCTTAGACTCCCAATTTGTATTTATATGTCCTACCTTCTAGCCCAACTATATGATCTCATAATATCCACCTAAAACAATCAACTTTAGAGGTCTTTTTTATCTACAAAATAATGATGTGGCTCTACTAATGCTAGTATGTGGCCAGAATTATGGGTCATATAAATCTTTCAAAAGTTTACCATTCCTATTAAGCTTACTATGAAGAATATCATTATAAATTGTATCATGTTGAATTTAGCAGTGGAAGAAATAAATAAGCTTATTGAGACATGGCTTTTCTTTTCTGCGATCATTACTACTTTTAAGTGGATCTGTTTATACCTTGTTAAAGAAAGGCAGAACATACTGTCCCTAAGCTAAAAAGTCTTTATTTTTTTTAGTTTAAATGGAGGTAGCATTATATATGTGTGTGTTTAAATGTTCTAAACTTTACTGTTTAAATAAAGTGCTTCATACTTTCTTTCTACCTCTTCTTGCTTTATCTGTGGAAAGTTGTTGCCGCTAAGCCAGGTATTATGATTAAGTGGGGGTACATCAGATAGTGTAATGGGAAATACAAAAAGATATGTAAAGCTTTTTTGCCTTATTGTGTGTCTAACATTTACCTTTATCTTACTGTAATATAGGCATAAATTTAAAAATACATATTTATACATATCCATAATTTGTCATCCATAATTGCAAGCCCTCAAAAGTTCCGAAAGTATGTTTATGGTCTGTCTTTACCCATTTAGTGTATTTTTCTGTTTGTTACAGTTTGTATTATAGGAGTGTTCCTCCAGACACTGCTGGGGGTATTATATGATCAATGGCAAATTTTCTTTCTATAAATCTGAAAAATTCTGAAATTTTTAAGATACTTCTCTGAGGCTACAGGTTGTAGCTATTAGCAGGTATCTGTTATATTTTTGATCTTCTGTGTCTCAAAAGTAATGGTGTTATTCATAATGTTTTAATAACCTTTACATAAGAATATTTTCATGCAAAATACCAGGGAAATAATCATCTACCCTATGACCCAGCAACTCTACTCATAGGTATTTAAGATAAATGAAAACTTACATGCACAAAAAATGCCTTGTAAGAGAATTTTTTTTAGTGGTTTTGTTCACATATTCCAAAACTAGAAACAACTAAATGTCTACAGCAGAAGGATCAGTAAACACAATTGATAAACAACAAAGCATATACCACTAAGCCATTAAATCAAATGAACTACTGATACATGTAACAGTATGGAGGAGTCTCATAAATGTTACATTGAGGGAAAGAAATTAGACACAGAAAATTACATATGATTTCATTTTATGAAATTCTAGAATAGGCAGATTAAATTGTGGTGTGACACAAGTCAGATTGGTGGTTAGGGCTTGAGGCACAAAGAGATTTTCTGGGTTGATGGAAATGGTCTGTGTCTTGATGTACATTTCATCAAAACTGATTGAATGTTGCACTTAAGATCTTGGGATTTCACTACATATAAAATATGTCAGTTGTTTTAAATGATTTTAAAATATAGGACAGACACACAGGAAATGAGAAGTTATGAGACTCCAATTATTTGAAGTCAGCATTATGAAATACAATTTTATGACATGTTGGTTGCCTAAGAACAGTTTCCTGTTTTACAAATGAAAAAGTCATTGTTCCATCACTATAGAGATGTTTGTCCCTGGTCAAAGTTCTGCAAGATACCTTGTGAAATGTCTAGAGTGGAGATGTACAACTTCAGGATGCCATATGTGATCAGTAATCTTTGAGAGAAGAGGAGAGGTCAGATAAACTGGTTGAAGTCTGGCTAGCAGAAGCTCTAGAGCCTCTGGGCTATAAAACAAACTTAGTAGCAGGTTTTGCAGTCTGAACTTATATTTGAAAAACAGGTGGCATAGATCTTCAACAGTGATTTGGCAGGTACATACTGCCAAATTTCATTGTCAAAACCAGAACAATAAGGTGGACATAACCACTTCCATTAGAAAGTAATTCTTAATAAACTTTGTCTTCTGTTGAGACATACAGCATCATGCTCTGTGAATACAGAGTGGTAGGAATAGTCAGAACACAGTAGTGAAGCCCATCCTGGAGTGAGACTACCATCTAGGTTCAAATTCTAGCTCTGCCATCTAAATCCTGTGCTCTTCTGGGAGGTGTTAATACAGCCTGCCATAATGTGGTGTAATCCAGTGGAACATGCCGTCATCTCCAGCAACATAAAACAATGTTTCATGTGCCCCTGCCAACTTTTTAAAAACCTACTTTGCAGTACAATACAAGAAGATATTTGCATGTTTGTGGAATTACTGTTACTTGACTCCCATCAACTTGTACAAAGACGAACAAAAAAATGAATATGATTTCATCATATGGAAGCAACATCATATGGAAGACTACACCAACACCTGGTGAAGGCTGTGCTGCTCTAACTTTTATTCTCCTCTTGGGGTGATCTCTGTTCTGTTTTCAGTAATCCTGCACCCTGCAAATGACACAGGTTTGTACACAAACTGGCGTGCACATGCAGTTCTCCCATCAGTTTTCTCTTTGGCTTTCTCCATCACCAGCTAATGAATGGTGGTTTTGTTATGCAAGAACAGCAGTCCAGTTCAAAACACGTTTCCCAGCACCTTTTCTCTGCACAAAACTGTTCTTTCATCTTTATTTCTTCCTTAATAAAGGTGAATTTGTCCTTTTATTTGCTGACACTTTCAGACTTGCGCCACTTCTCACTATAGGGAATGACTGGAGGTATACCTACTACTTTTCTTTATTTTTATTTATACAAAATATAACTTAGTAATAGACTTCTGGTAATCCATTATTATATGTAGTTTTAAATTTGAAATCTTGATATGTTTTAATTTTTAGTACTATTAGTTTTTAGCAAACAAGCTTAAGGAGTTTTATTATAGTGAATTTCTAATTCTTCCCTTCCAATATTAATGTGTTTTTGTTTTTAACAAGTAATTGCTGTGTCTTTCAAAGAAATCATACTCATTTTTTTCTTCGTCTTTGTACAAGTTGATGAGAGTCAAGTAATAGTAATTCCACAAGCATTAGGAAATACCTTCTCCCTATATTCTACTGTAAAGTAGGTTTTTAAAAAGTTGGCATTGGCACATTAAACATTGTTTTCATGCTGTTTTCACTCATCTTTAAATCTTTGTGATTTATTAAAAGCTCACTCAGCAGTCCTATTTACTATAAATTATAGTACACCATTCTCTGCTGTAATGCCAAAGATAGAGTTTTGTGTATCATTAGAGCTGCAATAGAGAAGAGAACTGAGAAGCTTGTCACTTGTCCTGATCCTGCCCCTTTTTTGAATCAGGGAAGAAGAAAATTATATCAGAAAATTGTATTGTTGGGTTACTTTCTTTGTAAATATTAACTACTGAGGATTAGCTAATGTATAAAAGTTGGGGACATCTCTACACGAACTTTAAAAGATGGAACTTTATCTACTGCTTTCTTTTCCTGTGGCTAAAGTTTATCCTATAGGACATAGACATTTTGGATTTGGAAATAAAGATTTCTCATACCAGTTATTTAAAAAAAAGTTCTAGCAAATAACTTGAGTAGGTGGGTACGTGGAGAGTAGGCAGTGATAAATAAACTCTATCCTCATTGGTTTTACTTTGGGAGTGGTGATATTCAACAAACTATAATTCAAGGCAGAAAGAGTATACAGTAGGTCCTCACTTAATGTCGTCGTAGGATCTTGGAAACTGCAACTTTAGGCATACCGAGTATAATGACATTGAAGGGAATGACTTATTCAAGGACCTGCTGTAAGTCATCATGTCACTTAAAGTGTCAGTTTCCGAGAACCTGTTGACAACATTCAGTGAAGACTTACTATAATGTAGGGATGGCTCCATGAGAAGGTAACATCTAGGTTGAAATTGGGGATAGGTTGGATTTGGAAAGAGGGAGGGGGAGAATGACATACAAAGGAGCATTTGCAGTGGAAGAAATGGAAATATGCACAGAGACGAGTAGGGGGGGAATGATCTAGTTTGATTTTTACAAAATGTTTAATAAACGAGATAGGTTTATTAAATAGTAGAAGATTAATTGGTTTAACTTGAGAAGATAGTTTGGGGCCAGATCATAGGTAGCTTAAATCTTTGAAATTTTTTGATAGTAATAAGAAACCATTAACGGGTTTGAGACATGACAATGTTGAGAAATATTATGATGAGAATTGTGTTTTGGGCAATTAATCTGGCTTTTGTGTGTAGATTGGTTGGAGGACAAGACGTTGTTAACAGCATAGTCTAGTAGTTTTAGTACTGTATCAATAATGACTGGAAGAACAAGGGTGACAACAGTAAATGGAAAGAGTGGTACAAAGAAGCTAAAGTAAATGGGGTGGCCAGACTTTTCGATGATCGGAGACAATCCTGGTTTATGCCTGTCTTTATAGCATAGTGCCTCTTATTTGCTTTTAAACATTTCCTGGTTTGGACAATAAATTACATGATGACCTTTAAAGATATGAATAGATTGCCATAGATTTGATAACACTTGCTAATTAGATTGAGGAAGGAAAGGGATGGTGGTGGCATAAAAGAGTAGAATATACAGTCATTAGAAGTTCTTATTGATTTTTATAACTTCACTAAATTTTCCTTTTTGGACAATTAAGCATAAAATTCCCTTACCTTAATACCACAGTCAGATTTTGTATGTTTAAAATCACAGTGTGTGTTTTTTTTCTTTTAATGAACAGGTCTTGGTTTGGAATATTTAGCAAAATGGTAGATGCTGAAGAGAATATACTATATTTAATCTTAACATTTCTGTTCATTTCCATGTAAAAGCAGTGCTTTTTGGGACAACTTTAATAAATCAGTGTAGCTTACATAAAAATTTTCAAATAGAAATGCAGCCAGTGGCTGTTGAGAATGTCCTGTGTATCAATCAACATGCCATTGCTGAGAGAATGGGCTTCCATATGTCAGCACCTTTTGGTTCCTAATTTTTTTTCCTTATTGAAGCAGATGGTTATAATCACATATTTATTTTAAGGCTTGTGTGTAGATATACCTATGATATATGCAGATGATCTCAAATGCTTAACTTCTCTTGTTTTCCATGTGTAGGCAGAAGGAGAAGACAGCCTGAAGAAGATGCAGCTGATGGAGCTTGCGATTCTGAATGGCACCTACAGAGATGCCAACATTAAATCACGTAAGAATGAGACTGAGGCCCAGGGTTACCACTGTGTCAGCTGTTTTGTCTACAAATCTTTCTCCTTTTGGCAGCATAACATGTGAACAGTTCAAACAAAGTAAAGAGTTGAAGTAATTTTGTCACTTGATATGGGACAGACGTGTATTTCCTGCTTTCACGAATTGAGGACACTCTTAATTTTATGCCAGCATGTCTAAGTTTTGGGTTTGTTTATTCTTTGAATGCCATCTCAATCTCTAAATTCAAGTATTAAGAAATTTCCTATTAAGTTAATTACAGATTTAAGGCTTCCAGCTTACTTTCAAACTGAAGTGTATCTGAATGAAATGACCCTTCCATTGAATTCTGTCCTTTTACTTTGTTTGCATGTTTTCCCTTGGATATTTTTTTCCCATTGATTTTATATGTGAGTTCACAGAGATCAGTGGGTGATAACTGTTTTCAGTCCTATTTTTCCTTTATATGTGTCTGTGCATGTTTTTATAAGCCATAAGAGGATTCTTTTTTTATATTTAAAATGAAATAATGTGAAATCTATATTTTGAGACAATCTAAGGTTTACATATGTCATTTATATGAACATAATATCATACTTAAATTAATTTTTTGAAAGAAATAGAATTTTGAAGTCGTAGCCAACTTTCCACAATGTAGACAATCCAGTCAATTTAGAAGTAGTTTCTTTACAAATGGTTGACTTTAATTTACTCATGAGAATGTGAGGAGTATATAGTTAATAATTGGGAATTTAGAAATGGGACTTTTTGTATTCTTTCTATGAAGTTAATTCCTAAAGATGCAGGTAATTTATGTATTATTATATATATACACACACATAACACACACACACACACACACACACACACACACACACCCCTGGTAGTTATTTGACTAACTTAATGCAATGAAAATTACTCTTCCTTTAATTTGAAACTAAAGCCGCGCTTGAGAAATGTACCAAAACTGTGTTTCTGTGGACTCCAATTACAAATTATTTTTTAACATCTTATAATGCAGTGTTTTCTTGTGCTTTTGCATGCACCTTTAGTCTTGTGAAATCTTAAAAAACATCGATATGTCAAATATATGAACTAAATATAACCTATTTAATGGTCTCATTCATTTTTTTACAGTGGCTTTTTAATTTTTGCACATTCTTAATCACATTGGGAAAGGGAAAGCTGTTTGCATTTGATTGGTGTGCTTTGGCATTTTTGTGTGATCAGTGCATGTACTAATGATTTCCTTTTATTTTTCTTCTTTCCTGCTTTTTCCATTCTTTTTCCTACTCCTCTCTCATTTTCCCATATTTTACACTGCTATCTCTATACTTCTTTCTAAATTTCTTTGCTTACTGTAGCAGCCCTTGCCTTTTCTCTTGCAGCAACAGCCCAGGCTGCTCCAAGGATCATTACTGGGCCTGCGCCTGTTCTCCCACCAGCTGCCCTGCGTACTCCTACGCCAGCTGGCCCTACCATAATGCCTTTGATCAGACAAATACAGACCGCTGTCATGCCAAACGGAACTCCTCACCCAACTGCTGCAATAGTTCCTCCAGGCCCCGAAGCTGGTTTAATCTACACACCTTATGAATACCCCTACACATTGGCACCAGCTACGTCAATCCTTGAGTATCCTATTGAACCTAGTGGTGTATTAGGTAAGTTCTTCTCCCTGTGTGGTTAACATCATTCTTTATAAATTTTGCTGCCCCCAACTTGGAAATGTTTTTATCAGTTTTCTGAGAGGCAAGACAAGTTTCCATTAGGAAAGACTGAAAACTTATTTCAACCTCTCATAAGATTCCATTATATAATATAATATGTTAAATTATGTTTAAATGCACCTTAAATTTATTCATATCCACTTTGATAACTGAAATCCACTTTGGTTGGATAAATTTTTATATACATTTTAAACAAAATACTGTGCACATTTGACATTACTTGAGGTCATACTGAATTTTAGGTCTCACTCCATGGCCTATCACCTCCATCAGTTCCACCTCCCAAAGTTATATTTCTTTTGTCTCAAAGACTTATTTAATTGTCTAAATTTTAAATTTCTATGTGAACATATTTTGAGACATTTATAAAATTAATATTGTGTTTGTTTTTTATATTTGTGATCACTTAAATATAAAAGGGACCAGCTAAATACAGTCATGCGTTGCTTAACGACAGGGATAAGTTTGAGAATTGCATCATTAAGTGATTTCATCATTGTGCAAACACCATAAAATATACTTATACAGTCATAGATAATACAGCCTGCTGCACACCTAGGCTGTATGGTATAGCCATTATATTCTTGTGGGACCACCATTGTATGTGCGGCCCATCGTTGCCCTAAACGTCGTTATTCTGTGCATGACTGTAGTTGCCTTCTTAAGGTTTCAGTTTTTGTCTTTTGAAGTCCTGGTCAATATTAAACATGAGAAATACTTTTAATTTCAGTAGTACAGTATGGAATAGATGAGTAAATACCAAGTTACTGAATTCAGAATCACATGAGGCAAAGATTAAAATCATACTATAAACGCTTGGTTTTACATGAACAAAAAGTGGTGTGCTTGCAAAAGACATTACTGATGCCTTTTTTTTATAGAGTGGATTGAAATGCCAGTCATGCCTGATATTTCAGCCCATTGACTTGCTGGATGAAGGACTAGAATACAGCAGCTGTTATAACACGACCAGTCAATGTGGAACAAACTTTCTGTGCAACCCCTTTGTTTTACCAGACAGAAATTGAATACTTTTTTTCCCTGAATTGTGTATGACCTTGGTGCTGCATGCATGCTGTTGACTTTTAAGACTTTGATCTTATAAGGGTTTTTTTTCCAGCATTAATGTTGATTTATAAAAATTTGAAAGTCTTTAATGAACTGGGACACAAAGATTTAAACTCGAAAATTCATTGTTCAGTTAAAGCCACAATGCTCTGTATGTTATCTGTGTGTGTGCATGCACTCAGGTGCCTTTTGTTTTATCAACAAATACATTTTATTGTACATGTTTTCCGTTTATCTCTAAATCATTGTATAAAGTAATTACAGGTCAGAATTATACCACAGATCTGTTTATGAGAGGCTTGTTTCTGTTGCACATTTCTTGAAGCATTTTAAAATAACATGTAACCTGTAACCTTGTTTAAGTTTTCCTTTCTATTAATACTCTGTCCTGTGGTCCTGTGCATGCTCCTTCCCCCAGAACTCCTCTCTGCTGCACCCACAGCATCTGTTCCCGAGGAGTTTGACTCTTGACTTCCTGCAGGGCTGGGACTCTTAGCCACCAGCTGCTGTTCCAGCACTTTCAATGCAAGATCTCCCTGATTCTGCCACATGGAATTATACTTGTATATGAGTAGCTTATCTAAAATGAATAAGGGGTGATGGACCAGTTTACTGCTTAGAAACAGCAAGAGGCACTGCAGTAAAATTTATTTCTCATTGTAAAGGAACATGTTTTTTGTTTTGTTGAGAAATTTTTATTTATAAAAAATTACTAGACTGGCAAAATAAAGAGCAAAATATACAGATCCCTAATTGGCATTCATAGGGTGAATAGTAATGAGTACTCAATGGAAAAATCTTATAATCCATTTTATTTCTTGCTTTACCACCTAAGCAGTAAAATATGATATTGACCACTTGTAGAACTGAGAAAATTATTTTAAATTGCAAAGTTATAATAAATTTGCACACAGATAACATGCATGCTATATATCAAGTCACACATTAAATTATTTTAACATAAGCAGTGCCCTTCAAAACAGATGCAGACATGTGTGTTGGTAGTAGTGAGGAGATTGGTATTAGCATCAAATCTTCATTGATGACTAATTTTTAATTCCCTTCCTTTTATCTTTAGGTATGGCTTTCCCAACGAAAGGCTAAGAATTCAAGAACGGTCTTAACTGAACCCTCATCAGATCTGAATTTAACAAATGCTTAGTCTCAGCAGCCTCCGGGGGAAAAAAAGCTTAGCCTAGCAGTCAGTGACTTACTTGCACTTTTTGCACATAGATATAAAGTAAAATTATGTTATTAATTTGGTTTAGTCTGTAATATTACAAAGTAATGGTAATTTATAAAGGAGTGTATAGTAGTATACTGACTGCTAAGTGTACTATACTGTTTGCTTTACTAATCACCTAATTCATTGCAGTTCATACTTATTGACTCAAAGTTTAAAACCACAATCTGTAGGCTTTAAGAATTGCTTTTAAACCTTTTTAAGTGATAAACTCTGGAAGTGGTCTTAAGGTTAGCAAATAATTGTCAGTATTAAACACGGCATTATTTAATTAGTCCTGCTGCAAGAAAGGCACTTCAGTGAATATGTGACTAGTAAAGCTTAAATATGTTTGGATCTAATAGAGTTCATGAAATACTGTAACTTGGGAATTGTAAATGAATGGATAAAATAGGTTAAGGCCAAGATGTTTGAAATGAATGCAATATTAATAGATGCATATATACATGACATATTATGGTTAATTTTAAAACTACTGTGCCTTAACGTGTTTCTTAAACTTTTGTAGTAAATGAACATTTGAAATCCATTTTGATAAACGTGCTGTTAATGTTTTTTTCCCCCTTGTGAATGTTTTCTAACTTTGTCTTGGTAATTACAATTTAACTAGGTGCGGTGGCTACTAAAGTTCGAAGGCACGATATGCGTGTCCATCCTTACCAAAGGATTGTGACCGCAGACCGAGGTTAGTTTAGTTCTGCAGTTCTTGTTTATAAGAAATGCGTTGGGTGTCCATAAAATTTGCAACACCACACCTGATGGAAAAAATGTAACTGCTTACCTACACACAGTTTCTTTTCCTTTTCTAAATTCATTTGTAATAATTGACAGATTTAAGGGTTGGGTTTTTTGTTTTGTTTTTTTCTCCCTTCATACTTTAACTTATTAAATCTTTTATTATACACTATGATTTATTCCTACTAAAACATAAATTAGTCAATTTGGGGAGCTATTAAATTTTGATGTTGCCGTACTTTTCAGTAATAACTTTCGCTAAAATTTACGTTTTAATTGTTCTGAAATTTGGGGTTGGTATTGCAAAATGAATTGAATGGATGGTGCTTTAATGAGAGAAGTAAAGGAATATATGCCTCCTGTATACTTTTGGAGAAAACTGAAGATTTAGTTTCCACTTTTCTTTATAATATTTGAGCCACTGTGTAAACATGAGGGTGTACATGTTTAGCACTTAGTTGAAATCAACAAGGAAGGACTGTGAAGGTAACTTTCATGTAGTTGAATTTTTTTATACATTAGAAAGTCAATTCCCTTTTATTATTACATTCTCTTGCCAAAATGGATCCTTTGATTTTTGTCATTTGCTGCTAAAATATATTATCTGAAGGTAAACTATCTCTTGAAGTTTTGTGGTGATATGCGATCCAGCTGTTTGAATATCCTTTTTGACTAACCTGTGACTGGGAAAATAAGTCTTCATTTTTCTCCTTTACAACATTTGTAATTTGTGTCCTATATATGCCCTTGGACCCTTTTATAAATTATTTATGCTTATTGAGGAGTGATAGTTTTCGGTTTATTGACATTGAATTGTTTTCTCAGTTTTTCATCACAAGGTATAGAAATTTCAAACATGGTAGAAAAGGATTTTTTTTACAAGTTTCTGTAATGGCGTATTACCTACAATTAAATTGATCAGAGTCATTGATATTAGTGGGAAAAAAGTAATGAATTTACGTTCCAGTCGTACATCTTCTATAGATTTATGAGAGACCTACCTACTTTATATGGTCTCCTTGAATACTAATGATAAATATTAAACACAACTTCTCCACATGAGAAATAAAATGTCTTCCCAAAGACATCATTGATATTTATTTAGCATCATATGTAATTAAAGAGCCTTGAAGACTTTTAAACTAATATATACATTACTTGTAGTGATTATTCAGTGAACAAAGTTGGACCCCCAGCTCAGTGACTATAGAGATAATACGTCTTGTAAATGTTATATATGAGCATATGTGCCACCTCTCTTTCATCAGAGCATGTCTCCTGGGGATGGGGACATTTTTTTAAAAGTCACTTTCATTTTAAGAAACTGGATAACTCTGTGAATAATTTGAAGCTTTATTTATATTGCTAATGTCTAAAATAGTTCTGAAGAGTATTTTAAAGTAGGTAGTTTTTCCCCCCTGGTAATCTTTCCTCATATGCCTCCTTTTAGGAGATTCCTCATAATTTTGTTTTAACACAATAAGTATTGGCCTACTTAATATAACTCCAGTCCCTTGAGATAGTTGAAAATATTAGAGGAATATTTTATTGTATTTGGAAAATTACAACACATTCCATGCATGGCTCTTTTGTAGTTATATGTGTTTTGATTAGTCCTGTCACTGTTTTTATTCAAAATGCAATGTCAGCAAACCGAATTGCTAATTTTTTTTTTAATAACAGAATACTTGTATACTTATCACTGCATGCACTCATTGGGTCTAAGGGAGATGTCCGAAGTCCTTCACTTAAATTATTTTATGATACTACTGTTTTCTCTATTTTTGAGGTTTTTTAAATTATTTTTTAAAAATCTTTTGAAGAGAAGATTATTATAAGCATTCATTTAATGCAAGGAAACTCAGCCCTTGAACATATAACCATGTAATTCTGTATGAGCAATTAGAGTACTACATGGTTGACCAATACCTAGTTCTTTACTAAAAATATACCCACCTCTATACATATTTTAAAACAATATGAAACCTATAAAAGACCACTGACTTTTTAGTTGTAATGAACTATAAATGGTTTTGCACAGTGAACACACCTGTGTGTACTGTAAGTGGCCGGGGCTTGGCAGAGGATGGATTCTAGGTGTACTGGTATATATAAGTGGTAGTTTGATTTGTTTATGTATTCCACACTCAAAAACACATACTGAGAAAATTTTCTGAGTAACGAATTTACAAAACTATCATTCATAATGAAAATTTTAAGTAATATCAAAAAATGCTTTAAGATTTCATACTTTGGAATACCTGTGAAATAGTATGACTACATCATGTTACTATTTATTTTCTTGGATTTTGGAGCAACAGTTTTTATTTTAAATAAAATTCCACTTTTTTAAAGAAATTCAGGGAAGATTTGGTCACATTGAAGATACAATATTTTTATAGTATTTATAAACTGTTCTAAATGATAGACTTTAGAAAGCATTTTTGTCATATGAAGGTAAATCAGTCCATTATATAGATCATTTAAACTCTGTGAACATTACACCTGCTAAGTTGTGATTGATGAAGTGGCACAGAACCTAACTTTGCACTGAGTATCTTTTCACTCACATCTCCTCTGCCTTAGTCACATGGCAACAGTACAGAAAATTGTACCAAACCTCAGAATATAGTAGAAATAATTAAGCTGTTGAATGAGTCTTAAAATCATACTACTGTTAAGTGGACCAAGTTTGGTGAAGCAGGAATGTAACAGGTTGATTAAGGAAGGAACAACTCAAGGACATTGGGAATGATAACTTTTCCACTTGAGAACTACTTTATGTTTTACTGTAATTTTTTAAATTTTTTTGTTCTTTTTGTTATTTTGCAAAAGAAAATAGTATTTACAGGTGGCTTCTTTTAAAATATAAAAATATAAAGCAGGAATGTATATGAAATGTCAGATTTTATTGTATTTGCAGAGTATTAGCTTTGAAATTGAATAAAGAAAGCTGTTTGTAGTTTTAAAATGCCTTATTGGTATCAATTAGAAATTTCTTCTATTTTTTGATGTACTTAGAGCTTTTCAAGTATAGAATTTTAAATGGCAGGATTTTACAGTGTTTACATGCAAGTGCATTTTATAAGTGTTCTATATGTGTAAAATAGTATTTTCAACTGGAAAATGGTGGCTAGTGCAAAAGGCCTGGCCTTTTTCTGGTTCCCATGATGTTGCCTACACTGATAGACTACAGTTTAGTATTGCTTTGTATCATGAGGCCAAGAAATTCCATGTTGTTTGTACATAGAATAATTGAAAAAGCAATAAACATTTATTGAACAAAAGAAACTTGTTTGGCCCAGAGTTTATGTTGAACCAAATTGTTCATAGAAATTTAAATTTCTTTAGATTCATTTCTGTTAATCATCAGTTATTAATAATCACATCCATCATTAATAGTTGCTTTAATGCTTGCATCCAAGAGAATACTAATGCTTAATAGCAGTCAGAGACTGATAACTGTACTGACTGTTTCAAAATTCTGTATACCAAACCTATTCATTGTTGTTTTTCAATTTCCTTCATTGACTGCTACTAACTATTAGTTGTTAGTTGTATTTTATTTCTATTTTTCCCTGTTAACCAGTTTTTTGTTTTTTGTTTTTTGTTTTTGTGGGAGTGGGCTCTTCTTCATTCGTTCAAATCATGATATGAAATTGTCATGATTTTTATTGTATTCTGTAGATGGTGTCAATCAGTTTGTCAGAATTAAACATGCTTTTTTTTTATTAGTTGTGATTAGTTTTTCATGTTGTCATTAAGCCGTCACTAGCTGAAACTAATCTCTTCTCTATCTTTTCTTTTCTTTTTTTTGTTTTGTTTTTTGTTTCTAACCACCCAGCCGCCACCGGCAACTAACCTATGACCTTCTGACCTCTGAACTCTTCACCCAATGATGACCTGACCATGCCTGCCTGCTGATCAGTTAACTGGTAATCGCCTTTGCTTGCCTGTCGTCAGTGCAGCGAGCTGAGGCACTTGTCCGTTCGTCTTACCATCTAACCAAACAAAAGACAAAGAAATTATCCTCCAACTCAGCTTTTTTTTTTTTTTTTCCCTGTTTGGGTGAAAGTGGTTCTAGAACCTGCACTGAATAGTAGTAAAGCAATAAGGCCCAATTCATCCCACAGCACTGATCATCTTTTAATGTCCCACCCTAAGCGAACGGTAAGAAGGCCTCTCTTAAGAAGGGGAGACAGATGGCCCTTAACTACTCAATGACAGAGGCAGTTACTGTGAGAGACTTCTAGGAATCTTTTTCTTCTCATAGCGAAGTCAAAGCTCTCTCTGAATGTACTGTGTGATGATGCATCATGCATGAACCTTCGGTCAGGGATGTCATTGGTGAAGTGATTTCAAAAAGTATTCAAAATTTGATATGCTGTTTAGTCACTACAGTGCCCTCAAAGGGCAGAAGTTGCAGCCTTTTTTATATTGCCTGCCAAAATTTGAAGTATTAGAAAAAAGTGTGCCATGAGAGAAAAACTTAAGGAGTTTTGGAAAGTAATGCAAAGAACAAAACTGCAACACTATTTTTAAAAAGATAACTATCTGAGTTAAAATTACTGAACCTTTATTTTACACCTTCTTAAAAAAAATATATGAGAACAAGGTACATGCATTATGTGTCACATTACTGGGCAAACTGTTCAAGTATTTTTTTTAAACCTCCCTGTATAGAAAAAATCATTAAGGATGTAAAAGCCATGCTTGCCTATTTGCTGTATACATGTAATGAAATTGTAGATAAAGTGTAGTGCATTGAAACAAATGAACAAAAAGTAGATACTTTTACTATACAAGGGTGCTGGTGCAGAAAAAAATATATATATTTTTGGAAATGTAGCATTTTATACTTTCAAGTGTTATAAAAAAAAGAAAAAGAACAAAGAAACCCTTTATTTCATGAAATGATTTTTTTCTGGTGGTTGTCAAGAAACAAAAGACCAAAAGAGCCTTTTTGTCTTTCTTTTTTATTTTTTAAGTATTGGAATAAGTCTAAAGAAAAGAAAGTGCCTTATTTTCCTTCATGGTCATTTAGTCAAGTGTCTCGTAAGATCAGCTCCTCCCTCAGAATACAAGTTAAAATGCATGTTACTCAGTCAAGCCCAGTATGTGAAAGAAGGTATGAGGGAGACAAATGAGTTGATGGTCTGAATTATATGATTTTTGCCACAGTTACCTTGATGCAAATTTGCCAAATCTGATACTGTGAAAAAATTTGATAACTTTTCTAATGTCTTGAATAGTAAGTTTTAAAACATCATTCTTTTAAAAATCATAATTGAGTACTTTGGTTATTGGAGTCTTCAGTGTTAGCCCAGAGGATTCTGAGATTAAAATTATGTGTGATCTGAACATCAGTTTACAGACAAAATTAGAGTTTTATTTTATTTGGAGAAGGGGGATGCATTAGAGTTTTCTTTTTTAATTAATTGGAGATAATAGAGTACATAGCAAACTTTTTCACAAAAGTGAATCTTTGTGATTTTCATTCTGGAAACAGTGTTTTTAAATGAACCAAATTTAATCAGACTTCTATATATCATACCAGATAACTTGTGTAGTCCATCTCTTTGCTGATTTCAGTAACCTCTCCTCCCCCCCCCCAACACAAACCCCACCTTTCAACTTTAAAAGAATGTGAAAAAACTAGCATCATTGTGCATATAAATACTGAACTGCATTTCAGCTTAAGCTTCTAATTTCTCATGGAGTTCAAGCAGTTAGTTTTGTAGTTGAAGCAATTTGTGCACAATGCCTACATCTAAACACTTGAGTATCATCATTTACTGCTCAGTACCAGATGTGGCAAATCTCAAGTGACAGTGGATCCCCCTCTTATCAACTCATCCCCTCCTCCACACCTTCCCAGCGTCACAGTCAGAGGCCAGCAGGGAGCTCAGTCAGCACCTTCTCGGTAACCTCTCCACCATCTTGTCTCACTTGGAAATTTCAGTTTATTTACTATGCAATAGACATTCATTGTTTTGTATCCAGCTAGCTTTGGTTTAACGTGCCACTGCTTTGTCTTTCTGTTACACATACAGTTGTTTTGATTTATTTACAATATATGCTGTGCCATTTTGATTTTTATATTGTTTGGTTGGTTGAATAAATTTGCGACACTCAAACACTTGAGGTGATAGTTGTTAAAAACGATACCAGTATTTGATCCAGTTTCATCTCAACTATGTTATACCTGGACATTTTAGATGTTTATCAAAGGTCTTTTATGGGGAAGAAAGTAAACGTATGAAATAATAAATGTATGACATTTATGAGTAATGTTGGCTCTGAACAAATTTTTGAAAACTTAGTTGACAAAATTTTGGATCAACTGAAAAAAAAGCATGACTTTTGAAATCTCTGAATTGCCTTGGTTCTCAGTATTATCATTCTTTATATTGAATTTATTTCTTATTAAAATGCGTAGTTTTTAAGATTTTTTTTCTGACAGTATTATGTAATTTTTTAGCGTGGGTAGATGGGAGTGTCGCTTGTATGTTACCGTACAGCTGACATGTATTTTTGTCTATTCTTTATTATCTTAGTAGTTTCATGCTATGTATGTACCATAACCAACCTATTGCCTATGAGAAACATGTAAGATAATGTATTTACAGCCATTGTTACAAGTTTATAATGTATTTTTCTATCTTGTTTTATATGTATGTTATATAACATTCAAAAAGAATTTTTTTCTTGATTGAGAAAAGGATACAAAATGCAAAATCCACAATTTTGATAACTGAAAATTGCCAATTGTTTTGCAGTACTTTATTATATTGGGTGTCTTGTCTTTTTTGGGCTTTTAGTTAGCTAATGAATGAATACATTAGACACTTCTGGGTTTTAGTTGGGATTTTACATAGCTTGCATTTTAATTCTTTGGTTCTTTGCTGTTTCTATTAACCCATAGCATTATTTTAATAAATGTTATAATACCAACCTACTAACTCTGGACTATGTCTGTTTATTAACCTTTACATGTTTAATTAAAATAAACAAATAAAGACAAAAGAATGTAAAGTCTTGAGTTACTGGACTAACCCTGAAGAACGTGACCACAGATAACATAGCGTGACTTGTTTTCATGTTGTTTGTCAGCTGACAATTCCGCACACTACTGTTAAAATGGCTTTGGTTATTCTGGTCTTTTACTTGGGGGAGGGTAGATGCCAGTAGAGATGGGAACAAGGTAGCATTTGTTTGAGGCATCCTTCTAGTCTTGCCACTTGCCTTTCAGCATCTGCGTTACTAATTCCACACTCTTATTTTTCCTTCTCCAAAATAATCACTGTCTGCTCACAGCATAAAGAGTAAAGAGATTCATTGTAATGATACCCGGAGAAACCAGTTTGATTCTTTGTTGAACCATTTCTTTTAATTTCTGCAAATAGGTAATGTTATGGTCACATTATAAAGCAAAGAATCTGATACTTTACCTGTATTTAGACTTTTGTTTTACCTTGACAGTTTTGCTTTGTAAAGCATTGAATTTGTTTAGCCAACTGCTCCTTTTAAGGGAGCTCGATATAGGTAGAGCCAAAAGCTGATTGGCTCTGCTTCTGGGGACAGTCCGGAGTAAGTGATGAATAACAATTACACAGCCCCACCTTGCTCCTTCTCAAGCCCGTCAGCACCTTAGTGAGTTTTCCTCAGGTATTTTTCCACTCACACCCACTTCCAAAATACAATCAGACTAATACATTAAACAAGTTTCAGAGGGAAGAACACTGGAAGTTGTAAATGATTCATTTCTTGCATGCAAATCAATTTAAGAGTTCTTAAATATCCTCATGCTTTTCTTGGCTGCAGCCTGAGTAAATTGATCTTTCATTATGAATTCTTTAATTAATTCTTGAGGTGCATTTCTATTTCACAGATTGGGAATTGCCTTTTCTGTGAAATAGTTCTAGATTTTTAAAAAAAATTCTCAGGATGAATATTTGCATTTGTAAATAATGTTTTATCTTTGTAGATTAGATTTTATTTATTTAGAGTTCAAAAATTTGTGGCTGAAATGGGTTACATGTAATAGAAGACAAAAGTATACCAACATGGTCTTAACCAATCACTGTCAGAGTATCCTCATTTCATATATGCATATATATATACATATAAAATATATAGAATAGTTTTAACAGCTGACTTAATCACAATTGAGATGGGCATTGGGATCATGTAAACAAGTATAGTCATTTCTTTGATGGGAGGGACAGTAATACCCATAATACACTGATACTACTAGTGTATTATTGGTAGGTAGGTAGGTTTTTTTTTTTTGAGACAGTTTCGCTCTGTCACCCTGGCTACAATGCAGTGGTGTCATCATAGCTCACTGCAACCTCATAGTCCTGGGGTCAGGCGGTCCTCCTGCCTCAGCCTCCCGAGTAGCTAGAACTACAGGCATGTCCCACTCACTGCACCTGGCTAATTTTTCTATTTTTAGTAGAGACGGGCTCTTGCTCTTGCTCAGGCTGGTCTTGAATTCCTGAGCTCAAGTGATCCTCCCACCTTGGCGTCCCAGAGTGCTTAGGATTACAGGCATGAGCCACCTCACCCAGCCAGTAGATCTTTAATATGCTACTATTTGTACATGTTCCGACTGCCATGATAGTTCATTACTAATCTGTGAAAATTTGAAGATTTTTGTGAAGCTGCTAATACGCATGTCGTCATGGTACCATGTCACTTAAATTTTAAAAGTTCTGTGCAATTCTCTGAAGCCTATCAATGCAGTCTCATCTCATTTTCAGTTAAGGGTACTTTATAATTATGTCACATTGTAACCTTTTATGTTGGAAAAGTTGGAAAAGGCAGTTTTAAAAGGTGAAAATAAGATTACAAATCCCATTTTTATACAGGTTGCAATAGTATTAAACATGAAACTACCAAATTCCTTGGATAGTAAAATTCTATAGTCACTTGACTATTTTATACCATTATTTGACAAAATAATTGAAACGTTGGGCTTTCAGTCAAGGCATTGACAAAATTAATATATAGTATTAACTATATATTAAGCTTTTCTTTTTTTCCTTTAAGCAAGATGTCAGGAAAAACTTAACATGAAAATAGGTATTCACATACACTCTAGTGCAGTACCATGTGATAGAGTCCACATACGGGATCATTACAGCTCCCTGACCATAAAACCAAGATGCTCATTACTACCAAATCAAGAATCTCTTTTTAGCAACAAAGTCGAACACTTTTATATATGACAGTCTAAGGTTTCTGTAGTTGGGGGTGGGGTGGAAGTTTGTTTGCTTGTTTGGCTGGGATGGGATGTTTGTCTTTATTCTTTGTTAAGAACTAGCTGTTACAGCATTTCCAACAAGTGATTTTTGGTACAATTAAACATACTGCCCAATTATAATTCGTTATTTAGCAAAAATTACTCTCAAACCTTTTGGACTCACAGATTTTCTAAATACGCAGAGTAATTTTTTAACATGGTCACAAATTCTTTAATACCTTTATTTAAAATGGAAAAAATAATTTAACTCATTTTATAGACAGTACTATTTTAGAAATATGGTACACACATACAATTTTATCTGTGATTTCTTTTTTTTTTTTTGAGACAGAGTCTGCTTTGTTGCCCGGGCTAGAGTGAGTGCCGTGGCATCAGCCTAGCTCACAGCAACCTCAAACTCCTGGGCTTAAGCAATCCTCCTGCTTCAGCCTCCTGAGTAGCTGGGACTACAGGCATGCACCACCATGCCCAGCTTATTTTTTCTATATATATTTTAGTTGTCCAGATAATTTCTTTCTATTTTTAGTAGAGATGGGGTCTCGGCTCTTGCTCAGGCTGGTCTCGAACTCCTGACCTTGAGCGATCCACCCGCCTCGGCCTCCCAGAGTGCTAGGATTACAGGCGTGAGCCACCGCGCCCAGCAAACTGTGATTTCTTTAATATAAAATGATCTAAATTGAAATGCCTTTGTTATGAAGAGACTTAACAATTACATGCACACCTGGTCCTCAATGCTGAATCAAACTGGTTAACCTAAGCCACGATACTCTCCTTTCTATGTTTCTGCTGCACTAATGCCAGGGGGTGGGAGAGAAGGAGGAAGAATTAGTTTATGGAAGTAGGTGATAGGTGCAGCAAATAACACACAATATGGATTCCACATTACTGAAAATTTTGCTGTCTCTTAGCAAAAGATACCACATTGTGAGAGGATTTCAGCTACCAGGGTAAAAACTAATTTATATCTTTTTAAAAGTGCTATTGAGAAGTTTTGATTACCAAATATATCTTCTATGGTTTATGTTGTATGTACAAAACATTTAGAATTTTGTGTGTGTGTGTGTGTGTCTATATATATATATATATATATATATAAACTCGGAATAGGTGTCCCCAAATCACATGTGAACGGAGAACGGCACATGACTGTATATGAAGTGCAATAAACCAACTGGAAAAGGCACATGTGCTTCATCTTCTCAAGCCAATTGCAGCTGAAAAGTGCTGCTTACCTCCCACCCCCAGAAAATATTTGTATAAGTATCAGAATAAAGAATGCTCACTTTTGTTTTAAATTTTTACTGATGCTTTTAACATAAAATTTAAGAATCTGATGTTGAGTTCTAATATTTTACTAAAAGATGAGCATATTTTCTCTGATTTCAGTGATTAAAGAAAACCAGTAAACAGCTTCTACAGTGTTCTTCAGTTGGACTGTGCATCAAAAAGTGTTATTTCTAATTACCTTTAAGAAACTGGTAAAATTTGTATGTAGTTTTTAAATAGAAGAAAGGAATGTTGACCAAATCTTGATTTCATCAGCTATATACAAAGGAGTAGTGTCATCAACTTCTTGAACAAAGTGGAATTGGTGAAAGATTATTTCCAGTAGTTTGAAACCTTTAAGATTTCCTCTTACTAAGTTTTGTGACTCCTTGCTTCTTAAGTTTCCCAGTCATACTTATTTATATAACCTCCACCTCCCTCTGCCTCCTTTCCTCTTGCTCAGTGGAGCCGTAGTTTTCCTTGATGGAATCCTTTTCACACATTTATAAAAGTAGCTACCGGGTGAAGGATCCATAAAGGTATGAGCCAGCAGCCCAAAGATTGCTTTGGCTTATGCCATGTTAGCATTTTGCTTTTCTAATGACTTGCCAACATTTAAAGTTGGCAACACTAGACTTTTTTAAAACTATCAACATTAGACTTAAAAAATCTTTTCACAAAGTCTGCTCTTCCTCAAAGATCAAAATATCTGGAAAGCTCAAGCATGCACTCTCACATACCAGCCGTCAGCTGAGACTGAATAATGTAACTGTCCCCTTTAAGTAGTCACCACTCTTCATTGTCCCGGCTGTCACATTGTAGCGCTTGGTTTTCTTCTGTCTTGCTTTACTCTTTTCTCCCTTCCCTGGTTCCTACCGACATTTGTGCTTGTCCCTCCTGATCCATAATTGAGACTCTTCAGACTAATTTCTCAAAAGGAAGAATGTAAAATAGGTTTTAATGTTTTTCCTCCTGCAAAATCAGATGAATATTCTGAATTTATCATAATCAGTCACTATTATTCATGCATATTGTATTAATATTTAATTAGAGAAAACCTTCCCTTAAGTGAGTGGAGCCACTAGACATTTCAGTTACCTTCCTGATGTAATTTTTTATAATTACATGTTATTTTTTATGGTAGTTCTTTGTAGTCTTGTTAGAAAGCAGTTAAACTAATTGAACATCTAACAGCAATACCATAAATATTTTGTATCTAAAAGACAATACTAGTCAAAAGTTTGGGATCACATCTTTCCAGAAAATGTATATTTAAATGAGATTATTCCAGTTAAATGCTATATTGTGAAATACATACATACTATTTACCTGCTTAAAGTTCTTATATTTACAAGCTGTACAAGAGTTCCAATTTTAGAGAGCATCTCTTAAAACTACATTGAAAATTTACTATAGTATTAATGAAAGTTACTGGAAAATGATTAAGAACAAAAGGAGAAGAAAATATTTGCAAATGAAGCCACAATGATTTTCTTGCAGAACTATTCAAGTTGATACTAAAACTTTCATCATCACTTGTTTAACTTAGAACTATCAAGGTTGGGAATGATGACAGTGCCTTGACTATGCTTGAAACCTGAATTTAAATGCTGCTCTTATCACAGTGTTTGAAATGATTTAGTCTATAAAATTAAAACAGACTAGTAGTGCAAGTGGAAAGTTGGCTTGAACACATTTTAATTAAATGATTTATATGAATGAATGATGCTTTTGTTCATTGTTTTCTCACTGAGGTAAAAGAGCATTAAAAAGTTACCTAAAGTTCAAACTGACTCTAGATTTCCAGATGGTGGGAAAATGTAAAAATTTGTAGTTAGTAGGTGGAGCACAAAGCATGTGGTAACACCTGAAGCTAACATTTAAACTGGTCTCTCAGGGAAGAAAACGAGATTAGCAAATCAAACATACAAATGCCTCACCCTAAACTAGTGTTCAGGCATCAGTTTTGGGGCTACTAGCAGTAAAGTTGGTTTCCAGTGAAAGAATTAAGAAACTGGGAAAGTTTGCTATCACATCTAGAAGTGATCTGACTTTGGTAAGTATTGGTGTTGGTTCTAAAGTGAGTTAGGCGCCTCCTGTTGCTCTTGGAGTGTGTCATAAAAGCAACCTGGCATGGAGAGGCACAAAAGAAAAAAAGTAGTGTTACGTTTGACCGTAGGTCCTCCAAAGGGCACTGCGTTTTCACTGAATTCTATATTTTTGTACTATTCAAGGAAAAAAATCACTGATGTGGACACCACCAATAACATATGTACCATTAAGTGAATAAACACCAAGATGGCCTGTAAATACCTTGAGTCCTTCAGAGATGTGTCTTAGTCCGTTTATTATGGCCATAACAGAATACCCAAGGCTGAGTGATTTATAAAGAAAACAGTTTTATTTGGCCCATGATTCTGATGTCTGGAAAGTTCAAAATTGGGCAGGTGAATCAGGTGAGGGCCTTGTGTTGCTTTAACTCTTGACAGAAAGCACAAAGGGAGTTCAGGTGGGTGCAGAGAGATCACAGGTGAGAGGAAGCAAAAGAGAAACCAAGGTGGCCAGACTCTAAGGACCCACTCTAATCCATTCCCTTGGGAGAGAGGACTTGCCCCTGCTGGAGGGAATTCACCTATTCATGAAGGATCCATCCCCATGACCCAAACGCCTCCCAACACTGCCACACTGGGGACCAGGTTTCAACGTGAGTTTTAGTGGGGACAGACCTCATCCAAACGACAGCAGAGTGCTAACCCCAGTGTTTCTAAATTGCCTGTTAAACGCTACTTAGGGTCATCCACCTTCATCCTCAGTTTCATCCTAAAGAGGTTGTATCAAAGAAAAGTTACTGAATCAGAAAGCAGAGTGTACGTGATCTAGAAGTAAGAAGTAGTAAACCAGAAGGTACAACTAGTTTTAATTATTGAAATATATGTGTAATATTTTTGTGTATAGAACTCCCTCTTTGAGTAAATAGGCAATGAACTGTGTCCAGAAAGAGTGCATGTTATTAAAGGAAATATTGGGAAGCTCATTCTTTCCTTACCGTTGTACATTCCCTAAATTCAAAGAATACTACTTTCTTCAAGACTGCATTGACCAGAGCTAATGGGAAAGAAAAATAGAAAAAACATGCCAATTTAAATAATATGTACTTGAAAAATGTAGTTGGATGCTATACCACCCCCCATTTCTTAAGTATTTTTTCACTTGTCATTCTGCCGAGCCAAAGGTGATGAAAGTAATGCCTGCTGTGAGATCTGTATCCATCCTCGCAGGTTGCTTGCTGCGAATTTGGTAATAGTGTCAAAATGAGCCTTCTTGCTGCGAGCCCTCAGCAGGCTGTAAGCAACGCCTGGAGATTTCTATGCACAGTAGGCTCTTGCCACTGCTTTGCAGTTTGAATTACTACCTACCTCTTTCCCCTGTGAAAGCTTCTTAAGAGTAGAGTCTGTAGAATTGTGGTAATGGTATTAAAATACAGAAATATCAGAGGAAAATGGCTTTTAAAAATTAAATATTGGAAAACACTAGAAAGTATCTCATCAGAAATCTTGTATGCCTTGCACTCAGTGTTACTTATATAGATAAAGATTAGCCCCACTGCCAACTTTTTGAGTGCTTGACTGGATACATGGTGTTGATTAAATGCTTCAGTGCAAAGTATGTGATTCAATAAAATCAGTAACATGCCATTAATAAAAATAACCATTTGTTTGTATCAAAATGCATGAAAACCAAATTTGTGCATCATATTTATGTTGGCCAAATACGGCAAAGCCATATAATTGAATAGATTAATCTTTGGTGATCAAAAACCAAGGGGAATCCTGCAGATCCATGTCCTCTCCAAACACTCTGTTAGTGACCGATTTGGGAGATGTTGCTCGTGTTACTATTATAACTGGCAAGCCTCATACATAGTCTAGATAGACGGCGAAGATAGAAAATTTTAAATGAAGACATCTTTTATTTTACAATTTTAGCCTCCTTTGAAAACAAAATTTACAAATGTTTTACTGCCACGCTTCATCAACTCTACCTTATAGCCGTTAGGCTCTTCGACAACTCTAAGAAACTCACAGGTAAATATTTGTCAGAGGCCACGGTCAAAAGCCATAGAGATCAGTGTAACGTATGCGTGCTGCATTTTTTCCGCAGCAACATAAGCTTGCTTTCCACACCTGGACGGACTTCGTCAAAAGCATCTGAGTGGCCAAAAGCTTGGTATATCGCAAAGCAAACTGAGAAACATAATGTGCTCTTAGGAGTTTATGTGCTTCGGCAGTAGGACTATAAAAACTGTATGGCCATTGTCCAAATGAAGATTTCAATTCTGCATTTGCATTACACCACATTGAGCTGCGACGTGTGTACTCACGGAGCAAAGCTCCTCTCGTGAGGCCGCCTGTCATGTCAATTATTTGTCTATGGCTCCTGTCGTCACAGGAATGTCCCAAACTACCAGATGTGGCTTTGTTAAACACTGATGATTCTGGTGAAGACCTGTTGTTTTTTGGTTAAGCTGATTATTTTCCATTATTAATATGTTCCCACTTTTTGAACGTAGGGTAAATTGCACCTAAGTTATTTCACATCGCAGAGTTTAATAGGGGGTGATGACTGAGGAGGCAGATAAAAGACACGGCAATTCTGAGACCCAGCCGGCAGGTACGTGGTTTCAGACGGATCCAACTTGGAACTCGTGCTTGCTGATTGAAATTCCAAACATGAGTGAGAGAATAACACAGCCGTTTTACTCACTCTGGAAGTGTTTCTGTGCTAAGATGATTGGGCTGGACGCCGTGCCCGGCCTCTGGGTAGACAGGAGTGAAGGTGCAGTTTCTGCCTCAAACCCCTCACAGTCCAGGGTGGGGGAAGACAAATGTCATATCAAATAGCGTGGTGACTACCCAGCAGTGTTCCACGCCCCAATTTTATGCAGAATATCTAGCAAACTTTTGGTTCTGTTTTGTGAAGAAGGGTGCTAAGTGTTTTGCAGTATGTGCATTTCAGAATGGTCTGTTTATGGTCAGGTCAAGATGGCTAAACTTTAGTAGAAAGTGGTGTTTCTTGGTATAGCCATATTTGAAGTAACCTCATTTCCTAAAATCGTTATCTTCTTGATTTATGATTCACAAAAAATATATATGTATATGTGTGTGTGTGTATATATATATATATATTTTTTTTTTGAGACAGTGCCTTGCTGTTTTGCCCTGGGTAGAGTGCAGTGGTGTCATCATAGCTTACTGCAACCTCAAACTCCTGTGCTCAAGCAATCCTCCAGCCTCAGCCTCCTGAATAGCTGGGACTACAGGCGTGCACCACCACACTCAGCTAATTTTACTATTTTTAGTAGAGATGGGTCTCCCTCTTGCTCAGGCTGCTCTCGAACTCCTGAGCTCGAGCAATCCTCCCACCTTGGCCTCCAAGAGTGCTAGGATTACAGGCATGAGCCACTGCACCCGGCCCACCACAACTATTTTTTAAGAGCTGTTATGTTTTGGGTGTTCAGTCCTAGGAGAAAGTGTGATTTCTCCTCATCCATCCTCTCTGCCTTCAGCTGCTCGCTTGGAGAAGCGTTTCTCAAGCCTGGCCTCCCACCCCTCCAGGCCTTTCTGGAGGTTTCTTTGGACCCAAAGCCAAGCCCTGGTCTACGGGTAAAATGCTCATGGCCCTAGGACTCACTCCACCACCAATTTCAACGTCTTTCGCATTCCCTTGCTATACCACTTAATAATGTTGAAATTCAACAACTCTCCTTTAATTCTTTCACCATGGTCGCTGCCTGAGGAGAGGGATTTTACCTGAGCCTTGCGTTTAATCTTAGAGATCTTATACTTTTAGAATAACATTGTTCTCCTTGAAAACTGTCGGCGTGGCTGTGTGAGCGCAGCCTCGGATCTGAGTGGAAGAGCACCAAGAGCGCTCTGCAAACTACGAGCACCCACGCTGCTTCCCTCAGCGTCCTGTCGCTTCGCGTTCCACTACGATTGCAGTGTCAGTGCTCAATAAATACGTGTCCAGTGAGTAAACGCCACTATATGCCCTGTTACCAAGACTGTCCCTAGAACATTGTGAATTCAAATGACAGACGTGGCCCGGACGTTGGTGTGGAAGCCGGTTGACCGACTGACTGGCTGGAACATTCGTCAGCTCCTCCATCTGTGAAACTTAGACTGCACTCCTTACCCACTTTCCAGTCTTCAAGACTGTCTGTGATAGTCACTCTGAGCAGATAGCTGTTAGGTCATTAAATACGAAATGTCTGATTTCAAATCAAAAGTTTATTATATTTCAAACAAGAAGCAGTACAATTAATCAAAGTATGCACCTAAACTATCGACACAGTTTTGCCATCTTAACGGTAGCTTGGTTACGCCAGCAGCAAAGAAGCCTGGAGAACAAGTGGCAATGAAATCGCAAAAGGCGTTTACCACAGTTTCTTGAGAATTGAATATTTTTTTTTTCAAGAAGTGGTCCAAAGCCTGAAAGAAGTGGTAGTCAGTTGGTGCAAGGTCTGATGAATGCAATGGATGACAGAGCGTTTCCAAGTCCAGCCTCTGTAGTTTGAGCAGTGTTGTTTGCACAACATATGGTCTTGCAAGAGGACTGGCCTGTCTCTATTGACCAATCTCGGCTGCTTAATCACAAGCATCCTCATCATTACATCCAATTGGTTGCAGTAGACATCTGCTGTAATTGATTGACCAGGTTTCATGAAGCTGCAGCGGATAATACCAGGGTTGGACCACCAAACAAACACCATTAGCTTTTATTGATGAATATTTGGTTTTGGACTGTGCTTTAAGCATTTCGTCTTTACCCAACCATTGGACCGAATGCATGTGATTGTTACAAAGAATCCATTTTCATCACATATAACAATATGGTGTAAAAATGTTTCATCTTTATGTCGTGACAGCAAAGAAAGGCGAGCTTCGAGACAATTCCTCTTCTGACGCTCATTTAATTCATGCGGAACCCATCCATCCAGCTTCTTTACCTTGACAGTTTGTTTCAAATGGTCCAATGTTGTTGGAACAGTAATGTCAAACCTCTCTGCTAATTCACACTTAGGTTGAGATGGATTCGCTTCCACTACAGCTTTCAGCTCATCATTATCCACCTTGTTCTCAGGTTGCCCACGTGGCTCATTTTCAAGATTAAAATCACCACAACGAAACTTCTCAAACCATCGATGTACTGTGCATTCATTAGCCACATCCTTCCCAAACATTTTGCTGTTATTTCCAGCTGTCTGCACAGCATTCCTTCCACGATGGAACTCATATTCCAAAATAACATGAATTTTTGACTTATCCATGGTTTCACAAAAATTGCTATAAAAAAATTTGAAAGATAATCACAAGCCATAAACCACGCATTTGAAAGAATGAGGTTGTATCTTCATAGTAAAAATAAAACAAGAAATGTCAAAGTGAAAGTGTCAGAGATGTCAAACTTAGTACTTAAGGAAATAGGACATTTCATACTTAATGACCTAACATATTAAATTATGGAGGGACAGGCAGGGTATAGAGAATAGTTTACCCCAGTTTCCATATCTGAGAATAACCCAGCATCTTTTTGTAAGCATGATAAGTAAAAAGATTTAGAATAACAAAAGAAATTGATCAAAGACACTTAGAAATGAATACAGTTTTTTGATCATAAGGACTAACACTGTTGGTTACAGGTGAGAAAACAGATACCCTGAGAGAAATGCCCAGAAATGATAATCCTAAATTCATACATGTGGTTGACAGATTGGGAGTGGAACCCCTCGTAGCAAACCCTGGCAACGTGCTGAAAGAGCTGGCACCTCCAAAGGAGCACAATCCAAACGTAAAGGCAGTTTTCTCAGAGGGCTCTAGCTTTGTTCACGTGAAGGTCTCCACTGTATACAGAAGCCCACACTTCAGTCCAGTTTATTTACTGTTTCAGGTGGTATTTGCTAAGAGAGAAAGAAAAAAACCCTGAAAACAAAAAGGCACCTTTCCAAAACTTGTGTCTTCTGGAACTCCACTATTCTGGAGGACATACAGCATTTGTGCAGCCTGAAGAGTGGACTCTGTCTGCACTGAAGAGTGAAGTGAGAAGTAGGCATATACGGAAAGCTCAAGGAACCTGCTCTCCCCTTTTCTCGGATGTGCTTGGCACGGGAGAGGCGCTTGATAAATAGCATCTGAAAGAGTGATTGGGCTCCTCTGAACTTCCTTCACTACCTGTTCTAAGTATGGTGACAGCCTCTTTACCCACAGTCCTCCCTCTTGTTTGTCCCCAAAACATCCATCTTTATGCTTTCAGCCAAACTAACACACCACCAACTAAATTCTCTCCACTTTTTGTGGTCCATCCTAAATGCCACGTCCATTTTTTTTTCCACAAAGGGTTAAGGAGGAGAAACGGGTCAAGAGGGCTTCCCAGAGGTTTTCCAGTCACGCCACACTCAGAAAATTCTATGTGAACCGCTGCAGAGGCTGCTCATAGCCGGGACAGCAGTGCAGGGGTTACCAGCTGAGCGAGCAATACTTCAGGTGCATTTCTAGTCCATTCCCTGCGTACGAGGGGTGGGGAGAGGCTTAAAGCAGGACTCCCTGCCATGCTTGGAGTGGAAAGGAAGATCAAATGCATTGCCCAGTTCAGTGCAAAGAAGTTCAGAGTTGAGATATAATTTTAAAACCAGGATTTTTAACTTACCTATTGTATTTAGAACAACATGGCAAATGTTACATATTTCACTACTTAAAATTTGTAACGATTTTTAGTAATAGAAAACCTATCAAACATAAGCTATCTATTAAATATAAGACATGAGTTTTGGTCCTGATATGCAGTAAGTTCTATTCATAAATCTTTGTTCACTTACTTATGACTCAGAGCAATGGAACATTTTATCAAGAGTTGACCTCTGGGAAATCATTCTACACCACTGTACATGGTGGTGGTGAGAAAGCTATAGCCAGCCACAGACTTAGAAAATTGCGAGTGTGATAAAGCTGGCTTTTTTCCCTCACTTTGACCCACAATGATAATGTTCACGTTATCAGGAATTTGAAGGACTATCTGGATCAACTAATTATTTGATCCCTAGCTACTACAAATCTCCTGTTGAAGAGACTCGGATTGTTAATTGAAGATTTCCACTTGGTTTCAATGATGCTGAAATAACTAGGTGTTTTTTTTGTTTGTTTGTTTTTTTTCCCTAGTGACCTGATTCAGATTCACCATTTAATTTTGTGGGATTTCAGTTTCTTTGAAACTAGCATTATTTGATTCTCTTCCCACAAAATTTTGTTCTCTGTGGATTATATGATCAAACATAGCGATCGGTAGGGTTCCTCTTTCACTATATTTAATTTTCTTTAGACTGACTATTTCTAGAGGAGGTATTCATACTAATGCTTTTATCAGAAAACTGTAACTTAGGTGGGCCTGTGCACTTACAAAGCTCTTGTATCCAATGTGGGTTTCTCCAAACCATATATTAACAGTTGGCCATCTAAACATAACTAAAATATCTGCTATTAAAACACAATACCACATCTAGTTTGAGCCCCAGACTCTTATTTAACCTAAGAACAATTTATAGCAATAATTACTAGGGAATACAAATGCTTCATTCTCTAAAACAAAATTTTAAAAATCACCATACTGCTAATGATTTACAAAATCTTAAAAAGCACAATACCAAATAATATGTCTGCTAATTTTTGCCCTAAAATGTATGTGAGCTTCTAATGGGAGTCCTACAATTGTTTTAACAACGACAAAATCAATTGATTTTGACTTACTTTCATTGATAAATTTGTGGCAAGTATAGACTTAGATTGAAACACAGCAGTCCCCTCCATCTGCAAGTGGCTTCGTTCCCAGACCCCCAGTGGAGGCCTGAAACCGCAGGTAGTATCGAGCCTTGTGTATACTATGTTTTTTCCTATATGTACATGCCTATGGTAAAGTTTTCCCTTTTCACTTAAATGAAGCATTTTACAGCTTCTCTTTGTCATAGCTGAATTGCCAGCATCGCCACTCTTGCACTTTGGGGCCATTATTAGGTAAACTAAGGGTGACTTGAACACAAGCAGTTGATCTGACAACCGAGACAGCTGCGAAGTGACTGGAGGGTGGGAGGCGTCCATAGCAAGGACGCGCAGCACAAAGGGAGGATTCGTCCCAGGCAGGGTGGTGCCAGATTTCACCATGCTGCTCAGAATGGCTCGCAATTTAAAACTTATGAACTGTTTATTTCTGGAAATACTTTTACATGGACCACCAATACTTTTACATCAACCACAGTTGATCCAGCCTAACTGAAACCTCAGAAAGGGACACGTGGATGGAGGGCGAGGGCTACTGTAATCTAATTTTAACTACTTGCTGGTGATCAAGAAGTGCACAGTGTAGAGAGCAGACGTGTCCGTCAGCACTAGGTGCCTGGTGAGACGTTGCAAGGATGAAGTGGATGGATTGTTACTACGCACGCTCTTGTGGTAATCACAGTCGTGATTATCACCCAGAAACACCAGGAAACGGGAAAAGTAAGATCTGTAAGAAACGCTCGTTCTCATACTTCCTCCGGGGAGGTTTGTAACATGGTTCGTAACCGCACCTTCTTCTCAGTCTGGTGTCCGGTTTTCTCCTTTGTACCTAGGAAGGTTCCAAGTACTTGAATCTGACTTGAGCTCTCAATTCCTAAGTCCCTTCTTCTGGCTTTCTGTCCTATTTGGTAGTGGCTTTTGGCAACCCGTGTGTGTTTTCAGGTATTAGCAGTGAAGCGATCCCCTCCACCCCAGTTTAAAGAATGAGGCATTCGTATGCCCTTGTAATTGTGGCCGTAAGGAATTTTAGGTTAAAAAGGAGTCGCCATCTAGGAAGCCACCAGCAGAACAGCAGCCACCACACTCGGTCATAGACCTGCCCAAGGGTACCTGGGGACAGGCCTTGAAGACCCAAGGTTTTACCCCAAAATTGTTAAACCCGATTTTGTGCATGTGTCTGGAGGCCAATACTGCCACACAGTAATATTTTAACTGCAGTGGTAGACACAGAAAAGGGGGTTTCCCTTCGTGGCCCAAGGGCAGCCCATCCCCCGTCCAGTAGGACACAACTGAGCTTACAGTTACTCAAAAGAAAGCAATATTTTTTGAAAGAGTAAGAGCACTTGTACTTGTCAATCATTCAGAGCTTCCAATTAGAAACCTACATATTTAAGGTGTTCTAGAACTATCTCACAGGGAAGCTTATCTCTTTATCAGCATAACATAGGCTATCTGGATTTATGAATACTTTCTCACTCTGGTGATTTTAGACAGTTAACTTCAACCTCAAACCTCAGATGTCTCATCTATAAATTGGGGATAAAGTGGGCTCTTACGAGGATTAAATGAAGTAATGAATATAAGCCCCTTAGCACATTGTCTGGAACTGGTATATGTTCAGTGAGTATCAGTCATTATTATTTTTTTCTACTAATATCATTTCCTGGTGCGGAACTAAGGGCGTGTACATAAACAGTCTGGAATCACTGAGAGAACTGCACGTACCTTCTTAAGAAATGCACGTCCTTAAGGGGTTGCCCAGCATTCTTTCACGTGTTCAGTACGGTATTTTACACGTTTTATACATGATTAAAGTAATTTATGTATTTTATAACTAAGCTGAGTATTCAAATAAAATCTAGCTGAACTCCTACTACACATGTAATGGGCATATAAAAATTGTGATTGTTTAAAAAGTCACTACTATGCAATGATACTTAAACCTTACATATCCTCATATTAAATTCTACTTTGTATGTTAAACAGCAGTTTATGCGACCTGAAGGTTTCAAAGATAAACAGTATCTGTGCATACCCCAGAACAATTAGATTAGGGTATTTATTTCAGAGCATTTTCCCACCGTGTGAGTATTCAGACAAGACACAGCCGTGTTAAACGATATAATCAGTTACCAACAGGAGACTCACCAGATGCCAGCCTAGTGCCAACAGCCTCCAACGGATCACCAAGAAACAGTCACAAAAACGCTCTTTAAACTCTTTTAAAGCCCCAGCTGTGGCTGTGTGCTGTGCTCCCTCATGTCAGGGTACCACTGGCATGACCTGCAATGACCAGGGATCCTAATGTCCGTTTTCACTGACTGTAAAACTTGCTGACAGTTTCTTCTTCTAAATGCTAATGCTGGAGAAACACAAGCAAGAAAATAACAAGCAAATGAAGATGAAGGGGCCTGTCCTCATTAATCCTGTGCCTGCGTTCCCTCAAAGCCCCTGAGCCCGGCCACCTGCAGGGGAAAACCTTCACCAGCCCACAAAACACATTCCTGGCTGTCTCGGGAAGTGACTGGCGCTGCCCTTCTCTGCAGTCGGTCTAGCGTGCAGCCTCCCGGGAAGGTTCCTCTGCAGAAACGCGCACGGTGACTTGAGGACCGCTTTGGTAGGTCAGTTGCCCCATTCCTAGAATAAGCCATCCCATCTGTGTGCTGCCCGCTTTTTTGTCGCCTCCTTGTTGCAGTGCAGATTCTGCTCCACTATTTCCGCAGAGACCAGGCCAGGACGCGGACAGAAGGTGGCTGCAGTCTTTGAGAGCACCGTGAACTTGCTTGGTTCAGGTGGTGATGGTACACAGAGC
>CM052441.1:3581187-3611903 GCA_028533085.1 Varecia variegata | reverse complement strand
GCCACCTGGGCAGCGGGAGGAAGACAATGGTGTCGCCTCCACATGTGAACGCGCACACTCTTGGGTTTTATACAGTCAGTATACGCCTACAGTTATGCAAATGCCATAAACACATAACATAAAACACTGAATTGTTTTTCTCTGAGTAGATAGCACGCTTGTCACCAGTCATGGGCACAGCAGGTGCACCTGGGCTCCAGACCCTGAGCAGGCTGGCATGGGGCGGGACTGTGCAGTGAGGACAGAGGCCTGTACTGACAAGGGGACCACGGCAGAAACTGTCCCAGCGAATGGATTACTGGGATTGGGAACCTCATCTTTAAAACGACGGAGGTGTGATCATAATGATGCCACAGGTCAACCGACTAGAATAATGGAATTGAGTTAGGGTTAAAGCTGGGAAATGCTGAAAAGCAGGCAGGTGTTCGTGCTGGGGGGCTCATTTTTTACTCAGAGTCTTAGACAAACTTTGTTGCACGACACCTGTATTTAAAAGTTAAGTGAAAGGACGGCTTTCTCCGCCTCATTATGAAGACACCTCCGGGCCGGAGGGGGCGAGCGTGAGTCTGAAGTCGGGGCGGAACCTGGAGCGGAAAACAGGTCACCGCCTTTCACCAAAGACTGTTGCCCTTTTAAGTTCTCGCCACAATTTAGAATTAAATTCCAGTATTTCCCTCCCTGGTAGTGGGTGTGCCCTGAAAGCTACCGAAGAGGGCCCCGCGCCCGTGCCGGTCCCCGCGTGCCATTTGCCATCCACTGGGCGCACGGCTGTTCCTAAGTTGTGCGGTCGCCAGGGCAGCCCGTCTCCCGGAGAGCCGCCTGCAGACCCCCGGCCTCTCAGTCGCAGCCAGCGCCTCCACCCAGGCGCCCACCTTTGCCACATGCCCGTCCCCACATCACCTGGGCAACGCAAAACGCCCCAGGGAGACACTGTGCCCACTGTGCTTCCCAAATCCTACTCTCGCAGGGTCCAAGTCACCCGAACACGCAGCCTTCCCGCCCGGGAATGCCCCTCGTCACCTCCTGCCTGCTCTACCCCAAACGCGCTGAGTCCACTCCCATCTGTTTCTCGAATATTCTCATTCACCTCCAAGTCTTAAGTGTGCCACCTATCTGCCCTGAAGACCAGTATTTGCATCCCATAATACTTTTGCCTGGCTAACCGACGCCTTAATTTTCAGCGCTTAAGGCAGAACTGCCAAATGGGTTAGTTGCCCCTTGCAAGTATTTCATGGCGCCCACAAAACAGTCGGGAATATTTGTAGCACTTTCCATACTTTCCTGTTACCTGTCCTCAGTCTGTCTCCTCCACCATGTCATGAGGTCCTTGAGAAGGAGCTATGGGTTATTCATCTAAGTGTTAGAATCTATCAAATACCTTAGATGCTTTGTATGGCAGCACCTAGACTAGGTTCTAACACTTAGAACATAATTAATAAATGCTTGTTCTAAAAGTGAATGGAAAACTTCTGTTTCTGCTAGTGTGGCAGGCTGGGTATTCAGACATATGTTCCCACTGAAAAGAACAAACATTTTTTAATAAAGTATATTGTCAAGTTTTTGAAGCAACAACAAAACAGCAAGAAAGTAAAAAATCGTCTGGCCAAAATTTAGATGAAGGCCTGAACCCAGAGAAGTGACTGAGTACTGAGTTAACTCAGTACCAGTACTGAGACTGGTTTTTGCTAAGGGGATCTTTGCCAGGCTGGGTAACTTGAGGCTCACAGGATAGTGGAGGCAAGATCTGGGGTCAACGCAGGGTGGGATTCCAATAGGAGACCCTCACCCCATAGTTCTGGGACTATGGGTAGATTAGAAAGGACTTGCCCACCCATACAGACACACAAAACACTACAAGGAAAAGTGCCTGTTTGCAGCCTTGAGTCTGAATGATAGAGAGAGAGAGAAGAGAAAGGTATTGGCTCCCTGAATGTTTAACAACAGCTGCCTTTATACCAGTTTGCCACCAAAATTCAAATCACCTTGCTGGATCAAAAAATAATGTCAGGACAAAGATTTAATTTAAAGAGGTACCTTTCTAGCACCTTCCATAAACAAACACAAATCCTCTCTGGAAAAATCTTTCTTCCTTCCAGGCCTCAGAATATACCAACAGATGCAATTCCAGGAAAAAAACAACAGCTCACAATAAAAGTGAATAAATGAATAAACAAACACATAAACAAACAAGGAAATAAGGCACCATGAGTGAAAACTAGAATGTATGTGGATATAAATACAGATACAGACATATACATAGATATAAGATCCATAGATTCATCAGAAGTAGAGTCACAGACTTTAGTTTTGAGAAGTATCAGACACAAGCTAAAAGTACTATGCTTAATAAATTTAATGAAATAAAAGACAAGCTTGAAAATATGTGTGGAGAACAAGAAACTATAAAAAAATGACCAAGCACATAAAAATAACAGACAAATAGACTATTAGTGAAAAATGTAAGAATTGAAAGGAAAATCCCAGTGGATCTGTTTGACAGAAGATTAGAGACAGCTAAAGAGAGAACTAAGAAATTATCCAGAGGTAGCACAGATAGACAATATGAATGAGAAATTTAAAAATATGAAGGATAGAGTGACTTCCAATATACGTCTTAAGCAGGGTTCCACAAGGAAAAAGAGAAATCATTAGGCAAAGCCAGTAACTAAAGAGAGATAATGACTGAGAAGTTTTCAGAACTAATGAAAAACATCAAATTATAGATTCAAGAAGATCAATGAATAAAAATTATAATTTACATCTAGTCTATTGAACTAAATTTTATAATCAATTAAAACATATTTCAAGAATAAGTACAAAATACATTTTTAGATTAACCAAAAGTAAGAGAGTTTGCCAACAGACCCATGCTAAAGGAAATTCTAAATAATATATTTCAGGCAGAAGAAAAGTGGTCCTTGATGAAATATCTGACATCTAAATAGAGCTAAAGTTCACAAACAGTTGTAAATAAATTTTGACCATATAAAATAATATTTTGGAGTCTACCAAAAGCAAGATAAAATTGAATGCCCAACAATAATATATACATTAGAAAGGAGTAACTAGAATTAAAATATTGAATCATTCAGATTGGGCTGATTTATTCTACAGTAGCAAGCAATCCTGAAATGTCAATGGCTGAACACAAAGAAGCTTTATTTTCCCTTATATTACATGTCTCCATGTAGGTTGATGCAGTGGCTCATTTAATCATAAACATTCAAGGACCCAGGGTAACAGAATGTCCATCTTGACACATCTTTCCAACTTCATAATAGTAAAGGAAAAAGAATAAGGTGAAGCACTCCTCGGCTCTTAAACACATATGACCTCCTTCACTTCTTATTGGCCAAAGCAAGTCACATGGCCATATTTAGATTCAAGGTGTGGGGGTGAGGAAAGGCAGTTCTATCATAACACCAAAAGAAAGTAGTAGAATATTTGTGAACAGCTCTAGTAACAAGTTCTTATATTTTGGGGGAACAGGATAACAGGATTTCTCCAGAGAGGACTTTTATTTCTGTAAACATCATAGGACATAGTAGGTTAACCATTAATAGAATAATTACAAAGCATATAACTTCCATTCATGAGGAGATAAAAAATAGGATGATAAAAATATTTAATCAATCCAAATAAGACACAAAAGGAGAGGAAGATAAAGCACAAAACAAGGGAGTAGATACAAATGCAAATGTGTCAGTTACAACAAGTGTAAATGAACTAAAAGCTCCATTTAAAACACAAAAAGCTCCTTAGAGTGCATTTTTTTAAAAAAATCTAGTTATAGGTTGTTTACAAGAAACATAACCAAAACATCAAGTTACAAAAAGATTGAAAGTTAAAGGATGGAAAATAATATGCCAGCAAAATTATAAGCAAAAGAAAGCAGAATTTCTATATCAATATCAGACAAATTAACTTAAGACAAAAGATTTACTAGTGATAATGATAAAAGATTTAATTTGTCAATATTTAATAATTTTAAAATTTGAGGTACATACATAAAAACAAAAATTATCAGAACTATAAGGAGAATTAAGTCAAACCTCTTTTAAAGTGGGAGACTTTAATGTAGTTTTCTCATTAATCAATAAAACATGTATACAAAAATAAGTAATGATATATAAAGAAGATAGAATATTTGAAGAATATGATTAAAACTATTAATCTATTGTATGTATTTAGAACATTACTCAACCCAGCAGTCTCACCCTAAGAATTAGTCCTATGGAAAGCGAAGCGTCAATTTGTAAGACTATTTGTATGAGGATATGTATCACAACATTTTTCATAATGGCAAAATCAAATGAATACTCAGAATCAGGGAAATAATTGAATAAATTTTGATAGAACCACTTGGAGTATTCAGTAGCAGTTACAAGAAGAATGAATTTGAATTGTAACAGTTGAATTGCAGGTATTGTTGAATGTGAAAAGCAAGATTCACAAAATTCTCTATAATACTATCTCCCTTTGACAAAATTAATAATAACCAAACCCTTCATTATATGTGTATAAGGTTGTGCATATCATAAATATCTTTGAATATGATTATATGAACAGAGAAAAATAAAAATTATTATAAGTTGTTGACATCGTATGGTGGAGATGTCCATCCGGTCCCCAGAACTCAGCTTGCTACACTGGATTCTTTGCCATCCGAATCTGACTATTAAACCCGTGCCACATATTTTAGTTTTTTACCTCACTTCAAGATTACAATTTCTGTATTAGTTAGGTAACACAAGCTGCTATAAAAAAGATACCAAATATCTAATGGCTCAAATTAGGTAGAAGTTTATTTCTTGTTGACATACGTGTCCAAGGCACAGGTTCAAAGCTGACTAATTGTTCTCCTTCAAGTGATAATTCAGGGAAATATCTCACTAGAGACCCGGTGACTGGTTATGCTATGGGCAAAACATCCGTGAACTATTCCTGTGGGAACTTGGAAGGTGGACCGCCTGCCTACCCAGCCTGTAGCTCCCGGAAAAGCAACCGGCAAGTACCAGAATTTTGGTGCATATTGTCTACTCCTTGCTGCTTTCAGCAAGGTGTGACAGGAAACAGGAGAGCTCAGGAAAGAATGTCCTGGCTCCTAAGAACAGGTGGAGTGGAGCAGAGAGAGAGCAGAGATCTGGGGCCCGGCTGGGTGAGAAACCCACTGTCGTTGCTCATTGCCCAAAGCTTTCTCAATCGCTTCCCGCTAAGAAAAAAGTTTGGGGGCACCCCTGCAGAAAGTTTATTCTAAAGATGGAAGGTGTTGCCTGTTATTTCGGATGCCTCCGCTCAGCTGTCATTAAGTTGAGAGAAGGGCAGGTGTTGAGCGAGAATAGGGAATGGACGCCAGCTGAAGGACTACGCCTGGGTAAAATTTTGAGTGCAATTATCAGCACACGGAACAGACTGAAAGCAAATGTACCAGCAGCCTCTGGAGATTCTGAGAGAATTTCACTGCCAAAGAAACTCAGGCCTGGCCACACACGAGCTGGATGTGAAGGGACCTGGGCCTTAGGACAACACTTGGCATTCCAAACTCACGCCAGCTTCCCACGGACCCTGCGGGCTCTGTGGCCTCCCAGGAAGGCACACTTCCCCGTCCCCCCAGAGGAATCCAGGAGCCGGAGGGGACAGTGGACCAAGGATTTCCTCCAAGAGAGCAAAACTGCAGTCTCATCAAGGAACGGGAACGTTCTCCTCCTCCAAGACAATTGTTCTCGAAATACCTGCCCAGCGTGCCCCACTGTTGCTGTGCACCAGTGACAGCTGTTGGCTTGTCATTCCTTCTTGTCCGCATGAGAATTTTCACTGGAGTTACCCTGCGTCTGCTCCAGCATTAAGTGTTAGGTGTACACGCGGGAGGCCTGATCATTACCCTCTAGTTTATAGGTCACCAGACCACGAGGATTGACCACCGCACCTGATAAGGACTGTGTGTCGCTCAGGTGTCCCTTACGCTGGGTTGGGTGCAGTATCTGAATGAGACTTTGGGCTCTCTCCTTTGGGAAGGGCAGTCAGGGCTACACCTACACGTGGACAGAGGGGGAAACACACACGATTGCCAACTAGGACATGCAAGTCCAGGAGGGGACAGCATTTCTGAGCCTCCCCCTGTGCCCCTGGCCACACTCTGCAGCCGTGTGTTTACCTGAGTAGCCTCTCCAGGGGAATGCGAGGGAAAGGGTTACGTTCAATTTCCACCTCATGTCCTTGGACTTCTGCTCTTGCCATCTGGCTGGGACAGTGACGGTGGGCATGGCCCTAGAAACCACATATAGGAGATAGATGAGCCTCCATCACTGCGTCCCTGAATAACCGTGTGGAGGGGGTCAGCTGCCCACCTGGAGCACCTGTGCCCAATGGTTAATTGAACAAGGTTGAGCCATCAACCCATTCCATCTGGGTTGAGCCATCATTGTTGTTTTTAGCCACAACAGCCAGTGTAACCCTCACAATGCACATGGTGTGCTGGGGGAAGGGTCTTGTGACTTGTGAGAGGATATATTCGTTTCTCATGGTTGCTGGAACAAATTACCACAAAATGCCTTAAAGTGACAGAAATATATGCTCTTAGTCCCAGAAGTCTAAAAGGAATGTGCAGGCCTCGTCCCCGGGGGCTCTGAGGGAGAACCCGGTTCCGTGCTCTCCCCGGCTGGCGTGTTGAGGTGCCCGCGTGTCTGAGCGCGGGGCCTTCTCCTCCCTCGCGCGGCCGCAGCGTGGCGTCCTCTCCCGCTCTATCCCCCGCTTCCGCCGTCACATTGTCTGACTCTGCCCTTCCCCCCTCTCCTAAAGACCCTGCTGATGGCTTGAGCCCACTTGAATAATCCAGGGCAATCTCCCCACCCCGAAGTCCTTAATCACATCTGCCGAGTCCCTTGCGCCACCCAAGGGAGCAGTCCTAAGTTCCGGGGATTCGGAGGTGGCCCTCTTTTGGGGGAGACGTTGTTCTGTCTCCCACAGAGAGGGCAAGAGAGCAAGGAAAAGGGGAGCGGGAAATCAAGAAAAGAACAAAAGACCAAACGTTTGTACATTATGTAAAATTGTATGTGTAAAAAAGCAATTTTTAAAGAGAAAAAAATATCTGAAAAAATTATAAAGAAGGAAGGAGAGGAGGAGGAGGGAGTGGAAAGCAACAGATACTTTTGAGGAAAAATTTACCCTAGTATATCCATTCATGCCTCTGGGCAGGAAAAGGTATTTCACAAGAAAGCGTTTCCAAATTAGATTTCTTCTCTCCTCGTTGGAGTTTCCGCTCCCTTGTTGGGAACAGAAAAGCAAGTAAAGGCGTGGACAGGGATTCTCAGTTTTAAAAAGTTCCCAAGGTGCTGCCTTTCTAGAACAGAAACCTGCTACTCTCTCTTCATTACAGACTCAAAAACTATTTTTTTCTTTCCAAACTGGCGTTCATTGAACAGTGTCCGCCGGACAGCGGGGTGGCTCTTTCCTGCCTATGGGTGCTGGGAGGTCCTGAGAAAGCCATCACCTCTTAAAGACGTATTGAGGAAAAGTAGCGCCTAAAATAAAATTCTTAGAGGGAGGATCCCTTGGAGGGAAATGTGCTGAAATTAGACATATAATGCCTATTTTTATCCTCTTCCTGAAATTCAAATTTTCTGTAACCAAGAGCGAGATTACTATGTGAGTTTTTCTCTTTATTTAATTCATAAAGAGTTTTAAGAATAAAAATTTCCATTCTTTCTTTTCTCGTTCTCTCACAATTGAGACTGAAACTGTTCTCACGGAGGCCGTCAGTGAACTAACTGTCCAGCCCGTGAGCATCACAGACGGGCACTGGTGCCGGCCGGGCACCCTCCCCGGTGTCTTGCACCCCACGGGGCTCCCCCATGGGGCTCCCCCACGGGCTCCCCCATGGGGCTTGGGCATCATGGAGATGAGCCCTGGTCATCAGCCGGTTTGCAGCCCTGACCTAGAAAGCTGCCTGCAGTGGAAACGGGGCTCCAGTGGTCCCGTGGGAGGGAAACAGGAGGAGGACAACAGCAGACAGATGAGCTGGGCAGGACGGTGGGAGCAGCCTGGGTGGGCGGCTGGGTGATTCCAGAGCTGGCCTTGCCTGGGCAGTGCTCAGGGTGCAGAGAGGAGCGGGGAGCGGGAGGCAGGAGATGAAGGCTCAGACTGGAGCTCTGGGGTGAGGGTGCTCCAGGGAGAGGGTGCTCCAGGGCTTGTTTAGGTTGAGGCTCCGGGTGTTGCTCAGAGGTCTAATTTTATTCCTTGTTTACAGATTTTATTTGGAATCCTAAACAACTGGTGGAAGAGTGTATATATGTGGGTGTGTGGGCCCGCACGCTTATAACTGTCCAGTCCGGATAGGGTACCAAAGAGGTAATTATTGGTGCTAAGCTCTTATTATCCTGGTGAAATCAGCAGTCTCCATTTCTTTCAAGCTTTTCTTTTCTTTCTTTTTTTTTTTTTTTGAGACAGAGTCTCACTTTGTTGCCTGGACTAGAGTGAGTGCCGTGGCGTCAGCCTAGCTCACAGCAACCTCAAACTCCTGAGCTTAAGCGATCCTCCTGCCTCAGCCTCCCGAGTAGCTAGGACTACAGGCATGCACCACCACGCCCGGCTAATTTTTTCTATATGTATATTTTAGTTGTCCAGATAATTTCTTTCTATTTTTAGTAGAGACGGGGTCTCGCTCTTGCTCAGGCTGGTCTCGAACTCCAGACCTCGAGCGATCCTCCCGCCTCGGCCTCCCAGAGTGCTGGGATTACAGGCGTGAGCCACCGCGCCCGGCCCAAGCTTTTCTTGATCCAGTCCATTCAGCTAATTCTAGGGAGTGTACAAAGATTCATGGTAGGAATCTCTGAGACACACGGGGCAGCCCATGGCCCTCAGCAGTATACAGATGGCAGCATTTATGTGCGAAGGAACTTAGGGGTCACCTCCAACCCAACCCCTCATCCAATGTGGGGGTGTCCAAGTGCCAAGACCTCATGCAACCCACACCTTTACTCTTAAACCATACAGCAAGGACTTCATCAGTCAACACAATTTTTCAGCCCTAATTATGAATCAAACTTTAAGTTCACTGAAATCTGTGTCTTGGAATCTTCCTTCCACGGGCCCTAGCGCTGCTCTTTGGAGCTAGAACCACTAAGTCTCTCTCTAGCCTGTTAAGTCCTTCAACGAGCTAGACATTCCCAGATGTTTTTTTCCCAACCATTTTTCATATGGCAAATACCATCATCGTCATATCTTTAATTGATGAAAACATTCCCAAATTTCAACCAGTAATGGTTTTATTCCAAGCGATCTTTTGTGCAAGAATACCACAGCACAACACAAGCACCAAAATAACCACTTGGATGATACAACTTACAAGATTTTTGACTACCAGGTTGTTTTATTGTTGGAAAATAAGAAGTAGAAAAGGAATAGATCAAAATCAAGGAATGTTTTCAGGAATATAAATTTGCCAGCTGCTGAAAGATGTTAAATTGAAGCCACCAATGCGGCTATGTGTGAAGCAAGGGCTACCAGGGAGAGGACAATGTGATGAGAGTGGAAATCAAAGTTGTGCAATGTGGAAAATTGACTATGGAATAATAAGCCTACCCTGCATTTAATACTGGCTGCTATTAATATATAGAATGTAGGTCTGTACATTTCCTTTTTTTTCTCTGATATTTCTGATGCAGAAGATTATATAAGAATTAGTGATGCTGCTAACAGTCTGGAGTCTGAACTTGGAAGTTCATATCTACTTTCAAATGCTCTTAATTAAACCCATTGAAAAGAGGATAAAAGTGAAAAAGAAAGTTAGCACTAATCTATTTAGAAAACTAGCGAATTAAAAAACTCGGAAGATTTGAAAGGTTAGCAGTTTTTCTAAGTATAATGTATATCTCTTCCAAATAACAACATCCTTTTTATTATTATTCAAAAGGTGGCAATTACTAAATTCGAATATTGTAGGTGAGACTTCAATTTGGTTTGGAGCCTAAACCATTTCCAACATTTGAATGTGAGAAATTGTCATGCTAAAGTTAAAAAAAAGTTAAAAAGATTTGGTACGGTTAGGAGCTAGAGTTTCATCAACAAAGAGCAAGAAAGGAATTTTACTTTTTGCTAAAAATATTTCATAAATTACCCACATATTCAGATAAAATTTTAAAAATTATTAGAAATAAGCTTTCTCGTGTTATTTTCAAATGTTCCACCTGTAAGGTATTGTGGAGTATGGCACTGTGCTGTCGTTCTAGCTGCTGAGGATGGGGTCGAACAGGACCTGGTCTCTGCCTTCCAGACTCAAAGGCCAGGGCGGGAAGAGTGGAGGAGCACGGCAGCCTCTAGAGCGATGGAAGAGACACGCCCGAATAGGACGGGGGCAAAGAAGGGGCAGGGGACAAGGGGAGGTTCTTGGAAGGTTTTCTAGAGAAGAGGCTCCTGGAATGTTTTGGAAGTCATGGGCCAGTAAAATTCTACCCCTGCCAACACGCACATACACGTTGTTGCTGTTGTTTTGCTAACTTCTAATTTTTCAAATTACGTTTTAAAAACACCATCGTCTAATATCACCATCATTTCATAAAATAAAGGAAAATTTGAGACTTTAAAGATACAGTTTCAGAATAAAGAACAATTTTGTAAATTGAATTAACAAAGCTTTATGAAAATTTGCTATATTGTCTTTATTTTCCTAATTTCTCTGGGGATTGGAGAAAAAGTTCATCCTGGAGCAGCAATCATGCTCAGAAAGGCATAGATGACCCACTCTTTAAAATGAAGTGTTGTTTTATATACTGAAGGGGTTTAAGATGCTAGTTTTAAACAAAGATTATTTTTAATGAGCTCTTTGACACCAAGTCCCACCGCCCCTCTCCACCGAGGGCTCCTGCCCCTGCGAGTGGGTGCAGTCACTGAGGACGGTGTCTTCTTACTCAGCGCCTTCTGCCAGCGCATTGGAGCTGACTTCAGGTGACTCTGAAGAAAGTGAGTGTTTCTGGGGCTCAGCCTCCTCCTTCCTTGCAGCCATCTCCGCCCCATGTCCCCCAGTACCCACTAGACACAGACACACACGTTTTGGAAAGGGACAGAATTGAAAAATTCTCTTGTTCAGACAAGTGCTTTTTATTTTATCCAGTAGATGCCAATCAATGTTATTTTATATTTCTTTTTTCTACTTAAAACAAGCAGAAATGTATACAGTACTTGATTTTGGCCTTGAAAAGAGCATTACTAATAATAACCTACTGGTGTGTTTCTGATGGTGATATGATAGTGTTTTTTACGTTTTATATGGGGAAATATTTTGTGCGTCTACTTAAGCTTGACTATTCACTTAATGAATGTTTGTGGAATGCTTATCATCGATGCCCAACTTTTCTCAACCCCTGGGAAGGAGTCAAACAACACTATTCTGTACCATAAAACAAAGGATCTCAAAGTATGGTCCAGATGACAGGCAGGTAGGTATCTTACGTGGGTTATTTATAATATGACAAGGTCTATATTTCATTCCTGGAAATATGGCTTATTCACCTGTAGTGTGCTTTACTCTTATATTATTGACATAGTACCATTCTTTCTTTCTGAAATTTTGGAAATTTGGGCTTTGAGTGTAAGAAGTGGGTGTAGCCAATGGGAACCAACATGTGGGTAACAGTCACTTCACAATTCACCAGCCACCTTACGACTGCTATTCCCATTTGACCTTCCAAATAACACAAAGAAGTAGAGTCTTTATTTTTCTCCTTTTCATATGGAGGTCGACTCGCCTGCCGTCACCATGCTGGTCAGTGAATCCAAGGCCCAGGGGAGGGGTGAGAGGACCCGCTTAGTGTTGGAGCCACACTCTGAAGAAGCGTTTTCTGAAATGGTTGCATCCACACGGAGAGGACAGATATGATCTAGATGAGGGTGAAATGCAGTGGGGGAGGTTGCTTTATGACAGCCGTGAACCGTATTCAGAATGATCCAAGATGTCCTTGCTGGCCCACAGTGATTCTAGACTATTATATTTGCCGTTTGTGGCAAGGCCAGCTCCGGGTGGCATAAGAAATTATGAGGCTAGACTTGGAATAAGGATGCTGAAATATCATGAACCCCCCCAAAGGAACCATGTGTCCCATGTCTCCTGGGACCCGGCACAGGGAAGTTGCCGGAGCCTGGGAACTCGTGCATCTCCTTGCTGGTCCTCCCCACCCACACAGTGCAGCTGCTCTCCTGGGCTCTCCTCTCCTCCTGCCCCATCACAAGCCATGTCTGGTTTTCTCTGGGCCTCAGCTGGCTCGTTCTCCACGTCCTGCCTGCACACGTCTTTCAGCGTCAGCCCCTGTTGTCCCCGTCTGCTTCTGAATAGCCTGATTCCCACTTTCTGTTCTCAGCGTCCAGTTCACACAGCTCCCCCCTTTTTGAGTAGAGCTTTTTGTCCCCAGGACACTTCCCAGGCTACCAACGGGTGTAAGGACGAGTTGCTCTTGGCTCAAGTCAAGGCCTGCTCTTGGCCCAGTCATCCAAAGTCAGAGAGAATGGGGTCATGGGGTGGGGACGAGGCTGTCCCATCAGGAGGGCTGTGGGTACGACAGCACCACAGCGGGCACAGTCGGGGAAGTGTGATTACTCAGAACCTATGTGGGAGATTCAGACCTTGTGGCCACAAACCTTCAAGTACTTGTTCATCCCATCTGCTGTCCCAAGAAATCCATTTCCTCCCCAGTGAGGGTCTTCTCTAACGTTTAATGCAGATCACTTGAGGTTGCCCCGTGCGCAAACGAGCTACAGAGTTCAGAGCTCCTTCAGCTGAGCCAAAGTGAGCACTGCCTACCCCGTCTCTCGGTACCTAAGGGCATGGACTTGCTGGGAGCAGCACCCAGTTAGAATTGCCAGCTTTCGGGTGAACGTCTAGAGCTGTCGGGTGTGTGCTCTGTCATGATTTGCTTGCCCGTTGCAACCCCAGCTCTAACTCTTTGCTTAGAAAGTAAAGAGATGACAAATCCAACACACATTTCCCTCAGTAAGTTACTACTATCCAGGAACCTTTAAAAATATGGCTTGCTCAAGAAGGCATTAGAGCTAAATTATCATTTATGTTTGTCACAGGGGTTGCAAATGTGTAATGAGATTCCAGAGTTAATGTTTTGTACAAAGCACTTAGGAGAGCCAGGATGAAATTGGTTCAGAATTCTGATGTGGTCTTTTAATTAAAGATAGTTTCTAATCAAGGGTGGAGCAAAGGCTACTTAAAAATGTCAGTTCATCGTCTAATCCGCTGGTGCAGCGATGGGTGGGCAGACTGTATGGAGCCCCCACCTCCAGGAGAGAACGCTGCTGCCGAGGAGACGCACTGTGGACACAGGAGTGAGACATTCTGCCTGGAGGTGCCGCTTAGCCACCCTGGACCCCTGTGCGCGGCTTTGCCTGTGTCCCATGTGCCTCGTCCTGGTGCGCGGCCTCATGCAACAGCCGTGTTTCAGTGGAGTCGCATCACGCTGACGGGGCGCTGCAGATTTCACGTTATAGATTAAGGGGCCTGGGCAGGTGGGCACACAGGTGTGACCTACAGTGAGCTTCGACGCCTTGGCCTCTGCCATCACTTCATGGGTGGTGGGCAGCACACCGGTAGATTTGTAGCTCTGTTTCCCGTTTCAGTAGAAGCCAGAATCCTGCCTCTCGCTAGTTTCGCTGTGTACTGGCTGGTAGCTCATTTCCTCTTGCAGGGACTTGGGCTGCTGAGGGGGTGACGGGGCCCCCAGCACTCCCGGCAGCATTACTTAAAGCAGCAACGTGCATTTGAAGAGTGACCGGCCTCTGAAAAGGGTTAATGCAAAACCGCGATGTCTGGGCAGGAAGCAGCCAATTGGGATCAGGCACAAGCTCTCATTTCATTAATGCTGTTGCTGTGAAGCCAGATTTAAGCTTATGAAGTTAATTGAGTAAAATACGGAGAAACAGGCATCTTGTCGTGAGGTCTCAGTGACTGACGAGTGGGTTTTGCGGGAATCACTAATGCATATATTTGATGAAAGTGATTTATAGAGATCTCCTCCAATATTTAAAAGTGTAGTTTTAGACAGCCTATACAGTTGCTCTGGGACTGTTCTAGACCTAAGTATGTCCTGTTAAGCTTTAAAATGCATTTGTTTGATGTATCATGGAATAATAGAATCATAATAGGTTTTTTTTCCTTTTTAAATCCAGGTCTCAAGTCTCCTGTTTGTTCATATCATGGTCATTTTACTGTTAAAGTGCATCAACATCCACACAGGTGAAATGTTTTTGTGTGAGCTGAGCCTGTAGGTAAAAAGGAGGTTTTCCCCAACCCACAGCCGGGGAAGGCAACGGACCACGCGGTGGGCCCACGGAGGTGGAGATTCTGGGTGGTTCACACCGAAGGATCCCCCTGGTTCCCTCACCTCAACCCCAGTTTCCACTGCCCTAGCATCTTGGTTTCCTAGTTCCTGAAGTTCTCTTGTTCTGTGCTACATTCCTGTGGAGTCCAGTTTTGTCTTTCATTAAAATGCAAATTCCCCTAGGAGAGGACACTTTGTTAATCCTTATTGCTCATTATATTCTTCCAGTGGAGGCAGGAGCCTGAGGAAGGTGGGAGACTGCAAGGCAGGGACACCACTGCCCACCTGCAGGGCAGCCCTGCTTCCACCGCGCACCCTGGCCTCCTTTCTGTTTGCGGGTTCAGATTCAGAAGCTGCCACTTGGAGCTTCAATCCCAGGACAGCATAACTTTGAAACTACAGCTTCTATTTTAACGTGTTCATTTAAATCACCTTTTTGTCACTTTTGTCTCATTTGTATTGTTTTAATATGAAAGGCCAAATAATTTTTCTATTTTCATACACAATAGTCACTAAAATCATTTAGCTGCATTAGTTAATAAGAGTCTGTCATCCAGAAAACTAGTTTGCATTTCATTTGGGGGTAAGATTTTAATAATTAAATATAATCAATAGTGGAATTACCATTCTAGTAAATATCTGAATCTGAGAAAGATGTTGTCAATTTGTGCTTAGTGTCAGCACTGTTTATTCCATTAATGGCTCCGATTTTAACAAGCTTAATCATCTTTATAGGTTTCTCTCAGATTCCATCCCCTTTCCCTTTTTAATTGTGTGGCTCATATAAATGCCTCTGCGATTTAATTACTCTGAGGCAGGAGGGAGATATGTATTTTTCCCACTTGATACTAACATTAGGTAAGCCCCTTTGGTGATCTCTTGATCACCCATAGAGTGTGTGGGCTGCATAGTTTTTAAAAAACACATCTGATTAAAGAAAAAAGGACAAATTCCACAGTCTTAATTTCAGGACTCGGTCAAAGGAACTGTGCTTGGTTTGTACCTAGCTCAGCGCTGGTTGGCTTCTATTCCTTTGGTGCCTTGATAAAGCAGGCAGGACGGCTGCTGGAGGGGAGGGTGGTCAGCAAACTTATTCAGACCGAATCCCTGCCATGGTACAGCCCTGTATAAATGACCACGGGAGCCGTCTCACCCGTGGCGTGCTTGTCAGGATGAAAACACTGCATGGTTCCCCCGGTCTGTTTCCACAGGAACGTCTTTGTCTGACTCTTCCAGCCTCCCTCTGAATGGCAATTGCTGTGGGCCTCTGCTCCCCTCCCTCTGAAGGTCTGGCCACCTTGAACATTAATGGGGGTTAAGGGCGCCAGAAGAGGAGCTTGTACTCCAAAGTGACCACTTCTCCAGGGTATTTCACCACATGCCTCAGGATGCAGACAAAAGGGAGGACCGGCTCTCTTTGGATCTTTCCCCCTCCTCATCCCCTAGCCTGCTTTAGGTGTCCTGGGAACCCTGCCCTGCCTGCGACCTACTGATGCTTTAAACCAGCAGTCCCCAACCATTTTGGCACCCGGCACGGGTTTCATGGAAGACAATTTTCCACGGCCTGATGGGTGGGTGGTGGGTGGAGCTCTGGAGCCCAGTCCAAGGCCCAGGAGTTGGGAACCGCAGCTTTAAACAATCACAGGGAGAGACTATAGATGGGCTTGAATATTTATAATTAGTTTCCTGTTATTTCTTATAACAAAAGCAAAAAATACTTTTGCTCATAGCTTCTGACTTCAGATTTGCAAATTGTGTATACATTTAGTGGAGATGAAATTTACTGACAATTAAATTGGTTTCTGGGCAGCATCGGTAGCCCTCACCTCCTGCACCTGAGTCTGCACGCCCAGGGCTGTGGGAAGAGCTGGCAGCCCATGATGGAGTGGACCACACGAGCGGGCAGGCCATGGCGTGGGTGGACTATGGGTGCAGGAGGACCTCAGGTGTGGGTGGACCACGGGTGCTGCCCAGCTTCCCCTTCTGCCCTAAAGGGTGCTCTCCTGCGGAAAGGCAGCCAAGCACGACAGCGGCTTCTCTTGCTGCGTTTCATGCATTGTGCTTTGAAAATCTTTAATAAACAGAATGTCATGCAAGAATGAAAGGACATAAACAAACATCTCTGCAAAACCTCGCTTCCACCTTCTGCAACATTGCTGCTTGTTATCTGCTCTGCTGCAGCGCTGGTGATAGGCAGGCTCTTGCCAGGCAGCATCGGTGTGGGACGCAGAGGGCCCACCCTCGCGGCCTCCCCTCCGCCGGGTGCACCTGCCAGCCTCGTGGGCAGGAGTGACTACAGGGCAGAGGAAAGTTTTTGCACTTCCACAAAAAATTTAAAAAATAAAACAGAATGAAGGTTATTTTTCTTCAGTGTGTAGATTAAAGGGTGGGCAGGTGCAAATGCTCAGAGCTAATGATGAATCCTGATGTCCCACCTGTCAGGTGAGGACAGAAAACCTGTCCGGCCCCCTTCTGCGGCTGTCTGGTTTGGGGGCCCAAGGAGGACGTCTTGTGCAAGACTCTTGCTTGCTTTGGGAATGAGGACTTTAAATATCCATAAATATCCATAAAATATCCTTCCTAAGGTGGGGAGGGGAAGGGAAAGGCTGAGAGAAAAGGGGTGACATACATGCATCAGATGAACTAACAGGAAAGTGGATTTCTGTCTTCACTCAGAAAAAGTGTGTCCGAGTTGTGGAATGAGACTAATGTTAACTCTGCAGTTGGGAGATGCACACAGCTCAGTGCTGTCAGAGGCGAGTCTCATGCACATCCCAGTGGTTGGCGAGCAGCTGCTCTGCAGAATCCACCAGGAGCAGCTGAACTGAACGCAGGAGCTGAGTCCTGGCTTTCCGCTTCACTCAGTGCCGGCCCAAGTTGCTGCTGGGTGAGAACAATACTCATCATCATCATAATCGTACAGATAATCATGTTTAATAGTAACGAATATGATAAAAACTGTTCCGACAGATGACACACACCTCCCCGCTATAATGAGCTGTGCACTTACCACTTGTGGAGTCAGGGCTTCATATACACCAATGTCCCAAAGTTGAGCTACATCAGAGTCACCTGGAGGGATTGTGGAAACACAGCCTGCCGGGCCCACACCCCAGAGTTTCTGATTTAGCAGGTCCTGGGCAGAGCCTGAGGATTTGCATTTGAAACCAGTTCTCAGGTCATGCTCACATTGTTGAACCAGGGACCACACTTGGAGAACCTCTGATCTATATTAATTAATTGAATCCTTATAACAAGCCTATAAACTACCAGCACTTATTATCTCCATTTTACAGTTGAGAAAGCCCAGACGTAGAGGGTTTGACCAACTTGCTGATGCTCCAATCGGAGTGAGTCGGCCTCTGAAGCCCGTGAGCGTAACCACATGCTCCACGCCACACAGACAAGTCTGAAAGGTGAAGTCCGCAAAGGTGGCTTTGCATTGAAGTATCATCTTAGAGCCCCAAACACATGGTGTTTAGTGAGGCCCCTAAAACCCAGCGGTTGGTCTTGGCCTTTGAAAACTACCTTAGTGTTCCCATAATCCCTCAGCACTCCCACAATCCCTTAGTATTCCCACAATCCCTTAATGTTTCCCATAATCCCTTAGCATTCCCATAATCCCTCAGTGCTCTCATAATCATAATGAACTTTTCCTTTATGCTGAGCATGTGGGGCACCAAGTGCTAATAATGGACCTGCAGCTCTACTTGATGGCCTGATAATAAACCCAAATTCAGGCCGGGCGTGGTGGCTCACGCCTGTAATCCTAGCACTCTGGGAGGCCGAGGCAGGTGGATCATTTGAGGTCAGGAGTTCGAGACCAGCCTGAGCAAGAGCGAGACCCCGTCTCTACTAAAAATAGAAAGAAATTAGCTGGACAACTAAAAATATATATAGAAAAATTAGCCGGGCATGGTGGCGCATGCCTGTAGTCCCAGCTACCCTGGAGGCTGAGGCAGTAGGATTGCTTAAGCCCAGGAGTTTGAGGTTGCTGTGAGCTAGGCTGACGCCACGGCACTCACTCTAGCCCGGGCAACAAAGCGAGACTCTGTCTCAAAAAAAAAAAATAAAATAAAATAAACCCGAATTCACGGATAAAACTTGTTCTATGGGTACATCTGCTCTTTTTAGGAAGAGGGCTCAGTAGTACCCTTTGTTGAGGTCAAAGAAAGGTACCAGATGTTATTTCTATTGTTTTTTGCCTAAAAGTAACTTCACCTCCCTATTCTCATAGAAAGCAAGTCTTCAGAGCACAGTAACCATTGCTATTGATTTTAAATATTGATCTCTTTCATATGTGTATTTTCACTCTAAGTGTCATGATTTAATTTTAAAAATCTTGAATGATAGATTGACTCTCAAGATCAGCCCTAAACCACCTGGAAGAAAGCTTAGACTTTGAAAGCCAGTAAACTGAATGGGTCCTTTATAATTTGAATGTTCTAGAACTAGTTGGACTCACAAGAGTATCCTTCCTCCATTATAAATCTGTACTTGGTATTTGCAAAGGTTTCTTGTTCATCATTAAACATTCAGTTTTCAGACTCCGAATCTGGTCTCCAGACAAATGATACTCTCTTCTGTTTCCTGTAAAGCAGAGGTCCCCAACCTATGGTGAGTTGTATAATTATTTCATTATATGTTACAATGTAATAATAATAGAAATAAAGTGCACAATAATTGTAATGTGCTCGAATCATCCCAAAACCATCTCCTCCATCCCTGACCAGTGGAAAAATTGTCTTCCATTAAAATGGTCCCTGGTGCTAAAAAGGTTGGGGATCACTGTTCTAAAGGAATTAAACTCTAAGGTAACCCAAATGATAGGCTCTAGATTGTCTATATGGCCCATCTTGGAAGCAAAAGCATTCTTTTAGCTGGATAACTTTTCTGATTTGCAAGAGGCGTATATGTCAATGTACATATGACACCCTCCTATGGCATGGACGTTTGTCCCCTCCAAACCTCATGTTGAAATCTGACCCCCTGTGTTGGAGATGGGGACTAATGGGAAGTGTTTGGGTCACGGGGTGATCCCTCATGACTAGACTGATGCCATCCTCTGGGGGTGAGTGAGTTCTCACTCTATTAGTTCCCAGGAGAGCTACTTGTTAAAGAGAACCTGGCATGTCCCTGCTCTCTTCTTGCTTCCTCTCTTGCCATGTAATGTCTGCACACACCAGCTCTTCCTCACCTTCCACTGTGAGTGGAAGCAGCGTGAGGCCCCCACCAGAGGCAGATGCCCAATCTTGAACTTTTCAGTTATCAGAATCCTGAGCCAAATCAACTTTTTTTCTTTATAAATTTCCCAGCCTCAGGTATTCCTTCCTAGCAACACAAAAAGGACAAAGACACACCCAGATGAAATAAAGAGAAATAAAAAGCCTCTTCAAACTTAGTTGTTTACAACAGCAAGTGTTTATTCTCATACCCTCTGGCCTGCAGGTCACCCAGTTTTGGCTGACATGGGCTGGGCAGGGCTGAGCAGCTGAAGACAGCAGCCACTAGGGTCTTGCTCTTCTCGTGGAGGAGGAGGGGAGCACAAGGTGACGTCCACACCACACGGCAGGGTATTAGGGTGGACCACTGCTGCTCCATGCCTGCTGAGTTCACTGGGCAAAGCTAGGTTCATGGCCGAGCCCACCTCAAAGAGTCAGGGAAGTACATTTTCCTTGAGTGGAAGGAGGAGGGGGGAAGAGAATGTTTGCTGAACAATTATCTGCACTGTCAAACTTTCGTGTGTCATAGTTCCATTAAAAAACCAATCACTTTGATGACAAATAAATTAAACTGGTAATTTGCATAGTTTTAACTTACTTATTAGTTGCTTTCTTGCTGGAAAAAGTTAGCCCTAGGGTATGAAGTGGTTGAATGTTGGCAGTTTTAATATTTTTCAATTTGATTCACAGTAGTTCGCAAATTCCCTGCAGCAGTCAGTGTGTGTTCTGAAAGGGGCCTCTCAGTCTCTTTTTACCTGCTTTAGTTTTACCATAATTGGGATACACAGGTTTTAGCCATAGGACACCAACGCTGAGAATTGTTTCAGGCAAAAACATCTATGATATCAGTTAAAAAGAAAAATCTTACCACCTTTATGAAAAGAGCTAGATGAAACAATTTGTGTTGGGCTAATTTTTTTCATTTGTAGCTGCTTTTAGGACTTGGGCTTAGGCTGTGATCATACTGAGATTGGCTGGGTTGAAAAGATCATTATTTTCTTAGTCACAGGTGTAGGATATTAGGATGGGGCCATCTTAGACTGCTCAGCTTGGCCTCCGCCCGGAAAACTTGATGGCCCTGAGCCTAGAGCACCGGGAGAGAAGTGGGGAGGAAAGTAGTGTATCTTCTGGAAATTAGTGTGCCTTCCGGGTATAGGGTGGCTCTGAGATGTCTGGACCTTCTCTCTGTTGTGCCTGATCTGAGATCCACTAAGACAATGACTCTTAATTTTCTTTTGGGGCCTGGGCCTCTTGGAGAGTCTGATGGAAGCTATGGGTTTTCTCTCCAGGAAGACATACATACACATACATATGCAAAGGTTAACACGCTTTAACAGCCCTTCGAAATGCAATCCCTGAATCCCACATTCTTTTCTGGAATTTTAGATGCAAATTGATGTAGACACTAAGATTTTTAGTATAGGGACATATAATTTTAAGTTCCTATTTAGATTTACCAAAATTTATTGATTTCTGTCACACACTGGGTTCATTTTTTCTTCTTGAGGTATATATTTTAGCGTTTCTTTCAGCAAAGGTTCCTATGAGTAGTAATTTGTGTCTACATGTATCTGAACATGTCTTGGTTTCACCCTTACTCTTGAATAATAAAGTAGGTAGACTTGGCATGCTCATCTCACAGGTATTTGTCCCTGGCACCGGGAAGGTGTCATTCTGTTGTCCCCTGATGGCAGAAGCTCCCATTCATTTGGTCTGTCACACTGGGTTGGTTTCTTCCATCAGATGGATTTCCTTGTGCCATTTGTGACTTCCGTTTGAGAGCTCGTACTTTATGGAGTTTCCTCCTGCAGGCATCTCTCTCTCTCTCTCTCAGGCTCCTTTTTGGGCTGTTTCATGGTTTCGGGTCAGGGGAGCGATATTGGTCGCCCTGGGGAGTGGGGAGTGAGGACCCAGTTCAAGGCCTTCAGCATGAGTGGGTCATGTTGGCCTCACCGTGCTCCTGGCTTCCTAAGAACCGGGTGGCGTTGACCTCAGCTTACTGCTTTGGGCTCATGCAGGGGTTCCTCTTGTTTTGAGTGAGGCTGTGTATTTTAAAATATATGTATAAAACATTTAGTCTCTCGCTTCAGTGAACTTGGAGGGAGGTGTAGGAGGTGAGTTCTGTGTGTGTGTCCTTCATGCCGAATGGCGGCCCTTGCAAAGATATGTTGACATCTTAACCCCCAGATTCTGTGAATGTGACCTTATTTGGCATAAGAGTCTTTGTAGATGCGATTAGTTAATGATCGTGAGAGGGGATCAGCCTGGGTTACTCAGGTGGGCCCTCAGCCCAGTGACAAGTGTCCTTACAAGAGACAGCAGAGGAGGCTGTGTGGTGCTGGAGGCAGAGACGGGGGAGATGTGGCCACAGCTGAGGGATGCCTGGACCACGAGGGGAGGCGGAAGGATTCTCCCTGGGGCTTCTAGAGGGGGTGTGGCCCTGCGGGCACCTTGATTTGACTTCAGATTTCTGGCCTTCAGGACTGGGAGAGGCTAAATTTCTGTAGTCTTGAGACAGCAAGTTGTGGTGATTTGCTACAGCAGCCCCCGGCTGAGAGATCAGCTTTAATGAAAATTAAGCGAGCCGGGCTGAGACTGTGACCTTTGTCCTCGCTCCATCCCAGTGCACGGCTCTCCTCTGGCACCACGTGTGCTCCCAGCCCTGGCGAGAGAGGCACGTCTGCTCTTCCAGTTTGAGTGGTGTGCGTGGCGTTGTCTTTCTGGAGTTCTGCCTTTCCCCAAACGTCCCTGTGGCTCTTCCGGGTTTTGGAGGCACATATTCTAAAACCTCATATGTTGAGGTTTTTGGTCACATCTCTGGGAACACAGCTGAAGGAAGAAGGTATGAGCTGATCAAAAAGAAAAAGAAAAGCTGCAAAATCTATGGTGTTAGTATTCAGAGGAGATTTTCCGGTAGAATTGTGCTGAAATTTTTTCAATAAATTAATTTTACAGACTTTTAGGGGCTAGCTTTTAGATTAACAGTGATATTACTTGAATTGAAATTCAACCCATTAAATCATCTATTATACTGTTGTTGCGACATGATGTGTTTAATGTTAATGACGTACACAAATGCAAAGAAACCACACGAGGAAGCTGTTTGCTTTGCTGTTCTGGGCGACCTGCGACAAATACTTAATAAGATTTACCCCGAGTGGTTCAGGGGGAGCGGGAGCTGTCGGAAGAGGGAATGAGCAGCAGCGGGATCAGGTCTGTGCTGTCCGGGCATCCTTCAGTGCGGGACAGAGGAAGGAACGTCCACACTCACCAAGCCCAGTAAGAACATCACTTCCTTACATGCGTCCCTTTTCCAAAAAGGCAGCGTATTAGCACTACTGTCCTGCCTCTTGGTTTTTTCACCTGATCTGTCCTGTAGACCACGTTATAGCCTTAGAGAGATGCTCTCTGTTCCTTTCACAACTGCACAGTATTCTGTTGCCTCTGGTGTGGTCCACGTCACCCGCAATCGATGGGCATTTAAGTTGTTAACAGCCTTTGCAGTCATGAACAGCATTTAGCAAATAGCCTTGTGAATATGTCATTTTGTGTCTGCAGTGTCACTGTGGTGCAGGCTCCTACACACGGGTTGATGGGTCAGAGAGGTAACACGCACGTAACTCCGCCAGCTCCCGCCAGTCCCTCTCCAAGGCCCTGTACCATTTCCATCCCCGCCAGCAACGTGTGACGGGCCTGTTTCCCTCAAGCCCTGCCAACAGCGCGTGCTGTCGAGCTGTTAGATTTGTGCTGATCTAATTGATGAGAAATGGCATCTCCGTGTAGTCTCAATAAGCAATTCTTTTATTCTTAGCAATGCTGAGTGTCTTTTCCTAAGTGTGTTGTCCTCATTTCTTTCTAAGGAACTGTCTCTTCGCATGTCATTCCCATGTCTGTATCGGGGCACGCACGCTTTATTTTCAAGGGTGAAACTATTTTTCTTCCCCTTTCCCCCTTATACCATCGTTGACTGTGAGGAGGCAGTGGAAACCATGGAATAACATAGCCTATCAGAACAATATCATTATGCTTACACAGTACAGTGACCAATGTTATTTAAAGGGTTTCTGCCAAGCTACGATTTCCACAACTGTCAGTGAATCTAATGACTAATATTTCATGGCCTCAACACTCCCCGACCAAAGACCACCAGGAGCACACGGCTGTGGTTGACAAGTTGGGTTTGTTACTTGTGGCAGTGCAGGACAATGCACACCCCCAGAAACCACACACACTGCCGAGCAGAGCAGTGAGAGGGTGTTAGAGAGGACCCGTAGCATTTGGGCTTCAGTTGGGTGATTTGGGGGAGGTTTATGAAAGTGGAGCTTTGCTCTGGATTGGATACTGTCTGGAAGTGGGGCTAATTCTATGACTGGGTATCTTAATAAATCTCACCTAATGGAGCAAAGACCAGACCAAGGCTAAAGCTATAATTGGTAGAGAACTGCTTGTCCCTGCTATTAGCCTGGATGGGGGAATGTTGACTCTTTTGTGGCCCAGAAAATGTCCATGTTTTGTTCTTGCCAAAACATGACTAGGGGTGGTCTCGTTCATGTCTTGGTTCATCCTGGTCACAGCGTGGCCTTGTCTGCTGAGACGCTTTGTGAAATGGTTTGTGTTCAGCAGGAGAACAGCAAAGCCCTGCCGGGCCAGCTCACGCCAGCGCCAACAGCTGGATGGCAACGCCGGGCTGGCCCCTGGATGTTCAGCTGCTCTGCTCCTCTCAGTCGGCACCTGCAGTGGACTTGGGCCCTGTCACTAAGCATCGAGTGACCTATTTGCAATGCTTAGTGATTGTAATCCTGAGGAAAGGAACAATGCCCACCCCTTGGCATGTATTTTATATCATGATGTGTGACATCTCATGCACAGGCCTCTGTGTTCCACCCGAGAGAGGGCCAGGGTCCAGGCCCGAGCTCGTCTGTCTTTCTGCTGAGCCTCTCCGTGTGCACAAGTTCTCGTTTAAAATTATTTCACCTACGGGAGAGGGATCTGGATCAGAGAAGGAGATCTGACTCAGGAGGGAGAAAAGGAGAGGATGGGGGACGTCACTAGGCCTGGGGGCGGTGGGTGGTCAGCTCCAGGATGGGAATCTGGGGGGCTGGGAATCCCCCCACTTTCCTACAGTTTCCTTAAAATTCCTGCTTCTCACTGCCCCCCCTTCTAAAAGTGTATCCTGCTCTAGGATAAATATAAATGGATAATAAACCAGAGAAGAGACGCTTGAAATTGGAACAAAAAGTCATTATGACATCTCAGAAGGGTCTAACAAGCAAAGTGCGGTTATAACGCGCCCTGCAGTGCCCCTTGGGGTGGCCGGAACCTCAAGGGAAGACAGAAGACGCAGGAACGCCTCCAGACATAAACATATGTCGGGTTTTAAAAATGACATATTAGACCAATAAGAAAATAGGCATTTAGGTAATTAGAAGTAGCACTACACACTTGAACACTGAAAATGGGAATTACAACCACCTGGAAAGTTATATCACATTTCTGAACTTTTCTCATTTGCAAGAAATCTTTCTCATATAGTCGGATAATGATTAAATGTGGAAATGTGTTTTTACAGCATCTGGTATACTTCCTGGCACACCAGAAACACAGTAAATAGTAGTCAGCCACAATAATAATGAATCTGGAATTTCTGCCTCCATGAAAATATTTTCCGCATCTCTAAGTAATTACGGACATGGCCATATTCCCTCTTCATAAAGTGATTCTGAGTTGTAGTGCAAAGGTCATGAGTGGGTTTGTCTACTTAGCCTGGATGCTAAAAGTTAAAAATAGGCTGCAGGGTCTGCAGAGCCACAGGGAGGCCGCGTGCTTTACGCGCTGTCCTCGGAAAAGAACTCGCAGCCTGCGTGGCCGCCCACAGAGCCCCGTGTGCAGTGTGGCCTCGGCTCCTGGACCCACCAGGTAGGTGTGGAGCCAAATCTTCACTGTGAGAGTCTCACCTGAGTGTGGCCCCACCCACGTCCGAAGGACACTGCTCGGCGTTGATTCTCCTGCCTTAAAGATGCCTGAGAGGGAGTGTGTCCTCCTGTCCTCGTGTCCTCGGAGCCCAGGGCAGGAGAGGCCGGAACCAGGCTCCCCACAGCTGGGTGCTGAACTGGACAGTGCCTCCCTGTGCCTCAGCACCCTGACTCCACCGAGTGTCCCCTGGAGGCAGAATTGCTACCACCCCTGTCACACCCCCAGGAGCAAGAGCTGATGCCCCCTGGCAGGTAAAATGTCACCTTGGAAGGAAAAGAAGGAAGTTGTGGGTACTTGGAACATACCTGAGTGGATTCAGCCTTTTCCAGCAGAGACGACTTCTGTGCTCTGTCTCAGCCTCCCCGCTGCACGCCGTGTCTGCCTGGAATGGGGGGAGTTTCCTGAGCTTACTGAGCAGAACCAACAAAACCAGTATTTAAAAAAAAAAAAAAAAAACTTCTATGGCTTCCATTAAGCAACCTCCAAGAAGAATCTAATTAACAATGTTTTCTGTCACTTTTGTGGGGACCAGACCATACTGTGCCCTAGTCTAAAGCATCGACCGCTTGGTTACTGATAGCCAACCGTATTCTGAGCATGGCCCAAAGTTGCACGTTTTTACCTTTGGGAGTGATGTAGAAATGTACAATATAAATTTTAGATGGCTTTTTTCTTTTTAAATATGAAATACTTTGAGGATGGAAATAGTTACCTGGAGGCCTTGTGATTGAAAGTAGTGGCTGAAGTCTTAAATAATCCAGAATGATTGACTGACCCTGGCTACACTCGTCTAGCGAGTACTGCGCTATGCAAAAGAATGGCCCCCAAAGAGGTCCCCATCCTAACCCTCCGAGCCTGTGGCCATGTGAGGTTACTTGGCAAGGGGAAATTAATGTTGCAGATGGAATTAAGGTTGGTAGTCAGCTGACCTGAACAAGGAGACTATTGCAGATTATCTGGGTGGGCTCAATGTAATCATAACCATCCTTGAATGTGGGAGCGGGAGTCAGAGAGTCAGCGCCCGGTGACGCGGCGTGTGCAAGACTTGCCGCCGTTGCTGGCTGTAGAGATGCTGGCTGGGAGTGAAGGACTGTGGGTGGCCTCAGCAGCTGGGAAGGGAAGGAAACGATTCTCCCCAGAGCCTCTGGAAGGCGCTAGCCCTGCCAGCAGCCTGGCTTTAACCCAGGGAGATGAGTGTCAGATGTCTGACAGCCAGAACTGCAAGATGACCAATCCGTGCTGTTTTAAGCCACTGCCTCTGTGATGATTCTTTGCAGCAACAGGACCGAATAGCCACACCTGCCACACTCCAGGCTCTGTGCTGGGCCCTGTGTGGGGACTCATGGCCTGAGGGAGAGGCAGCCGTGGCAATTACCATGCCGCTGGGTTACTCTCTAGAGTCTGGGTCCGGGGCTCGCCTAGTTCCCACCCTGCATTGCTGTGACAGCCTACCAGTGCCATGGGAGGGGAAGCAAGGCTAGAAAATCACTGAATTTGTTGAAAAAGAAATCACTGAACTCAGTGGAGAAGAAACGGCTGTTTGAAATTGTTTATCTAACCTCTTCTTCGCTCCAGTAAATTGCATTACATATTAAAAAAAAAGTCTTTTTTTCCAACTGGCTATTTTGACTTTGACATTGTTACCAAACTCAAGAGGGGTCCAGCCTAGGCCCCATCGCTGGCTGCACGCAGAGCCAGTGATTGAGACAATAAGGCTTGCTAAGGACGAAAGGAATTTTGATGTGAAAGATGTCTGTTGGGGGAAGGAGGGAAATAGTCCCAAGTCCATCTCCTCGACTAAGGGCAGGGGCTTTTGTAGGGGCTGTGGAACGCAGGTCGGTTGCCGGGTTGGAAGTCGCAGGACCTTCAGGTGGTCTGACTCAAGATTGAGCCGTTGGTGACGGACGGTGAGTCCCGCGGGGAGGCGGGTTAAGTCTGCTTGTTAGGCGTGACCGGTGAAGGCTGAGGGAACCAAAAACAGCTTAGGAAGGGATCACTTTGCAAGGCCAGTCATATTATATAGCTACAGTTGAACTCCTTTCCAACCAATTCCTTCTTCTTGTGGCCAACTTAATTGACTTTTGACCATTGTAATCAGATGTGAGGTTGTCCAGAGCATCTGTCCAAAGGGCTGGTCACCAGGAGGGCTCTGGGCTGCTGGAGGGCAGCAGTGTCCCTTGGCTTGTGGGGCTGTGCTCTGCAGGAGGCCAGAGAGCCCCTCCTTATCGGTCATAGGTACTGTTGCTTGGAAACATTGGGATTCCCACCGTGGGAGCCACAGGAGGAAGGGGCAGTTTGGGATGGGGACAAGAGGATAAGGCAGGAATGCTGACCTCAGGGAAAGGAGGCCAAGCAGAGGGTCAGAGCAAAGAATAGGAACCTAAATCAGGCCCACGCGGTGGCTCACCCCTGTAGCGCAGCACTTTGAGAGGCCAAAGTGGGGGTATTGTTTGAAGCTGGGAGTTCGAGACTAGCCTGGGCAACAAAGTGAGACTTCGTCTCTACAAAAAAGTAAAATAAAAAAATTAGCTGAGCTTGGTGTTGTATGCCTGTAGTCCCAGCTACTCAGGAGGCTGAGGCAGGATTGCTCGAGTCAGGAGTTCCAGGCTACAGTGAGTGTGATGATGCCACTGCACTCCAACCTGGGCAACAGAGCAAGGTCCTGTCTCAAACAAACAAATAAATACAAAACCAAAAACAAAAAGCATAAACCGATAGGCTGAGGGAAATCACAGGCACAGCTTTGCCGAGGTCAGAGGGCGTGCTGTGGCGTGGGGGAGGATTGCCATCGCAGACAGCGAGGAGGCGTCTCACTTCGACAGACAGCCGGGCCAGGTCGTCGTCTGCTCCCCATCTGCGGGAGCCAGGTGGTGCTGCAGGCCCGGGGTCAGCACCACCTTGGCACTGGAGCCGCATGTCCCACCACCGCACAGTGCCCATTCATTTCCTGTGTGAGAGGCTGTGGGCAGGTGACTGCGCTGCAGACCCCCCACAGTCGTCACTGCTCCTCAGGATGAATCCACCAGCGGCTGGCGCCTCGCCTCCTACGGTGAGCTTTTTTCTATCCACGTTCCCAGCTGCGGAAAGCTCCCTTCTTTACCCACTTATCCTCCCATACTCCAATCACTTGGGCTGGTGGTGCATAATGGGTGTGCTTTTTGTTTTTTAGATGCTTATCTTTTTGTTTTTCTCTTAGTAACTCACCTAACTCCATCCATTCGTCATCCACCCTCGCTGCTGTGTGACAACTTGGTGCCTGCTGTCTCCATGTGAGGGACACGAGGTCCCTGCCCTCCTGGAGTTTATATTCCAGTAGGAGAAAAAAATGTGCAAGTGAGCCAGTGAATACATAATTTCAGGACGTGCTGGTGCCCCGAGGGCACGGTTTATAGCAGGGGACGCCTCTGTGTGCTGGGGCAAGGTGGAGGGGAGCAAGGGGACACAAAGATGGCGTGATGGAACCATGAGGGAGCCTCCCCGAGGAGTCCAGGTTGAGTTGTGCAAAGTCGTGGGCTCCATACCGAGGTGTCCTGTCCCGCACATATGAACCCCCTCCATATTTTATATAAATTATCAAGATACTTCCAGCCAAGGTAGAATTTGGGGGAGGGTTGGACTGTCCAGGTGGTTGCCTGGGTTTTCCATGCCATTTTGCACATGGAGGCAAAGTCTGAGTGGAAGCCTTCCTGTGTGAACACTGCTTAAAACTAACCTATTTGCAGAAAGCAGCCACTACAGATGGCTAATATTAAAGATGCTACTTAGAGCAAAGTTTTGACTTAGGGTTGAAATTGGTTGAGATGTGTGGTGATGCCTCCCAGTGGGCCAGGAATGAGAAAAATGTCATGAGCCCATAATATACCCATAATAACAGAAGCATTAATTTACCAAATAACGGGTTCTTTATATTTTGCACAGAGATGGCTCTGACAGAACAGCTAGTGCATAAGATATGAAAGGAACAATCTTTCCAGGTAATGTAGGGAAAAATGTAATTTTGCAACACTTGATAGAGCAAGAGGCTAGAAATTGAGATTGAGGGAGAATGTTGTTCTCTATTTAAAGAGCATGAATAGTACATGCAGAGAAAATATCTCCTGTTCTTTTTTTTTTCCCTTTCATTTTAAGAATTAAAAATGTAAAACTTAAAATGCAGGGAGACTGTATTAAGGTCCTGTTCTACGCAGGGTAGAAAATGGACAAGGTGATTCAGACGGTACAGACTAAATTTAGCTTTTTGTATAAGCAGCTCATAAAATTTCTTACTGAGTAAAAATTAAATGCATAAATGAAAGACAATTCTCTCCCAACATAGGGGAAATTAGAAATTCTATTTTTAAAGAAAATAGTGTAGGATATCTTGGTTATCTATAATATAATAAATTATCCCAAGACTTAGTGGATTCAAGTAACACAGCTTTATTACCTCAGGTTTGTGTAGGTCAGGGACCTGGGTACCTCTGCCTCAGTGTCCCGGTGGCTGCAGCCTCATCTGCAGGCTCCGCAGGGAAAATCTCCTTCCAGGCTCACTGACTGTGGTTGCTGGCAGGACGTGGCTCCTCGCTGGCCGCGGTCCCCAGGCTGCCTCGTTCCTTGCCACGTGGGCCTCTCTGCAGGCAGCTGGTGGCAGGGGAGCTGCATCCCCAGAGCAAGTGGGACAGAAGGCATGGAGGACGGAAGCCACAGTCTCTTCGTGAGAGACAAGTGACATCCATAACTTTTGCTTTTTCTAGAAGCCACTTATGAGGTCCAGGCCGTGCCTGAGGGGAGGGAATTACGCAGGGGAGATGAGCAGGAGGTAGGCTCATGGGAGGCTCACCATAGAGGCCATGTCTAGCTCCGTCCTTCCACACGTCTCCGCCTGTTCATGCCGCTTAAGCAGAGAAATCGGAAGTGAGTCCGTATTATTTTATGGAACTGAAAGAATATTTTGAGCAAAGATACATCTTGATAGTTATGAAAGAGGGAGGAAGGGAGGTGATGAGATCTTTGGGGGATTCCAGCCCGAGCATTAGACCTCACAACACTTTGAATAAATTCTTTTTTTTTTTTTTGGAGACAGTCTCGCTTTGTTGCCCGGGCTAGAGTGAGTGCCGTGGCGTCAGCCTAGCTCACAGCAACCTCAGACTCCTGGGCTCAAGCGATCCTTCTGCCTCAGTCTCCCAGGTAGCTGGGACTATAGGCATGCGCCACCATGCCCAGCTAA
>CM052441.1:3500986-3581087 GCA_028533085.1 Varecia variegata | reverse complement strand
TCCCCCCCCCCCCCCCCCGCCCCCAGGCCTTTGGCGCAGGCGCTGTGCAAGGCCATTAGTTTCCCTTCCAGAGTCCTGGCCATCGGCAGGCAGCTGCGTGTTTGGAGGCCCCTGTTACATCCCACCGAGGTCCCCTCTAACCGTCCCCTGTGCTTCCTGCTGTCAGAGGAGGGAGTGACTAACGGGTAGATGCGGCAGCTGTGACTTCCAGGTTACACACTCAGGGGATCAAGGAAAGTAAGCGACTGAATTTTCCTAAAATCCAATTTGTTTCTATTTTTCTAAATCTCAGCTGGCTTTGTTCTCCCACCACTGCTCACTAGTTGCATGAGTTTCAGGGGAGGAAACTCATGGTGAGCTTTTCCAGTGACAGCCCATCAGGGAGCGGCCTTGGGTCCTTGACTGTCACGTGTCCCGACTTGCATCTGCTGAAATGTCCGCTGCTCTGACAGGCCCCTGGGGTCTGAGGGGCAGTCACTGTGTCTGTCTGTGAGGCCCCTCGGGGCCGGGCCTCTTCCTGAGACTGGAGGCCACGTGGGATTCGCGCTGTGGCTCTCGAAGCTCGCTGCAGCTCCGGGAGGCCGCGCAGGGTGCTGTGTGCCCAGACTCCACGCAGCCGTCTCCTCTGCAGCGGGCATCTTCCCAGAGCTCCGCCGGGCCGGGGCGCAGGTCCTCCCGCCCCTGGGATCCCACAAGCCTCCCCAGCCCTCTGAGGAGTCCCCTCCTCTGGGCCACTTGGGGTGCGGGCGGGAAGGAGCCCTTTCTCAGACACCTGCCCCTGTCTCCACCCCCCGCCCCGATCTTTCTTCTCAGAGAGTCATTTTTGGGCTGAGAGTGGAAAGCAGAGCTCTGAGCCCTCACGGATTTCCCCAAATCTTCTGTGCCTGACCTGAGCGCTTCTGTTTCCCTCAGGGCCGTGCTTTGAAACTCCAAGGACAAAGGAGCTCCTGCTTTCTCTGCTTTCTGCAGGCTGGGGATGGCAGTGATGGGGGAGAGTTCTGGGGGGCTTGAATGGCCACGTGTGTGTGCCCACGCGTGTGTGAGCAAGTGTGTGACTGTGTGCGCGTGAGTGAGTGTGAGTGTGTACACGGGTCAACATCTGACAGGCACTTCCCGGCCACACAGAGAAGAACATCATGGCATCTCCAGCCCTACCTGCAGCTTGGTGAAAGCAACGGGGCAAGGACTGCTAAGAGGTTGGGGAATGTTTAAGAGTGGAGGCTAAACATAGGAAAAATGCACGGTGGTTTGGCGCAATCCCATTTGACAGACAAAGGGGAGCAGGCAGTCCTGTTTCTCTCTCTCTTGTGTTGGGAGCCGCTGGCAGCGGCCCAGCGGGGGGTGGATGTCCGGGGAGGGCGGGGAGGGACTGGCTGTTGTCCCCAGGCCTCTGTGCAGTTGGACAGAAGTCCCTGCGAGCCCCACGGTTCATCCGAGGACATTTGGATTAGTTCATGTTTTCAACTGGGCAACTATTCTGGAAGGTTCTGGGCTGAGGAGAATCTACCTCTTCATAATTGTGCATAAAGAGAAATGACCACTTAAGATTTACAAACAAAATGTTATTGCCAAATTTTTACCCAAATATTAAATCAGAATTCATACTTTGATTCTGGTAGAAGAATTAAATGATAAACTTACACAGACAATGACTTTTTTTAGATTTTCTAATTTTTTTTTTTTTTTTTTTAATTTAGAGACAGGGTTTTGCTCTGTTGCCCAGGCTGGAGTACAGTGGTGGGATGATAGCTCACTGCAACCTTGAACTCCTGGGCTGAAGCCATCCTTCTGCCTCAGCCTCCAGAGTAGCTAGGACTACAGGTGCACGCCACCACACCCAGCTAATTTTTAAAATTTTTTGTAGAGACAGGGTCTCACTATGTTGTCCAGGCTGTTCTTGAACTCCTGGCCTCAAGCGATCCTTCTGCCTCAGCCTCCCAAAGTGCTAGGATTACAGGTGTGAGCCACCGTGCCTGGTCTAGATGGTGTATGTTTTATGATTTTTCCATCCTACTTCAGATTGCCACAGCCTTTGTTTATTGTAATAATTTTGGTCATTGATAGACTGTTGAGTCAGGCACGAGGAGTGTGTTCTCACACTTAGTCTTCATCCTGGGCGATCTTGCACAGTAGGTATTCCTATTAACTGTACAGGCAAGGAAGTGAAAGCAGAGCGGGATGAAGCGCATGCCCAGGTTCTCCCAGCAAGACAGGTGGAGAGCTGGGCTTTCGCAGGGCAGGTGCTCTGACCTGAAAACCTCTGCTCTTTCCTCCCCTGCGTTCTGCCTCGCTTCCCTGCTCTGCGTGGGGCGATACCATCTGCACCCGAGTCAGAGCCCCTGACCCGGATGGAAGCTTTTGGAAGGTTGGGATTTTGAACACATTAGGCCATCAATAAGAAATTTTAGAATTGAATAAAAAATTAAACATATATAAATTAAGTAATGTGGGTGACTAAAACTAAAAAAACAAATGGTTTAGTGTTGAGGCTGAAGGTCTTTTTTAAAAAAATGCAGTGCTCTGTAAGAATCTGATATTTGGAAAGAAATAATAAGTTGCTAGGAATGCAAATTCATGACCTACCACAAACAACACTGGACTTTGGACAAATAAAGTTTGTTCAAACAAGAGTGGTTTAGGGTTATGAATTATTTAATTTCTCCTTCAACATGAAAAATAATTCAGATCTGATTGCATCTTTTTGTAATGTCAAATGTGATATTTAACCGTTTTCTCAGCATCTGTGCTGGTGGAGACCAGGAGTCACTGGATAAATGCTTACCCGCTGGTCCACTCCAGATTGGCGTGGAGAAGGTTGCTGTACCCCAAATCTGGATACCTGGAAACACCATTCCATGTCTGTCGAATATTAGCAGTGAGAGCCGTTAAGGACGCTGCAGAGCAGGGGCCACCTCAGAGGGCTGACGGGACGGCACAGAGCTGGGAGCACGAGGCAGGTGTGCGGCAAGGGCCAAATCACCACGACGGAGAGAGGAGCTCTCTCTGCGCAGGTTGTTCAACCCCAGCGGCGGCCCGGGAGGTGCGACCATTAAGCCCATTTCACAAATTGGTGAACTACGTCTCAAAGAGGGAACGGAACTTCCTCAGGGCTCTATAACGACACCAGAATTTGCACTCAGGTATCCTGGGTTTGGAACATATGATTTTTATCACAAAGCAATTCTGTCTGTCTTTGAAGTCTGGGCATTGATCTGAAAAGTCATGTACGTTTTGTGTTCCATTCCACAGTACATATGCATTTAAAATACTGTAAGTGTGTTCCTTACCAATCTTCAAAGTCTTGACATAAATTTGGTGCTCTGGGAGGAAGTCCCACGTTAATTACGTGGCTTCCCACGCTCCCTGTGTCTCATTCGTGGGATTACGCAGGTTTGGAGCCCTGGGCCTGAGGGAGATGCCCACCCTCCAGGTTCCAGCTTCGTGCCCTGAGCAGGGAACAGTGGGCTTGGTCTATGTTAGTGATTAAGAAGGGATTTGCCTTCACTGAGATCCACGTTACATCCCGAGATACTTGTGTGTTTAATAGCACCTTGGCTAAAGATATTGTCCTCATACAACAGTGTTCTTTATGTGATTAACTTCTTCTTGAAATTATAGTCCCTGAAAAATGGTGATGTGACCTTTGTGCTTGGCCTCCCAGGAGGCTCAAGGCCAAACCTAGTGCTAATTCAGCCCTAGTTTGAGAGTTAGCCTATACAACCATGAACATTTTGGGGGAAAATATGATTAGTCATGTATTTTTCTAATTTCTCTGAGTAGTTTCAGATCACTCAAGTATCTTTCATACGCTTGCAAATGGGGATTTACCACAAGCCTTTCTAAGTCTTTTCTGGAAGTATGTGGGTGTTGACGTGTAAATGTAAGAACATAAATATCAATATTCCACTCATTACACAGACCTCACCATACACTACATTTTGTTATGAGGATGGCTGACGTGGCAACGTCCACGTTCTGTCTCTGGGTACCACGAGAAGCAGGCGTCGGGCCCAGTCTAGCCTTCTGCATATGTTTGCACATGAAGTTTGATTTTGAGCACAGTCACATGCATTGTCTATGCATCGTCTACGGCTGCTTTTGTGTTATGACGGCAGTTTAGTGGTTGCACCAGAGACCTTCCATATAGCCTGCAAATCCTAAAGCATTTACTGCATGGCCCTTTGCAGAAAAAGTTTGCTGACCCCTGAAAGGAAATGTAAAAAGAAGCGTTATAGAAATTCATGTCAAAATATAATTTCTGCTGAACAGGCCAGACGGCAGGGACACACTGAAATTTTTTTTTTTTTTTGCAGGTGGTGGGGGCACGCTGGGTTAGTGAATATTTCTACTGTCAACCACTTCCCTTTGCATATGGCGTAGTGACAGGAGGGCTGGATTTGGAAAGCAGGGGTCCCAGTGCAAGCTCTTCTACTGGACCCCACAAGACACCCCAGGAGCCTCACCTACCTCTTAGCTGGGTAAGAGGGTCAAACGGAAACGAATTTCTTTATAAAGTGCTATTTTGTGGGGGGTCAGGTCTAAGAACTGCATTGAGCCCTGGATGGTGGCATTTTTCAACAGCAGTTTGTTCAGGGATCCGTTCAAACTAACAACTCTCTGCCATCTTCCCAATCTATCTTCAATTAGATTTTTGAAGTAGTTCGTTAAATTACGTATTTATCACAACTTTCAATCCACATTATGAGTATGGGAGACAATTACAATCCATTCAATCTGAGACTTGAGGGATGGGAATGACAACATATTATAGATATGGGACCCACAAAAGGAAAACCAGTAGAGAATCGAAGTGGTCCTGTGTATAAATAGGACAAACCTATTTTTAAAATACTTGACTTCGCCAAGTAATTTTCTTTTTTCCTATTTTTTCTGTAGTGTTTGGCTGTGTAGACATAGCCTTAGTTAACTAACTCATAAAATGTCACCAAGTTGAGAAAACTCTGTATTAAAATAAGATTTAAATGCATTTTCAATATGGATTGAATACAAGAACCCATAAAGATTTATAGCTATTATTTCAAACATCATTGAAATTAGACTTAATTATCTGTGCAATTTGCAGGAAATAGCATTTTTGATCAAGTATATGTCATTAATTTTAAAACAGAAATGTACTAAGCTGGTTTTTAAAAATTCCCCCAAACCATAATTTCTAAATTGCCTCTTTGAAAAAGTCTCTCTTCTTTCTTTCCTCATCCATGTGTTCTCCCACCCCTAACTCTTAAGTTGGCAGAGATCCTTTTTATGTGTTTGCTTATTCTTGTTTCGATCACAACAATTTTGAGTGGCCAGATGGGTTCAGGTGAGTGGCCAGGATTTTCACTTTAGAGGAAGAAAGAAAACAGCATCGCTCTGCAGGTTTAGACTCTGAAAGGACACAGGTTAATGGCTTTTTGTCACTGGGCTTTTTTTGTTTGGACAGAAGTAATCTTGTATTTTCTCTGGGTATCCCTATGCCTATATCGCACAGAGAAAAGCTGAAATTTATCAGACTGATTAACTTGGATATGGCGACTGAGTAATCAGGCTCTGCAGTACAGTGAACTTACTGTCCTAACGGTTCATGTTCCACTGAGGTGACAATGTCAAGCATATGTAGCCAAAGCTCTTGAGGCTGTGACTTGTTCTTCATGGTTTCCTTCTTCACAGAAATCTATTTCACAGTTTTCACGCTGCAGTTCCCCATGCGTGGTTCCCAGCATGGACGGTGGTCTTCTTCCCGGCCCGCATCTGTCTTCACCAGAGCCAGTGGGTTAGTCACCTACTCACAGAGGTCCCCAAGCCCCCAAAGGGAGGCGTCTCTGCACGCCATGTGCACCAGAGGGTGGGCTCGTGGGGACCATCTCGAATCTCCCAGAGGGGAGCGCAGTGAGTGAGCAGTTCGCCCTCAGGGAATCACCAAGGGCATTGTCTCAGGCTGTGCACGCTCCTGTCACAACATACCTTAGACTGGGAAATTTATAAACAACAGAAATTTATTTCTTACAGTTCTGGAGGCTGGGAATTCCAAGGGCAAGGCACCAGCGTTCAGGTCTGGCGATGGCCTTCTTGCTGTGCCCTGCGTGGCAGAAGAGCCGAAGGACAAAGGAGCCTGGCGAGGCCCCTCAAGCCCTTTGGGGAGGTGCCAGCCCATTCATCAGTGTGGAGCCTCATGCCCCAACCACTTCCCAAAGGCCCCATCTCTTAACACTGTCACATTGGGATTTAAGTTCCAACATGTGAATTTGGGGGACACACTGAGACCAGAGCAGGCGTCATGACTGTTGCATTTTATTTTCTAGCTTCTCATGAGAGACCTTGGAAAGGCCTACGTTCCTGTAAGACTGACTGGCCTCCATGTTGTCCTGCCTTTGAGCATTTTGATCTTTTGAGGTCAGCCGGCTTCTGACGGCAGGGTCTGGGCACACCTTCCCCCATTGCACTGGGGGAACGGCGGAAAGATCTCCCCTCTGCTTTGGTTCTGCAGAATTGACTTCTGGTTCCACAGAGTTGAAAGGGAAGAACCGGAGTGAATGAGGAGAGCTGGGAACATGCCCTGCGTGCTCTGCACTCAAATCATCCTTTAAGTGACAGGAAAGGCGTGTCACCATCAAGAATGGTCAGAGCCCGTGTTCAGCAGACAGGTGCCCATCTTGCATGACAAACCAGCTTCCAGGAGAAATGAGTTTGGTGCCGCTACTGTGTGGCAGTCTGGCAAACGCCAACTGGGGGAACGAAGTATTAGTGGCTTTACATCTTGTTAGATTCTCCCGAGGTCTCTAGATGACAGTTTTATCCTTTTTCTCCTTTGTTCTTAAGTGCGCTGTGCTCATTTAGAGCACAGCCGATTCAAAATCAACCTCTGCTGTGTTTCTGCAGCCTGTGCTCAGAGCATTGAGGTGATTCAACTAGGTAATTAACGCCAAACATGAAACAATCAGCATGTGTGGGTGATCAAGTCTAAATAATTCAAAAAGAAATATCCGATGTGTTTGGCATGTTTAGATACAGACTCTCACCTCGTTTGCCTTTACAACAGCCTCGTAGATTCCAGGTTGGTTTGTAGATTATGAATAATGAGCATATTACTCATGCCCGGAAAGCATGACATTTGCAAATCACATCATCGTTTCAGTCTTAAGAAAATCCCACATTATTCTGTTTTGACATATTTTGTTTTCAGGAAGGAGAGCAGTTATCTGTACAGGCTCACCTCAAAGCGCCCACAACTGATGGGGCATTATCATATTACATAAATAATTTAGGCATGAGTGTCATTACAGGTATAAATCACAAGGGCAACTTGTGCTTCCAGATTTGCCTGTGTTTGTAAATTTGTATTGTGTTTGGGAAGGAAGGATGTAGCCTGCAGAGCTATTCCAGTGGCTCCAAGCTCACTAGCTGTTGGGAGCCAGGCAGCAAAACCAAGACGTGGCAGCTTCATTGGCTGGTGTTGAAAAGAACTGATGTTTACTGCGCAGACGGGAGGGGATCTATTTTAGAAGCTGGTTCTGGAGCCCCGTTCTCTTGTGCGTGTGGCTGAGTCACCTGGCGGGTGCTGAGCGCGGGGTGCGGGGCTCCACGCACAGGTGCGGGTTCTCTGCGTTTCTGACCCGGCCAGGTGACGCTGAGCGCACTTCCAGAACCGCTGCCACAGAGAGCAACGGATTCCTCGTGGGAAGAAAGCCGGACTTTTCTGTGGGGAAACGTTTTGAGGGGACCTTCCCGTTGATAAGTTCGAGATTTCTACACAAGCTAGTTCTGGCTCGAAAGGAGAAACGGGAGAGAGGTAGGGGCGGGAAGCTAAGCCGTCCTGTGCACTGAGGCAGGCGGCTTTGTGCCCAACGGTGGCTGGAGAGCAGAGTGGACTGTGGGTGTGGGAAGCAGGTGACAGGATGAGGGCACAGTCCACAGTGATGTGGGGGCTCGTGAGAAGCTTCCTGCAGACAGGAGGGGCCGAGGGAGCCCCACGGACAGTGGGGTCCAGTGCTCTCCGCACTCGCCCTGCCGCCGTCCCCAGCGTGCCGGAGTCTGCGGTGGCCACAGCCTGCGTGGTCCTCTAGGAGCTTGCTGCGTAGGGTGTGGTCTGTGGACCCTCAAGTTGGCATTCCTGAGAGCTTTGTAGAAGTGCAGACCTACTGCGTCAAATCTGGAGTCTAACAAGTTCCCCAAGTGATGTGTTTGAGGCAGAGTTGTCCAGATTTCATGACGATTAGCAGCACCTGGGGCACTTCCGAGACGCGCAGATTCCAGGGCGCCACCCCCGCCCTCTGAGGCAGAAGCTCCGCAGGGGCCTGGGAATCTGCCTTTCACCGGAGGATCGGCTGATTCTTACTAGCAGGCAAGTTTGGGAGGGAACTTCTTTAAGGGACAAAGGCGGGTTGTTTTCATGCCCTTGGGGTAAATGGAGGTGGGGGATGGGACGTCAGCCACAGGGGGCGTGTGGCTGGCTGGAATGAGAGCGAACAGAGAGCAAAAATTATAATAAAAGTTGAGGGAAAGATGTAAACCCACTGCCAGGAGCCCTCAGACAGCCTTGCCAATATTACACTGCTGCTCTCAAATGAGGAGGGGGCGTTCGGCAATATCTGGAGACATTGTTGGTTGTCACGAGTGGGGGTGGCTGTTGGCATCTGGTGGGCAGAGGCCAGGATGCTGGTGACCATGCTGCAGTGCGCAGGGCAGTCCCCACGACACTAGGCTGTCTGGCCCCAGATCTCAGCGGTGCTGACGCCGAGAAACCCGAGTCTGGGGCCGTGGCTGTAAGTGTGTCCCAGCCAGCAGCCTCAGCGTCACCTGGGAACTCGGGCACTTGTTAGACACTGCAGGGTCAGGGGCTGCCATACATGTTGCCGCAAACACGCCAGGGGATTCCGATGCAAACTGCAGTCTGAGAGCAACTGCAGAGGTCAGCAGTGGGGGGCTCACACTGTAGTCCGTACACGTCGTGTGTCAGGTGTAATAAGAGTGGCCTGGAAGTCGTGAGCGCTGGAGGATATCTGGGTTCAGCAGCAGATCCCAGCCGCTGCGGCCTCATGTCAGCGCCCCTGAGAGACAGTCCGCACAAGGACTCCTCGCACTTCCCGGCATGGCTTGGGACCCAGGGATGTGCGAGCGTCCCCGGAGGTTCTTACATTCTGTCCAAGTTGGAGGAGCATTGCGTGTGCTCTTCACTGAAATGAAGGTCACTGTTTCCTCTGTTCTTGTCTCTGGCTGCCGATGACTTTTTTCTTTCCAATTTAAAGCTATACTTGATATTCAATTTAACCTGATTTCACGGGTATATACTGGTGGGTATACATCCCCTAGGGCCGTAATCCCGCCGTTCCTCTGCACAGAGCCCACAGCCTTCCAGAGAGGCGCCTCGGGGCCCGCACCAGCAGTGGCTGGTGCCTTTGCTTTCAGGCTGGGCTGGTTCTTGCTCTTCTCTTCCCCCAACCAGAGAAGCTCTGTTTTTAACTGTTGCATGAACTGGGCTTCTGGGGGAAAAAGCTTTGTTCCGCTGAATAAGGACAGCGCTTCCCAACTTTTTTCATGTCCCAGCACACACAGAGAACGGAGCTATTTATACAGACAGGGGTAAGTTACGCGGTCTTTGGAGCCTTTGGCCCCACTTCCTGGAGGCTAGAAGGTGTGTATGGGCCCGTCAGCCACCCAGCGGCCAGGGGATCGGTACATCCTGGCAGAGCCACGTGCCCCACACACGGGGTGGAGCCCTGCTCTTGGGGCAGCCCTTAATCCCTGTACGCTCTGAATCCTGCTGCAGCCCTGTGTGTGGGAAAGTGTACCTGTCCTTGTGAGGACAGCACCAGCGATCCCCGACCGCGGGCTTGGTAATCTGGGACTTCCTCAGTCGTGCTGACAGACTTGGGTTGCTGTGGTTTGCTCCAGCCTCAGTCCCTCGCCTACCTTCTCACCTATTTGCAGTTGTTCATTGAACGTCTCCAGTATGTTGGACACTGTGGCAGATTAGTTGACCTCGGGTGGCTCCATAGCAGGGCTTTAAAGCATGTCATATGGGAATTAACTTCCTTCTACAATGAGAAGTGAAAGCTTGAAGAGATCAAAAGACTTGCCCAAAGCTACTGGCTCGAAGCTCAGCGAGATGTTAAATCTACACTCTGCCCCGGGCTCTTCCTGATGCCCGACACCCCTCCAGGTACAGCGGAGCCCACCACCCCTCCAAGTGCAGCGGAGCCCACCACCCCTCCAAGTGCAGTAACCGGCCAGGCTGTCGTGCCAGCTGGCTGGCGTGAGGGTGGAGTCTCTCTTCCCAACCCCAGGGCTAATTAATTCATTTAAGTAAATATTTCTAAGTGCCTACTCTGTGCATAGCACCATACTAGGAATAATGAACTCTAAGCAGCAGTTGGGTACTTTATCAAGTAGAAGGTTTTTTGGTCTGTATTCTTCTAGTCTTAGTCTTAATAATATCGCAAAAATTTGAGACCTTAACACAAAAGAGGTATTTCCAACCAAAACAAGGAAAATATTGGAAAATATAAATTATTTTCATGTAAGATGGTGGCAGAATATCTAAGAGACCACCAAATCTGCCTGCCCCTCTCTCCGAGCACATGGCTGGACTCCACTGACGGCTCCCATGTAGTTGGGTGTTGTTATGTCACCGAGTTCTAGCCACTGGAACACCAGCAGGTGTGATACGTGCCACTTCCAGGCCTGCCCCATGAAAGTGATCCTTTGTCGTCCTCTGTCCTCTACTGGGCAGACCAGGAGACTTTGGAAGGCATGTGTTGAAGATGGCAGAGCCACCAGGTGGAAGTGGCTGGGTGCAGAGTGGGGCAGAGCGCCTGTCCACCCTGGATGCCTGTGGTGGGCTTCTCTGGGCAGGTGGTGAAATCCAACAGTATGTCCTGCACAAAAATGGACCCAACTTGGTCTGAGTCCTGGCTCTATGATGTTAGCTGTAAGGCCTTTGGCACGTTATTAGCAAGTCTGAACCTCTATTTATTCTTCTGCAGGGAGGAGACAGGATATCTGCCTTGCCAAAATGGTGACACTGTGGGAAGATCAAATAAGGGAGAGAGGCTGCATTCAGTGACACAAGGGCCAAATTGGCCATTGGAGTTGTGTTCGTTAGCTGCTCAAGCTTCTGAACATTTTTTGATTAGTTGCCAACATTTAAAAGCCAGAAGATTTCACATAAATATTTGAATTTTCCCACTTTGCTTGACAGGTCAGAGAGTCTGGCAATACCTAGCCCACATTTTTGAATGGCAATGACTGGCTGGAGCTGAGATCAGCGGCTTCCTTTAGACAGTCCCCACTGCTATTTTATAGTGGGTCTTCGTTATGTAGCTACTTGCTGCCCTTTATAGCATTTAAATTTTCAACTCTTGTATTATACATATGTATGCTTTTATTATTAATACAGTACCTTAGAATTTATAAAATAATTTCTAAATTAAAATAAATAAGTGCTAACAATATAGTCAGTATCTAGGTCAGCTAATTGAGCTTAATAATATGCACCAGAGTACATCAGAACAGATGGTTGGACATCTTCCAGCAACAGCCAAAAAGGAGGGGAGATGATTCTGACTTACAAGGAGGCTGAGAGGAGACTCCCATTATTTGGCATTCTTTGCTCTGGGTCTTTGGCTTTGGGGTGCTTTGTTGACCTAAGTCAACCATTATGAGCCTTAGACTCGCTGGAGAGAAAGAAATCTCACCCAATCCTTGGGAAGTTGAGAAACCTATTTAGATGTCATCTATTTCCTCTGAGCTGTGGCTTTCTCAAGTTTCTGCTAGGCCAGAGAGCAAGGAGCTGCACTGCCGTTCTAAATGCACACTGCAGTTCTCGGAGGAGGAGCCACCACTGCACTCTCAGGTCTCCTAATAAGGTCAGCCCACGGGAGACGTCCATTATCTCAGTGAGAGCCACAGCCCTAAAAAGCAAAACACCCTCCAGTGAAAATGTATTCGAGAGGCAGGGTCCTCCCCTCAAAGTGTTAATATGACTTCTAAGCACGAAACTTATCCTCAAGGACTGCTTTTGGCAGTCCGATGGGAGAAAACAGCTTGCAAAGCAGCTAAAAGCCTGAGAGCCAGAGAAGAACAAATTTTGAGAAATGGATCACTGAGAACAAGTTATGTTTAATTCAAAGAGGAGCCAGAACTGCCGAGGTACTGCATTACTGAAGCTGGAAGGATCGCACTTGCTACTTGGAATACGGTTAGAGGCTTGATTTTGTGAAAATGAAGACTCTAACTATGCAAGCAAAGAAAATAAGATGGAAATATTGGTTTACGGGGAGTCAACTAAAGGATTCCAAGCAATTTATTTCAATTCAGTTCAAGAGATCAGTAGTCATTTATTATTCCACCTTGTTTTGAAATATATGTTTCATATTTCTCATCATGGTTATGAATAAAATAAGTCCTGTAGCAGGAAAATATAAAGAAATTCTTCTCGTTGCAGGCAAACACTTAGGGATTGCCTGTGTGTGTGATCTTGGGGTCTCACGTGCAGGGTGGGGAGGGTGTTCTGTGGGAGGGACCCGGGGGCCATGGCCGATGGGAGCTGCCCATGGATCATCCACACAGACCACAGTGAGAGCAGGACGCACTAAAGGATATTCAAAGCAGGCTGACACAGCAAAACTGCAAAGTAATCCTTCTTTTATGCTCTGTGCTGGGCAGTCTGTTGAAAACATGCTTTGCAAATAGGGGCTTTTCATTGAAGAGTGCATGGTAGAGGTCAGAAGAAGGTCACAGAGGTGATCTGAATGTGGAAAGTAAGAACCACGAGGAGAGGTGAGGGCCAGTTCTCTGAAGGGGGGGGGGCCCAGAGCAGCAGCAGCAGCCACCCCTGGGAGCTTGTTAGAAATGCAGATTCTTGGGGCCACAGCAGACCACCTGGATTGGAAGTGCTGAGGGTGGGGCCCAGCAACCTGGGTTGTAACAAGCTCAAGTTTGAGAACACCGGGTGAAGGGGACCAGAGCTCCTTAGCACAGAGAAGAGAAGGCTGAGGGGACATGTGACACACCTTTAGCCCAAGCTCAGGGTCAGCACCTTGCTTCCTCCCTTCCCACCCTTTCTCCTTGGGCGGGTGGGGGCACCGGAACCGGAACCGCACCGCGGCTGTACTCTGGGTCACCTGGGGGCTTTCCCTGCAGCGCCACGCTATTTATTTTGTGAGCCCCTCCCCCCGAAGTGAATGCTACATGCAGCCAAGGTTGAGACCCACTAGGACCCGGCAGGACACTGATGATAGCAGAAATATTGGACGGAGTAAAGGTGCTGCCGCCTGCAGGGGCCTCACGGGGCAGAGGCATGTCCCGAAGGGAAGCCAGCCTGGCCCTTGCCCAGTGTGAAGACTGCCTTTTGATTTATCTTTCCTAAAGTGATGCTGTCCTGGGACGGGTCCCTGCTGCCCTCCTCCTCCCTGCCGTGTCTCTCCCTCCCACCCACTGCACGCTCAGCTCAGCATCGCTCCTACCCAGCAACGTGGGGCTGGCAGGAAGTCCCGCAGTTGCTCCACTCGTTTCTGAAGAGCAGTGCTTGCTTTCTCGTGGGTGTTCATCCATTCGGCTTTAGATGCAAGGGACTTATTTATTTATTTTTAGCCTTGCTCTAGATTCTGGCAAAAGGGAAAAAAATTAGGTCTTTTTGAATTATTCATAGCTTCACTTTCTCAATGGCCAAGAAACAATAGATGATAATGGGGAATTTCTGTTTCGGAGGTAAAATGACACCTGAACATGTTTTAGGATGTAAGGCCCTGATGTTCTCTACTTGCCTTCATAAATAGGAACCGTGTTATTTGTAAGCCTGCATTTGGAGGGGCTGAGAGGTTGGCATGCCTGCTATGTCACTGTTCTGCGTCCCATTTCCATCGGAGTTGGACTAATATTCATGTGGGGTTAAGATAGCATAATTTGTTCCCAGAATTTCTCTCTGCCATGCCAAGGATTTCCTGTGAGGTGCTTCAGTGACAGTAAGTGGAGCTACTTTTCCTTCTATCCCTTGGTTTCCAGACTCACGTGTTCCTCTTGGGGATATGATGCCAGACAAGCATCGTGGATCAATGTGTGCACTGTGTGCTGGAGGGTGGCCGCTTGTCCCTGGAGAGTTCTACATCTGAGCCTGCACTTCCCCTGTGCCTTGAGCAGGCTGTTCCAATGCTCTGTCCAGAAAGCAGCTTCTGGATGGGGTAGCGCATTACACATTAGATCCCATGATAACAGGCCCAGTCCCACACCTCCTATGCTGTATAGTGGGGGTGATGTTCTGAGCCAGTGGATCAAACACTTTGTTAGCCCTTAAATAGTGGTTCTGCCTGAGAGCTTGCAAGAAGACAAAGACAAAGCCATTCTATGAACATATGTCTATTTTTGCAAGGCATAACCACTGACCCTTGCAGAAGGGAAAGGATTTGATATAGTCAACTTGCCACCAGGTAGACAGCTGGTCTCCTTGAAGGATGACATCATATTGAGGGCTCAGCATTGGTCCCTGTTGCTTGCAGGTTGGAAACTCAATGATAAGGGTGACTCGATCAGTCCAGGGAGTCCAGGCCATTGGGTCATGTACAGTCTCCATCTCTGCCACTGTGACCGCTCTATCCTTGTGTTCATCATCCAAAGGGAGGGGCCAGTGATAGAACTTGGCTGATGTCAACTGGCCTATTTATTTTGTCTACTTGGCTATTTAGTGCCCTTTCAATATGGATAACTTCTGGGCATTAACATGTGATGCAAATGTCTTTACACTTTGTACCCACTCCCAAATGTCCATATGCCTCTATGCCAGACCTCTTTGTTCCTGTTCTTCCAATCTTCTTCCCCTTCAGGCCTCTGATCAACCGATCAGTCCATTCACAGCTGCCCATGAGTTTATTTATAGTCTAATCTCAGAACATTTCTCCTGCCACCCCAGAATGAACGGTCAGGTGCATTGCCCAGAGTTCTGCCCGTTGGGAGTGTTTTTCCACAACACTATCTTCGAAAACACCCCTGATTACTGACACATATCCACATACCTAGCTGATTTATCCATAAACCCAGCTGAAGCTTTTTCTTCCTCTTGATTAAGCAGACCACCCCCTCCAGGCATAGACATAAACTGAGGAATAGGTGCAGGATGACTGTGCTGGGCGCCACTGAGGTCTGGCCTACCTGCTCATGCAGCTTGCTTGCGCTCCCTGGTCCCACTTTTGATGGAACTCAGGTGAAGCACTTCCAGCTTACAATGGATTGTTCTGGTGCTGGATCTGCTTCAACTTAGGACTTGGCAGCTCTGAAAGGTCCCAGCTCATCACGAGCAGTTCTGGTCATAAAGTCACTTGGGGTCCCCGGTCATACATTGTGTTTCTACCAGGGCTCAGTAGAACATCAAGAGACATTTTTCAGAAGACATGTAGTTCTCTGCTGCACATGGCACACCCCTGCTCTGGAACCCCAAGGGACTGCATTCTTCCACTGGACTTGCCCCAAATGCCCCATGGTGTCTTTTCCTACCACTGATGCCTCCCACACAATAAGGCCTGCCAGGATATATGGCCCAAGTGGCAGTGCTGCTGGTACTACAGCTGTAACTTGAGCCCGTTCTTGCTCTAGGTCCCATTCAAAGGTGGTGTGTCTTCACGTGACCCAGCATGTGGGTGGGAGCAGTATCCCTACTTTACCACGTCAGGATGAGAAAAACGAAAAACACGCATCTCAGAACGGATGATAGACAGTGAGATGGGTAATTTCGTGTGTCAACTTGACTAGGCTATTGTTCCCAGATGTTTGGTCAAACACTAGTCTAGCTGTGGCTGCAAAGGTATTTTGTAGCTATTAACATCTACGATGAGTAGACTTTGAGTAAAGCAGATTACCCTCAGTAATGTGGGTGGGCCTCATCCAATCAGCTGAAGGCCTTAAGAACAAAGACTGAGGTTTCCCAGAAAATGATAATTCTTCTCAAGACTGTCACGGAGAAAAACTGCCCACATTCCTAGACTGCTGCCCCATCTGCCCTAAGGATTTCAGACTTTCTGACTCTCAATTTGCATGAGCCAATTCCTTAAGGTGAACATCCCACCTCTCTCTCTCTCTCTCTCTATATATATGTATGTGTATATATGTATATACACTATTAGTTGTTTTTTTTAGAGAACCCTAACACATATAGTATGTACATCTTTGTGGTAAAGAGTTGAAAAAAACCCTTGAAAAAATAGATAACTTTCTAAAAAAATAAAAATTAAAAAATTGACTTAATAACAAAATTAGAATATCTAAATAGACCAAAAACCAAAGAATAATGGAAAGTGACTAAAACAACACAACAAGCACTTGTCTTCCAAAGTGCATACATAGTTGTATGGACCAATCCTATAATACTATCATAAGTTCAAATAGATAATTCTTATCCTATTAAAGTGTTTGACATTTGTCATTGACAATAATAACAGCAACAAAAACATCTACAGATGAGTCTTGCTTATGAATAGGATACAAATATCGAGCTATTTCAATAAGGCCTCTTTGAAGCATAATCATAATGAAATAAGGCTTGTTCCAAGAATACAGAATGGTTTGACCTTAGGGATCTAATAATAAAATTTATTTTATTAACAAGTCAAAAGGAATACCATATCATTATATTCTATAAGGATATTTTACAACATTCAAAACTTATTCTGGGTGTCTTTTTATTTTTATTTATTTATTTATTTATTTTTTGAGACAGAGTCTCACTCTGTTGCCCGGGCTAGAGTGAGTGCCGTGTGGTATCAGCCTCGCTCACAGCAACCTCAAACTCCTGGGCTCAAATGATCCTCCTGCCTCAGCCTCCCAAGTAGCTGGGACTATAGGCATGCACCACCATTCCCGGCTAATTTTTAGTTGGCCTGCTAATTTCTTTCTATTTTTAGTAGAGACGGGGGTCTTGCTCTTGCTAAGGCTGGTCTGGGTGTCTTTTTAAAACACTCCTAGTAAATTAGAAATTAAAGTTTAATTGAATTATAAACCTGAATTCAAAGCCTGTTGGATAATTTTGTATGGTAGCATTGTTGTCACTGAAGTGACTACAGAGCTTGTCCACGCCTACGTGAGTGTGAGTCCATGAACATCCACACAGGAGGCATTTTTTATTTCTCCCAGTATGTGTTTCCAGCTCAATGGCTGCCGCATAGGAAAGAACTACATGATTGACAGCCCGGGAAACCCAATAGATAACTATCCTTCCCTTGTTCTTTGGTGGTCTCACTGCTGCCCCTGCTGGATGGCTTTCTATGCAGGGAGTACTCCATTTATTACTTGTCAGTACTGGAAATCTGTGTGGGATAAAAAGGAAATGCATTATTTCAAGAAGTACTGGCTGTCATCTATACAAATGCAGAACGATTTTTAAAAATATCATTGAATTCTTTGTTGTATTTATTTTAGACATTGCCTCTCAACACTTATTTTCTTATGTCACAGGAGGTTCTGCCACAGCAGAAGAATGTATAGAACCATAGCATTCATGCTTAAAAAATACATGAAATTTATTAAAGAAGAATGAACTGTTACAAAACCGATGCTACCCCAGAGAATGAAGTTTCTGGTAATTTGCCTTTGAATATAGATGATGAGTCCTCTCCTCAGTTCTGTTTTTGAACATTCACCTTGTTATTAATTAATTAAAATCATGGTACACTAACCAGTAACATACTTTCCCTGCATAGTCATAAAAAATTTCTTTCTTATTCCCCTAGAGCAGCAGTTCCCAACCTTTTTGGCACCAAGGACTGGTTTCATGGAAGACAATTTTTCCATGGATTGGTGGGTAGTGGTTTCAGGATGATTCAAGCACATTACATTTATTGTGCACTTTATTTTTGTTATTATTACATTGTAATATGTAACAAAATAATTATACAACTCACCATAATGCAGAAACTGTGGGAGCCCTGAGCTTGTTTTCCTGCAACTAACACCATTGCTGATGTGACAGGAGGCGGAGCTCAGGCGGTGATGCGAGCGATGGAGAGCAGCTGTAACTACAGATGAAGCGTCACTGCTTACCTGCCACTCACCTCCTGCTGCGCAGCCCAGTTCCTAACAGGCCAGGGGCCAGTGCTGGTCTAATGCTGGGAGGCTGGGGACTGCAGCCCTAGAGGAACTTTGAAATGAATGAAAGTGGGACCAAGATGGAATCTTTCTAATTCATTCCCTCATTGTGCTCTGCATTTGCAATTTCAGTAACTCTTTGTAGTAAATATTTGACTATGTTTCTGTGCCCATTCATCTTCTGTTGTTTTTTAATGTGCGCTGATGATCTTTGAGGCAAAAGCAATGAGCTATGAAAGTGAAGCCTTTGTGAGCAGGTGGATACTTGGAACTGAATGTACCTGTAGAAGTTACTCTGAGATACATTCCACTACCTCCAAGTTTTTTTAATGGGATCTTGCTTATGCCACTTGGATTGGCCTCCCTCATGGGTCCTAGTCCCACGTCATCCCCTCCCTGACTTCCTCTGTGGCATCACTGAGCACTGTGGAGCTGGGAGTCGGGTGAAAGTCTCGTGGGAGTGGAGGTTTCACTTGCTACCTGGTCCCTCTCCTCCGTCGCGGCTCTTCCACTCTGCCTTCTCCCTGCTGCTGACGTTGCTTCTCTTTTTCCTTTCCTTTCCTTTTTCTCCTCACTTTTTCTTTTCGTTTCTTTTTTTCCCCTTTCTCTTTCCTTCCTCCCTCTCCCCCTTTATTCTTTTCTACTTTGTAAACTTCAGAGGCAAACGTGCACATAGCTTGGAGTCCAACAGCACTGCTTCCTCCCATTTTCCTTTCCCCAGAAACAACTACGTTCGTCCCTTTCAGCTGATCCTTTCGGTATTTACCCTTGTTTCTCTAAAAAAAAGCTTGTATTAATATTTCTCACTTTGTTTTAATATTAGGCATTGTTCATTGACTTTACACAGTGGAGGATGAGGATTTATTTATTTTCTAACACCCTCTGTCCCAGCCCACCACACATAAGCTACCTTCAGGCAGCTTTCTGTGTACTTACTGCCAATGAAACTAAAGCTCTCCCCTAGTTACATGAATCTTCTCTCAATATCCTCAAACACGTTAGACGGTTTATTAATTTCATCTTGAGCGCATCTGTGGAGCCCTCTGATCTGGAGACCCATGCCCACCAGTTCCGCCACGACGCTGTCATTTTCAAACTGCCGTGGCTGCCTTTGGGGACTTCCCTTGCCTTTCGCATCTCAGATGTCTGCTTTCCCAGACCCCAGTTTATGTCTTCCTCTTTTTTAAGTTTAATCCTTATTTTATGGAAAACATCCTGCCTCCAAAGTGGTAGGAGGTACATTTTTGGAGAATTTGCTTGTCTGAAAATATCTTTATTCTACCCTCGTACTTAATTAATACTCTGGCTGGTTACTGAATTCTAGGTTAGAAATGATTTTCCTTTAAAATTGTGAGGAATTTGCTCCAGTGTACAATATTGCTGGTGAGAAGCTGGATAACACCTTGATTTCTTTGATCCTTTGTTATCTGTTTCTGTAATATCTGGATTTTTTTTTGTTTCTTTGTTTTCTTCCTGAAAGGTTATAGAAATTTTTTGTCATCACTAGTGACATAATTTCATGTCAATGTGTGTTGGGGTGAATCTATTTTCACCATGGTGCTAGATATTCAAGGGGTCCTTCCAATTTGTAAACCCATATCCTTCATTTTTTGGAAAAATTTTCTTGAATTATTTTTTTGATGATTGCCTCTCCTTAATTTTTCTCTGTTCTGTCTTCTGGAACTCTTATTATTTGGATGTTGGATCTTGTAGCCTCTTACTTTTATCTTCTTTTCTCTTTCCCTCTTTCCCTTTCTCCCTTCCTACCTTCCTTCTTTTCTTCTCTTTTCTTCTTTCTTTTTCTTTCCCTCCCTCCCTCTTTCTTTCTTTCTTTCTTTCTTTCTTTCTTTCTTTCTTTCTTTCTTTCTTTTTCTTTTTTTCTTCTCTTTCTCTCTCCCCCCATTCCTTCCTCCCTTCCTTCCTCTCTCTCTCTCTCTCTCTTTCTTATTCTCCCTCCTCCTCCTCCCTCCCTCCTCCTCTCTCCCTTCCTTCCTCCCTCTTTTGGGAGATTAACTCAATGTTTATTTTTCAATACTCTATTAGATCAGATGGGTTTGGCTGCTGAAGCTTGGACATAGTGGCATAGACAAGTAACTTCTCTCCTGCATAACAGCCCAGGCACAAGTGGTCCAGGGCTGATGTCATGGCTCTGAGGTATCAGGGACCCAGGTATCTCCACCCTGTAGCTCTACCATCCCCAAGGTGTTGGTCTCTTTAGCAAGGTTCAGGATGTTCCACCATTCTAGCGCTTGGGTACTGGGAGGACACAATGTTGATGCTGCACACAGCATTTCTGTTCACATGCTTTTGGCCAGAGCTTAGTCACCCGGCCACATCTAACCTTCAGGGGGCTGGAACGTGTGGTCTTTCTTCATGGGTCTCATGTTCCTACCTAAAAATTGTGGGTTCTATTACTGTAGAAGAAGGAGATAATAGAGATCAAGTGACAACCAACAGTTTCTGTCACAGTTTTCACTTTCAGCAACCAAAATATCCATGTACTTTCTTCTCCCCACCCCCAAACACATTCACACCTTCCTAAGAAAGAGAACCCTCAAATTCAATGCTCTTACAGCATCCAGCTTAAAGTTCTTGCCTGCCTTCCCAACTCCACTCAATGCACTGTATAACCAGGATACATGACCAGACTAACCTCAGTGAAAACTCCCACTGGATAAAGGAAGAATGGAGCAACCCACAGGAATTACGGATCCATTGTGATGTTCGAGGCCTGCTGGGGAGCAAGTGTTGGTTGGCCCTCCTGCTGCCCCTGCTCTCTGGGAGTAACCAGCTCCCTGTCCGCTGGGCTCCGGGCGGTGAGACTGCTCTCCAGAGGGTCTTCCGTGCCATGATCCTGCACGGCTACATGGAGCACGGGCCCCGGAGACCATGACCTTCTTTGGGCTGATGGCTTTTGTAGCCTACTTCCTGCAGGTCTGGGAATCAAGGATTTCTAACTGGCTAGACAGTCACAGGCTCCTGCAGGTGAGTCTGTGTTGCTTTGGCAATGCCACCCACTCAAAAACAGGCAGGTCTTACCGTCCATTTTCTCTAGCCCGTTGCATGTGTAAGAGAGTAGCTGGGGAGTTTTGAGCTTGATATCGCTATATATTTTTCCCAGCCTTCCTTCTTCCCATCTCCTCTTTCTCCTAATCCCTAGCGGCTCCCTTGAGGGTGCCTGGAAACCTAGGCCTGGGTGGAAGGCAGCTCTCTCATTCTGCTTTTGCCCGCTCCGTCGACCCGCTCCCGAACTCTTGAGAAGAGGTCAATGAGACAGGATTGGGGTCACTGTTTCTTCCGGCTGAGGCTCTCCCTGCTCAGAGCCTTCTATTGTCACTGCTTCATCTTGGGATGAGGAAGCATTTGGCATTTTCAACTCTGCAGAACTGCAAATGCCCAGACTCTTAGCCAGCTGGGACTGCAGGCTGCGGATAGAGGAAGCCCTGTCACAGAGCCGTGTCCCCTTTCATCTCTGTGTCCTTTCCTCTCTCTCGTAGGGCTTTTCGGACAGGATCAGTGAGCAGACAACACACCTGAGCAGGTCCACTGCTGTGGAGAGGGAAGGGGCTGGGGAGGCAGGACAGTGGGCACCTGCAGTGGCCCCAGGAGTTCTGTTTAGGAGGCTTGGGGGTAGTAAGGAGCGAGGGCCCTGGTGTTGAGACAGGACCCAGAGTGACGCAGTGCTCTCACTTAGGCACTGGTGTCTAAGTGAAACACCAGTGTCTGTTTGCAGCGTTGTGGACGAGTTGCTGCCGATTATGAGGTCAGCTGTCCCTGCGCCACCTTCGTCCTCCCTCTCTGGCTACACAAGGGCCGGGATGAAGCTCCCCGAGAGGAAGCTGGATCTTAAGCAGATAATTGGGGCTGACCTCGCATTGTTGCCCAGTATCAGCTTTGTCTCTAACGGGGCACAGGCAAAGGGAAGCTGGTGCACATCTGTTTTTCTGTCCTTGAGGGTGAGTGAAGCTTAGCAGAAAAATTAGCCCCTTCTATATCCATGGACCTTCTGCCCCACTGCTCCTGCCTGTTTGCACTGGAGCAGGTCAGCGCGGGTCGGGCGGATTCATGATTTTCTGGTGAATGGACTAGAACAGATATGGCCCTGCTGGCAGGAATTCAAAGCCTGGCGCTTTCCCCAGACCTCTGACTTGCATCGTGAAAATTCAGCTGCTCAATCCAACTGCCGTCCAGGTAAACAAGGGAAGGAAGCGTGAATAGGAAAAGGTAAATGAAATCATGAGGCAAATGTCAAATAGAGGTCAAAGTAGATGTTAGGCCTGAGATGAGATGATTTTTGATTCACAATCTGTATTTCCTGCTACATTTCTGAATGGGATAAAATTAACTTTGGTAAGTGGAGGCAGCTGCACAAGAGGGATTTTTTTTTTTTTTAAATATTTTGCAGAGATGAGGTCTTGCTTATGTTGCCCAGGCTGGTCTCGAGCCTCTGGCCTCAAGGGATGCTCCTGCCTTGGCCTCCCAAAGTGCTGGGATTACAGGTGTAAGCCACCACGCCCAGCCCACAGTAGGGGTTTGTAGACTCAGTTGGAGAACAAAACTCCTGTGACCGCACCTGCTGAGGAAGGAATTGTGTCTCCTTGCAGGGACTTGCCTGTGTCCGCCTGCCACCTGCCTCTGGTGCGTCTGCAGTCCTGAGCCTTGGCCGATCCCCCTCCCTTAGCTGAGCAGCCACGCTCAGCTCTGCTCAGGGATCAGGTCTCAGCACAAATAACCCAGCCGTCCCCGCCACAGTCTCTGGGGATGTGGGAACATGGGGATTTTATTTGCTGGCTTCTGGCTTCAGTCCTGACCGGCGAGCTTTAGAGTGAATCTGGCTGAGTCTTTACTCTTGTATAAACTGATTTTTTTTCTCTCAAACCAATAATGTCTCCCAACCCTGGCAATTCCCTCCTCTGCCCGGGGGAGCCTCTCGCCCAGGAAGGAAATAGCTGTGGACAGGATAGAAACCCTCTGTGTCCGCCACAGAGATGCCACGGAGATGCAGGTTGAAGGACACAGAGCCACTGTTCGCGCGGGGCTCAGGAGTGCCGTATTTGAGGGACTTCTAAGCAGAGATGCCGGTCACTCTGTGGATTTAAAGCAACACAGAGAAACGGCTTGACCAGGGTCCTCCAAACGCTCCATGGCTGGAGACCACCGACCTTTGGGCCCCTTCTTGACACCTGGCAGCTTCACTCTCAGGAGCCTGGCCCTCGTGGAACTGGCACTCTGATTGCAGTGACCACACGGGCACATAAAGTGACAAAACCAGAGCTGACGCAAGGCTCTGTTGGGCTGAGGGTCGAATGAAAAGGAGAAACAGGAGGGGGCTCAGCGTGCAAGCTCTAGGGCCGGCGTGCTGGGGGCTGAGCGCCTGACTGGCTGGCTTATTAGTGGTGACCTTGAGCACAGTAATTGTCTTCTTGGTGCCTCAGTTCCCCCACGTGTAAACAGAAGCTAATAGCAGTACCTACAATGAGGATTAAGTTAGTTCTGCATGTAAAGCGCCAAGCAGAGCATCTCGTCCACAGAAAGTGCTGCTGTTATTGGCCGAGCTGGACGTCCATCCTCTTGCCTTGACCGGTGGGGCTTGCAGAGTTCGCGGCAGTGAGCAGCCCCTGTGGGTGGGCTGAGCGGGGCCTCGGGAGGGGGTGAGGTTTTGTCAGGTGGAGAAATCAGGGGAGGGTGGTCCTGGTGGGGAGAACTGCGTAAATGAAGCCTGGGGCGGGGGTGCCAAGGAGCCTGCCAGCTCGGAGGGCGGGGTTTGGGGAAGTGGGACCCCACACTGTTTGGTCACCTTTTTGGGTGAGGAGCTTGTCCGGACGAATCCTGAGAATGAACCCCAAAGGCTGCAGCAGCGTCTTGCGTAAACCCTGCGGGAACATGAGCTGGGAACGTGAGCTGAGCTCATCTGCTGAGAGAAGCTGCCACTTCTGGCTGGAGCAGAGGGTTTATTTGGGAGAGAAGTGAGGAACATTGAGAGCAAGATTGAAGCAGGTAATGGCTGCAGGAAGGGAAGGTATTATCAAAGTGTCACTGTGGGGGTAGAGTGACAGCTGAACACCAGTCTACCCAAGTCAACGTGGGGACATTGTGATGGCGCCAGGGAAAGACTTGGAAGGCTCTGTGGTCGTCCTTACCAAGACGTTTCCTTCCATCCTGCCTTGCACCACTAAGCTTGTCCCTCTGTTGAGCCGCCATAAGCGTCTGTCTGAATCCCGCTGCATCCGGAAACCCCACCACGGGCTTGAGACAGCCCCTCTTACGCCTCCTTGAGAAGTCGTCCTTCTGCAATGGGGATAAATATTCTTGCTCATAGTCACAGCCTCCATACGCTGGGCTCCTCTGCCACACTGAGATCTACATCCCTTCTTGGGGACCTCCATGGCTCCTTTTCAATGATAGGAAGAAAGCTGGCCCCTGGGAACATAGCGTATGTGGCTTTGACCCAGCTTCATGTGGGAGAGTTTGTACAAGTGGTCAGGACTGTTGGGCCCAGACTGTTCCTGGGTTACAGCCTTGGGAATAAGAGACGTGGATCCCAGAAACTAATCTCTGCCTGGAATTACTTGGAATACTGTATTCACTGTGAGATTACCCTCTGGTGGTTACTCTAACCCTTGGCTTGTTCCAGGTGTCTGAGAACCCCAGAAGGTTCCTGTGAATTCCAGAGAGAAGACCAGGGCTTTATTAGGGCATCTTTGGAGCAGATTTAAGTCCTGGCTGCAGGCCTGGTGTAGAGCTGTCCCAGCGGCAGTGAATTCTGACATTCTGGCAGCCTGTGAAGAATATTGCCCACCCCCCACCCCCCGCCACAGAGCAGCATGGGCTCTGCTGGCCTCCGTGGGTGGCGATTTTCCGATGAAGCATTGCAAGTGTCCCTTAGGTGGAGGAACGTATTTGGATGAAATGCAGTTCTCCACAAACTTCAAGTGCGTGAAGTTAAAGATTGACCAGTTTAGTGAGAATTGGCTTAAATGAGCAGACTGTATTCCTCACCCAAATGACTCAAAACCTGGTAGCACATGGGGGTTGGGCCACGTGAGCATTTCTGTCCCTGCCCCTTAGCAGTCAGTTGTTTAAAGTATAGCGAAGCTTTCATCAGTCTTAGTTTTTCTTGGGATTAAAAATAAATTAGGTAGTAGATTTTGAGTGTACGGTCTCTAATGCCCTGACTAATTTGTCTTGAAAGAGAGAAAATATCCAAAAGAAATGGAAATTGACAAAAGCCTGCATTGACTCCATCAGTTAATCCACAGGGATATATTGGCAAGGTGATTAACTCTACTAGAAGATCATGTCTCTGGCCAATTCTATTTTAAATCCAAGTAAAGGTGGTAGAAGATATGCGTTTTCTTGTTTAGCTAAGAGTTATACACATACACACATTCTATAGATTGGTACAAGGGAAAGGGGTCTGGGGAGGGGCAGAATTTGCATCATTTCATTCCTTGAAAAATTGAATGTCTTCTATATCCTAGCCACCGTTTTTAGCATTTTGGAACATACACTCTACACACACAGAGATATACACACAGACATGCAAACCGACACCTACAGATAGGCAGACATACTCACACACAGACAGATACACACGGACACTCATATACACTCACACAGCTACAGTCATGCATGCAGAGTCACACTCACACAGACACACACATAGACACACACAGATACCCAGAGACATTCATACATACTCACACACAGGTAGCCATGCAGTCACACTCATACAGACACACAGATAAGCACAGTCACATACAAACACACACAGAGACACACATACACAGAGATACACAGACACACAAAAATAGGCAGATACATTCACATATAGTCACAGTCACACAGACATACACACACAGGTACACACTTATTTTCTGCCCTTAAAAATTTTACAGAGAGATGTCTTTGATTTTTTGATATCATTGATTTAAAACAATTTGGTTGTGGGAGCAGGAAGCGATCTTTGTCTTTTGGGAGATGGGCATGGGCAAGAGAAAATCGGTGCTAAGACCATCCATTAGCATCTACTCCATGCTCATGTTGGATACGCACTCAAGTTAATAACCACCACCCTCTCCAAACCCCGTCCCACAGTCCTATTGGATTATATAATAGACCTCAATAACTCTAAATGAGCTATTATACTCTGCCATATAATTATATATTTAGGACACATGTATGGTTAAAAAAAGAAATCCACAGGAAAACACTGAAACAAATTGCAGAGCAATTTCAGTGACTGATTATATTTAAGCTGCAGTGTGTCAGCTGCTCTCTTATTTTTTTCAGAGTTCCCAAATTCGTTAGACAATATTCTGAAGCTATCAAACATCGGTCTTTATTTCTGAATCAAAGTCATTTTAGAAATGTGAAAAGCCTACTTCCCTGATCTTTTCTTTTTGAGACTCATAAAATGTAAAAATGGCATCTCACTTGTTTTCTTGGACAATTCTTTTATCTGCTTTGTTCTATTCAAACAATAAAAATACTAACAATAAAAAATAAAAGCAGTTGTCGTTTACTGAGCTCTTACTTTTTGCCAAGTGCTGCAGCACATATTTTATATCACCCCATTTCAGTCTTAACCACAAACTTAGGAATGAGCCGGGGGTTGTATGAAGTTCCTGAGGTTGAGGAAGTTTAAGTATCTTGTTTAAGGACACATGGCTCATAAATGGCAAAGTCATGACTAACTTGGTTAGTCTATTCTATTTTTAGAAATAATGACAGCTAATATATTTTCATTTCCTAGAGTATTTTCATATTTGTTAAGTTCCTGATCCTTACAAAGATCCTGAATATAGACCAGTCCTGAGTATAGTATTATCCCCATTTTATAGATGGGAAACTTGAGGTTCTAGAGATTCATTTACCCAAACGCAGCTCACTTTCCAAAAGGGCTGCTGGGGGCCTGCTAGGCATGAAACGAAGCCAGCCTGCAAACTGGGCCACCCAACTCCAACACCGGCGTCCATTCACAATCCTACGCTGAGAAAACAAAGCAACAGAACAGAGCAAACACACATGCAAAACCACGTATGGCATCAAGGTAGTCTTTTCCCCCCAGGTGTGAGCCAGGCTAGAAAGTGATTCTTGGCTAAGATCAACAAGGGGATGTGCACCTAGTGCTGACTCCTACCTACAAGGCTGCCCTGGAGAGGAGGCTGCCGGCCCAAAGGTCTGCTTAGATTCAAGCCCTGACCACCATCACCTCAGCTGTTTGCAGCCACAGCTGGCGGGCTGGCTGGACATGGAAGGATGGAGTTTGGTTCCATTTGACACCAAGGGCCTCATGGAGCTGTCCGGCCTCTGCACAGAGGGAATCTCAGGCGTTGGGGCAAAATGAAAGAGTCCCAGCTTGAGCTCTCCTTGACTCTTCTCACAGGCCAGGGTGAGAAGGGAGGGGATGTGCAGCCACAAGACAGGGAGAAGTGTGGGGGCTGGCTGGAGGCTGCAGGCTGGTGGGGGGCGCGAAGGGAAGGCTGTGCGGCGGTCATGGTGAACCTGACCTCATGGGCACGGTGCTAGCTGGGAGAGATTAAAGGAAGTCGCTAATCTTCAGAATGAGCTCAGAGGTATATGGGGGATATAGAGATCCTATTCATTCATTTAATATATGATTAGATGTCAGTGTTGTTGGAGTTACATTTTAGGAAATGACTATTCATAATGGAAGTCCTGGCAAGGTTTCTTTCTAATCAGCAGAACGGGGTGGAGGGCTCAGCTGTGGCATCCGTGCAAGAGGCTCTTAATTTACAAGTGATGTTAAATTACACTGGCTGCCAGATAGTCAGATACGGGAAGTGATACAATAAGTCACTGGGGATATGCTAGTTTTTCTTTTTTCATTTGACAACCACAGGAAGTGGCCATTAGCCAAGCCATCTGAGAGAAAGCTTCTGATTGCTGTGCTACGTGCACGGATTCTTGAGTAACGACAAAGGCCTGACAGGAAGGACTGCTGGGTGGGGTGGGGGTGGGGGTGAGGATGTGCAGCGTGCTGAGGAGGACAGAGAACAAGGTGGGGGTGGGGTTGGGGTCCCCAGAAACCTGTGTCGGAAGGGCACACACGGCTTGCTTTTCTCAGGTTCCCCGGGACTATTCCAGGTTGGACTAACCCTACTCGGGTTTGTCAAAGCCTTATAAAAAGTAGTTTGGGTTATTTTGGGGGCAAATTATGCACAAAGAACTTATAAACATCTAATTTTTGACTCTGCTCTTTTCTAGAAAGGGCAATTCAATATGATGAGATTTCTGCAAATTGCAGATGGCGGTAGGACTTTGCAGTCAGGACTAGCCACTGACTACAGAGGTAGCCTCTTCCTCAACTCTGAAGCCCCAGACTGAGACTCGAAACTGGAGACACTGCCAGGACTCGGGTTGTAACCTAAGTCAGCACCTCTGGGGAGACGATGGCTTGTGCCCACTTGGGGAATGTGTAGTTCATAACAGCAATGTCAGTGCTTATAGTCACTATACGGATCCTCAAGGAATATGTTACCATATTTTGGTGAAAACTTGACTGTTTGAGATGACATTAGGTAACTGAAGTGGCAGACAGTGGGGTCTCTCTAAGGACGTATGAAGCTGACATTACAGGAGCCCCCCTTCTATCTGGGCCAGATGGATAGGCTGCAATTTGCCTTCCCAGTTAGATCTTAGCCTCCTTAGCTTCCTTTCCTGGCCGGACCAGCCATTGCTCTTTGAATTTCTTGAGATAAATGTTTTTACACTCATCAAAAAAGTGGGTTGACTGGATGGTTTCTAAGCTTTCTTGCACATTGGAGTCACCTAGGGATCTTTACGACGTCCCCATGCTTGGCTCCCCCACTCCCGCCCCCACCCGGACACTCAGATTTAATTTGCACAGCCTGTTGACTCACACATCAGGATTTCTACAAGGACCCTCAGATGGTTGTAATGTGAGGAATAGTTTGAAAACCACTGCTCCTGTTTTTCACTCTTCAATGACCTTCCTTGGCATATCTGCTTGGAAATTCCTTAGCAAGATTTTTAGTCTTTTCCCAGGCCCTTTTCTTCAACTCCATGTCCCTGCATTTTCCAGAGATGGGCTGTTAGCATGGTGTAGCAGTCAGGCAGGTCGGGCTGCTGCAATGAGCAGCCCTGATGTGTCAGGGAGCAGGGATGCTAAATCCTATCATGTTCCCACAAGAAGAAAATCCAGAAATATTTGTAGAATAGTGATGATTATTACACAGAGATTACTGATTGTGCATTTAAGATTCTTTTAGTTTGGCTAATTCATTCAAGATTTTTTTTCCCTTCCAATTTTTACAATGAAGAAATTAATCTTGCTGCTTCAAAATGGAAATGCTTTCTTGGTCTGGAACCAGGAGGGTGATATGTCTGGTTTTCTCAGACTCTTTTGTGACTATTTTCTTAGTTTTGATTACTCTAGCTGTTAGGATTTTTTTTTTTTTTTGGTAAAATAACAGTAAATCATACTGGTGGGTCTGAAACCGCTAGTGATTTTCATGCCTCACATATCAGAAGTCTGGATGCCAGCAGTCCAGGGTTGGTCCGACGCTATTCAGGACTCAGATTCCTTCTGAATTTCTGCTCTGCCATCTTTAGTATATATGTTTTTGCCTTCAGGCTTGCTGACCCAAGCCTGCTGACCCACAGTCACAAGGTAGTGGCTGTTCCTTTAGACTCCAAGTCCAAGATGCAGAAAAAAGACAAAGGCAAAGGAATCGAAGGGGCCCAAAGCCTTCTCTTTGTAAGGCTTTGCCTTTTTTTTTAGGAAGGTGATTGTTCCTCTGGGACTTGCACCTCCATTTTATTGGCCAGGGCTGTCGGCCATGGCCATCTGGAACACAAAGGAGCCTCTCTCACAGAGGCAGGAAAGGAGAAGGGTATTGTGCAAACAGCTTTGGTGGAGCCAAATGCACAATGTGAGCCATCAGGAGTGGTCTAAGCTTGTGCTGTGAACTCAAGTCTAGGCCTCGGGCTGTTACCTCTGATAAGTCAACAAAACTCTCAAGTTAATGCCTAATAACTTTGTGGCCTATGAAATGGGCTGCAGGCTCCATGCTATGAAAACAGTTAAATTACCTTCTGCCACAGTGTGAGGATCCATTAGGTACCCTGGGTACCTCCTTACAATTCACCCACACCTAGATTTTGGGTCATGGTGAACCAGACAGAGCTGGATTGATACTGAATATCAAAAATGGAAAATGTCTCTACCAAAGTGATCCATCTGATGAAACTGTAGTTCAGAGACACTTTATAATAGAGCTACAGAATATTGAGGCTGGATGGAAAATGGGCAATGGAGCCGTTAAACATCTTCTGTCGAAGTGAAGGAGAGAATTAAGACAATTACCCAGTACTTCAGGCAAGAGGAGGAAGTACTTATTTTTCTGAGAATAACCTTCCTGAATCCTACCTACAGCTTTCTCCAGGTCACCAGAGATACGTGGGGCCATTCCCATATTTTCCCTGGACTATTGAGTTTTTTCATTCTGGAGGAAAATGACTCTCAGGAATTAATGGCATTAAGATGTGGCCTGGGCTTTTGGCTGGTAGATCTTCAGCGAAAGCAGATGGCCACAGTGGTATTAAAACTAAAGACTGCAGTAAAGCTTTTAATTGAAAACAATTGGACCCTGCTGGATGGTAATTACCTTGGCTGCTTGCAAATAATATCTCGCCCCTGATGCCATGAAAGCAAAGCTGAAACTGAGTGAACAGGATCTGCTTGATCTGCATCTAATAAGGATGGAGCTCCCCAAACTACTTTCTCTAGGGCTCCTCCAATAAAAAGAGCTAGAAATGAAGAGGAGAATTTGCCATAGCAAGAATTGTAAAGACAAAGAAATCATTTATAAAGCAACCTAATGGGTCCACGTTTACCTGGAGAAAATTGAAATTCCATCCACCTTCAGGGAAAAAAAAATGATGATACTTTAAATTCTTCTTTCTTTTCTCAGTTAATGATAAATCCTAATGAGAAAGATGTCTCATTTGGATGACTTCCTTTAAGATGTTTGTGCTATGACCTGCTATCATGCCTGAGAAGTCACAGGCATTGGGCGGCCTGGGCTGAATTCTAAGGTTAATTTTCCCCTTATCTTAAAGCTTTAACCTCTCAAAGCTACCACTGGCTCAGATAACATTTAAATGTGGACAATACATATTCACGAGGCAGTGGCATACTAATGTTCTGACGGACTCAGCCCGGGGGGTTAAATGTACGTGCAGATTTTGACCACAGGCTCCTTTCTAAATCCAAACTACAGGCAGTCCTAGAATGGAGGACTTGGGGCGCAGTGGGGCGGGAAAAGGTCCGAGGACGCCACTGGCTCAGTAGCTCCCAGAAACCACAACCTGAGATTCTGACCCGGTGGACGGCGATGGGGCTGCAGAATTACTACTCTTTCACGGCCTCCAGGTGATCCTGTCAGCCGCCAGGTTTGAGAAGCGCTGACCTCGGCCCCTTCTGGGCCGCGAGCCAGCATCAGGACTCTCTCAGGGAGATCACACACACTAAGGAGAAGGCCGCTTCCCTGACAGCCCCATCTCACCTTGGCGGCCTCCGGGCAGGCACCTGGGGATGCTGGCACCGCCCCCTTTCAGTTCAGAGCGACCCCGTGACCCGCGCTGACCAATGAAGTGCAAGCGGAAGTGAGGCCCGGCGCTGTCACTTCCGCTTCCACTTTTGCTTCCACGCAGGCGCTGTAGGAGAGCAGTTGTGCGCTTCTTGGACTTGGACTTGGTCTGTGGGCCTGGGTGGCGCTTGCCGCCGTCCTGCTGTCGCTCCAGCTAGTGGGTTCCCAGGGGTGAACCCGCTTATAGGGAGGCTTTGCGGTGACTAGGACAGAGCCACGTGAGACATATGAGCGCAAACTCTTGAACCCCTGAAGATACTGGGGCAAGGTCGGAGCCCCAGTTGCCCCCGTCACAAAGCTGTGGGCAGGTTTGCAGTCTGGGGCCGTGGACCCCAGATTTGTGCCGGCCACCTGCAGTCCCTCCTGACCCCATGGCTGGATTTGCTTTTCCGGGCATCACTGCAGCACTAACGCTTCAGGGGGGATGCAAAAACAAAGGCAGAACAAAACCAGCCAAAGGCAATGGCTGTGTTCACGTAAAATTGTTACTCCATCGTGGCAAAACGCAGAGCATCTAATTTAGCTTCAGATATGGGGTAATCATTTATGGAGCAAAAATAAAACACAAAAATTTAGACAAAAAAGACAAATGTGTGTAATTGATGTCTTTCAAACTCTTCTATTAATTGTATTATGGCAACCTGGGCCTGGCTATTTACTTAATAGAATAATATCCTCATCTGTGTTTGGCACTGTGAGTTGTGTGCCTCTATATTTGGTGAACGTTACTTTGCTCCTCAGCATTACATTTAATAAGGGCACAACTCCTTGGATTTCTCTGGTCTGATTCTTGATTTTTCGGAAGCAGCTAGTTACTCTTCAGTTCTGGAAGATTCTCCCTTCTAGAACAGCCAAGATACTTTCTGTGTCTGATACTTGTTGCCTGAAATGGTTAGGGCACATGATACCATTTTCTCTCAAGAGACAGGTGTGTAGAAGGACGGTGGAAGTCATCAAGTTCACTCCTCCAAAAGGCAGGATTCTCTTCTGCTCATTTAACAGATAATCTGGTCTTGGCTGGTCAGTGACATGAGCTCTCTGGGGCCTGAGACAGCCTATTCCTGCACTGAGGACCTAGTTGTAGGAAATCCTCTCACACTGAAACAGAATTTCTCCCAGTAGCTCTGACTCTTTGGGATGTGGGTCCTTGGAGAATTAAGTCTCATTGCTCCTTTTGTGGCACCTGTTTAAATATTTGAAGATAGTGATCCTTGTCCTTTGTGAGTATTCAGGCCTCACTTTCCCATTTTTTTCTCATCTATTGCTCAGAACACTGAGTACATATTAAAATGATTTTCAAACTAGAAACTTTCATTTCATTTCTTTTCCTGTCTTTATTTTCTCTATTTTTTGCTTCCTTTCATTTCTTCTTTTCCGTTCCTTCTATCTTTGTTCTGTTCCTGCCTTTTGGTGATACAAACTTTTGTCCCGGCATGGGTGATGTGCCTGCTACTGCTGAAGCAAGGTCCTTACCAGATGCTAAGGAAAGGTCAGGCTACGTTGGGAATCTCCAACCACAGAAGTTCTGGGGACTAAAGAAATCATAGAGTCAGTAGCAAATATGTCCAGCTTTAGAAAAACTTCTCTCATATTCAGTAAAGCAGGGACAAAGAAGAATAGGGTCCCATGAAAGGATTCAACTAGGTGGACCCAAGAGAACAGACTGCTTTTTTGAGTGTGGGGACATGGTCTTTCTACAGCCTTAGCAGTAACCCACTTAGAACCAAAGGGAGCCCATGCTTTGAATACAATTTTTGAATCATTTTATTAGTTCTGTTTAGCACTGAACATTTTAATTTTGGTGACAGTGCCAGAATATGTGAATAAAGGACTATAATATACTTCTTGATATTGGATTTTGTTTGAGAAAGATGTAATGGGAAGCAGGTTAGCTTGAAACTTCCCATAATTTTTCATGGGCAGTTAAGATAACTACTTGCTGTGGTATTATGCTATATAATAGTACAGTATAATTGCTTCTTGTAGTCCCATGGTATTTGTTCTATAGCCTTCTCTTTTATAGGTATTTTTAAGGTGTATTTTTTATTGATTTGGCATATACACAGCAATAAACTGCTGTTGGATTGATTAGATACTAGAGCGAAGCTGAAACATTTAGTGCATTGATTCTTAATCTGTAAAGATGTTTATTTGTAGCTCTGCATATATTTATTACTATAGCGTAAGTAATGTTAACATTAAAAAGAATATTTTGGGGGTGTGTGTGCTTCTAATGATACATTAAAAGTTCCATGGTTAGCTCTTTCAAGATACTTCCCAGCTAAGTCTAGGCCAATGGTAGGAAAGATAAAGCTCTGCCCAAAGCATCATCTTCCAGGCAGGGATTTTCACGTTTATACCTTTTCCATTCCCAGCACAGTGCTTGCGACATTGTAGGATTATGAATAATGTGGTTGATTGAATGAATCTAGGGAGGTTACTGTTGAATCTTCCAAAAACTAATACAGTCAACTGATGCATTTTCTCTATCTTTATTTTCCTTGAGCAAAAATGGGATGATTCTGGTTTCCTCTTTGAGAATGGGCCTCACCCACTATAAAGAAGTGTTTATGGGCCTTTTCACTGGATCCTTGCTGGAGATCTTCTGCAGCTCTTTTTATTTTATTTTTTGCTCTTCTTTCATGTTTTATTGATGTTTTTCTAGTGGCTGCTACAATTTATGTATGTAAATATTGTCTGTCTTTAGGCATTATTTTATTTATTATTTATTTATTTATTTATTTAATTATTTATTATTTTATTTTGACCAATCCCTGCTCCTTCTTTCCACTCTGCTTCCAGTGGTAGTACGCAGGTTAGAGGACTCAGTTTAATTTTGGGGGTGAATGGCAAAAGGAGGCTTTTTAAGAAGGAATGAAAGCTTGTTCTTTGAAATGACATTAACCTTTCAAAGTAACAGGGGACCATTTAGTGCACTGATTCTTAAGTGTCTGAAATGTTCTCATTTTCTGTTGCCACATTTTGACCTGGCGAGTAAAGATCAGAGTGAAGAGGGGAGAGATGGTGTGTGATTGAAGATAGGAAAGATGGATGGAGAGATGACGTGGGGAGAGTAGATCTAGTCCCTGGGTCCTGGCAAGCTTACAGATGGATGTTGGCCTGTAAGTGGCTGGGAGAACCTGATTTAGTTTATCACTGTTAGAAGTAGTTGGCTGAAGAAGCCAGGAAACATTATTCATAGCTCTCTGTAAAGTGAATAATTTACTCCCTTCCCCCTGATGGAATGAAATCTGTGAAGCCTTTGGGACTCTTTGGATAAAGTGCTCTACAAACATGTCAGATGAGTTTTGGTTTTATTACAGAAGAGCCTGGTTAAGATGGAAAATGGGACTTAAGTTAAACATAAGAATTTATTGCCTAAGGGAGCCTCTTTTAACATAATTATTTTAAGAAAACAAATATGTGATAAGAGTTGAAACCATCTGCATGTTATAAATTTTATTTGATGTAGTTACATTTTGAATGCAGGTGCAACTCATTTTTTGGTAAATAATTAATATTGTATCTGTAGACTTACAAAATCCCATATTATTATCACTTGATTTTTACACATGGTCTCTTGCTAAACCTGTAGTTACTGGGTCTCACAGGTGTGCACAGCAAGCACATGGCACCAGTCACCTGAGCTCTCTACTGGAAATCAGAAAACAGGTGGCAGGTGTGTGTGTGAGTGTGTGAGTGCGTGACTAATCCTAGGGGAAGGAGGGGGAAGGAAAATGATGGAGAAGGAGCAAAGGGAAAAAGAGTTAAAGGATGGAGAATTGAGATTCTTCTGAGGAATTTGGCCTACAAGTTCTCCATTTCTTCCTGACGATGTGGCATTCAAATTGAACATGGTGTTGGGAGTCTGAGCATTGTTACAGGCAACAGTGAGTCATACTGAAGTGTCCCTTGTCCTGTTGAATGTGGGGAAGAAGACGTCAAGCTAACAAAGCACTTGTGCTCCTTGGAGTATGGTATTATGTTAATGTCCAAAATAGAAGGGCTCTTCAGAAGAAGGAAATGAGAAAAGGTGAAATGAAATTTAATAATAGAAGTTGTCTTTGGATGAGTTTAGCATCGTGGCCTGGTACTGTAATTTTAAGCAGATAAGTAAGAGTCCTTTCTGTCTTTCTTTTTTTAAAATTGGTGTTTTCTTATGGCTGCTACAATTGATTGTTAGTGTCGTTCACCAAAATATATTCTTAGACGCTAAACCAGAGTCATAACTGTAGGTGTCATGTCTGTGCAAGTGAAGAAAACATTTTGAACTAAATTATATATCATATAATTATATATACTATATATTATAATACGTAATGTATAATTGTATTTAGTATATGTATATTATTTATATATAATTCATACATTTTGGATGTATAACATGTTACATATACATACATACATGTATTATGTACATACACATGTTATACACATGTTACACACATAATATAAACATTCATCTGCCCGTCAGCTGATAGCTCTGACCTGCGCCACCTCCCTGGGGTGACGGAACACTTAGGTAAAATATAAACACACTATTTTCTTTTGAAGTAGGAATTATTACCAAGCAGTTTACTCATAAAATATGCAAAGCTGAGCAGCACCAAAGTGATTGGTTATTTTTGGAAAACACCTTGAATATGTGCTGTCATCCTATAATCTCTCCATGTCATTCTCTCACGCGGGAACCAGGCTCTGGGACCGTTGCTCTGGTTTGAACCTTAGGGGTCACCTGCACTGCTCAGTGGGGTAAGTAAGGTGTGTGGTGACTCGAGATCCAAATTCAGTTAAATGGACTGAGGATTCCTGGGCAAATTCTCCACTTACGCTTCCGAATTCCAGCTGGACAACTTCAGAAACATCCTCAGGGGCTCGGTGGATGCCTGGCTGCGGGTGACAAACCCTGAGTGCTGGCTCATCAGAACTGCGGTTTACTGCTGGGTACGAACACTAATAGTTTGTCCTGACATGCTCAAAATCAGCTGCTATTGAAGCAGTTTTGCTCTTATCCTTGATGGTTTTCAGAAGAGAAAGGCTGTGGGTCTTTGCGTGGGTAGTTCGTTTGAAACAGGTCATTATTCTTTTCACTAAGTACAGAGCAGGTAAGAACGGTTTCCTGAAACATCTGGTTTGGGGCATCGGCCTCAGGCTCCAGCAGTCACGGTCCTAATAAAATCAGGCATACCCACCAGCTCCGTGGTCACACTAAAGGAAGAGTTTTGCAGAAAAACATCAAGTAATGTAGCAAAATAGTTGACTAATAAAGTAAGAAAAGACCAACTAGACTCTACTGTTGCGCAGCTACTGGGATAAGGTGAGTGTGGTTGTGATTTCTTCACTGACAAGAGCTGTTGCTTATTCATTTCTGTAGACACAGCACTTAGAACAGTAGTTGGTATGTTGTAGCCAGTAGGTAAACGTTTGTTGAATGAATAACTAAAAATAATTAGTTACAACAATAACAACAAGCACAATATTCTGAGAGATGGATTGCTCATTTCCATATTGCAATACAACATTATCCACAGGCCTGGTGGGGAAGAACATACAGAGGCTTCCTCACTATTTTGCCACATAAAGGGTATAATGGGCAGCATTCTAAGATGACCCTCAAAGACACAGTCCCTTGCATAATTCCCTTCCTCTTGAGTGTGGGAGGGACTTTTAACTTGCTTCTAACTAATAAAATATGGCAAAGGTCAATGGATTTTGCAGAGTAGTTAAGGTTCTTAATCAGTTGACTTTAATCAAAAGAGAGATTATCCTGTGTGGGCCTTATTTTGAGAGCCCCCCCACTAAATTGGGGTCTCAGTACCAGCGCGGCTAGCAACCCTGCCTAGCGGGAATGTAAGGGATGCTGGATGTGGGTGTTCGTGGTGTGCCTTTCATGGGACACTTACCTGTTGGACAGCCTAATGCCTAGTTGTTTGACCTGCAACCAGGGGGCTCTCACATGGGACACTTGTTTCCACTGTCAGATGCCATTGTGGCTTCTGTCTGGCCCGTGTCCAGTTTGTGCCTTCCTGTCCATCACTGTGGCACTGGGAGCCCAACCTTGTGTTCTTCCCAGCGTGCAGGGAAAATCTGTTATATAATAACTATAACTGTCTGCTGTAGGGCATAAATTCAATACATCACCACAATAGGAAACAAGTTAAAAGATTTTTATTTATAGACTCTGGACAAGGAGGGCAATGAGTCAGGAGGGCAGTCCCCTGTCCCCAGGTCATGCGAGGCAGGAATGAAGGGTCAGCCATTGAGAGAGCAGGAGTGGCAGCTGGCAGTATGTATAAGGGAATAGGGTGTGGGTCACTTTACGTTTGCAGGCAAACGCCTGACCGGTCCCTTTAAAGGCGGCGGAGGGAAAGCGAGGAGCCCAGTCTGCCAGAAGGAGAGATGCCTCAAGTTCTTATCTCTGGCCACCAGCTTGAGCCACCTGGGTGTGGTGTAGAAGTGCAGACTGTGTCAAGGATGGCTGGGCCTTGCTTCGGGTATGAGCAAGTTAAACCCGTATTCAAATGGATGCTGAGGCAACAGGAAATTCTAAGTATTCATCAGAGGCCTGACTTAATCAGGTGAGCCTTCTAAAAGAAATTCTACGGGTCAGAGGCTGAAGAAATCACGCTCTCCCTCTCCTGCTGGCTTTGAAGAAACAAGCTGACGTGAGTTCTACAGCTGTGCTGAAGCGGATTCTGCCGACAACCAGGTGAACTGACCAAAGGACCCAGCCTCAGAAGAGACCTCGGCCCTGACCAGCACTCTGATTCCAGCCTTCTGAGAGCTTGAGCGGAGAACCCAGCTAAACCACGCCTGGACTCTTGCTCTTGGAGACTGTGAGATAATAAATGTGCAGTGTTTTAAGCCACTAAATTTGTGGTGATTTGTTATGTGGCAATAGAAAACTAGTACAAAGGACATCTGCAGATATTTATGCCATGCTATGTTGTCTATGTTGTATTAAAGTGCTGTATATCTAGTGTGTGATATGATACACAGCCGCTAATGCTGATTATAACCTGCAATCTGTGTTTCCTTTCATGTTAAAATATTAAAATATAATCCTGCATATAGGAACTTGAACCAAAGAAAGATTTTGGGAAGAGATTTTGCTTTCCCGCTTTTGGATTATATCAACAACCAGGCAACTTCCTTGACCTCTTCAGACTTCAGTGGATAAATTGGCACATGCCTTAAAATTTCACAAAAATTCTATCAGCTTTTTACAAACTGTCACTTGCCCATAAAATGTTGACAATTCTTCATATCCAGCTGATGGTAGTGATTCTTAGTTTAAAGGGATACACTTCAGTGTCACAGGTTATGTCACTTTCAATTAGGGATTTGTCTTCAGCTGGCTACTGCCTGCATCGCTGCGTTTTGTGTTTTGGACCGAGCTGACCGACGGGGCTGTCCTGCGGCTGCTTCTAGATCCTCATGGGCAAACCAAAAGGGACTAGGGAAGTATTTGGATTATTCAGTCCTTATGTTAGCTACTCGATACAAACATGGGCTTCTGTTTGAGAGGCAAGAAAAAGGGGAAGTAAAAGACAGGAGAAGGTAGTGGGTTGAGGCAGAATATGACTTGTGCCAGTGGGCAACTAGCATTATTTGACAGCAAAATGGAGTATAAACACATTTTTCTATCCTGCTTTCTATGAAGTTCAGGAAAAGCGCTCTTCTAATTTTAGGTATTTTTAGTGTTTGTATGTAAGAAGCAATCACAGCTCAACGGGAGTGGTGGAGGATGCGTCAGGAGAGGGATTTGCGTGGAGACTGGCGCTCTTGACCGCCCCCTTCTATTTAGAGAGACAAATTACGCAGTTTGCACTAATTAGATGCACTGATGTGAAATCTGGAAGGCCTTAGTGAGGCAGAGAGATTTTCCTGCCCCCTTTTGCCTGTTTTGATGTTTTCTGTGCAGTATATTCCAGTATTTCTGCTCAAGCTCCTGGGTGACGGGAGGACACTGTGGCTGTGCCTGTGATGTCAGCCTCCTGATGCTTGGGTGGCGGCCACTGGAATGTGTCCTTGAGCTTGTATCTCTGGTGAATAGAAGACATAGTGGCTTCAGAAGAAAGAGCTTCCTCTTGGGGGTAGTTCTAAATTATTATTGGAGTCCTGCTTGTAAGTCTAACCTGGAAAGGCTTTCAGACCCTACAACAAATTTGAGGCCCCTAATTCCATGTGTTAAATCCTTTACAATGTAAAACACCTTAAGTGACTTCCCCTGAATCTTGACACATATGCCTAGTTTTACATATGCATTGAATATTTTTTTATTTATGCATTCCCTCTCCTCAATGGATCTTGCAAGAGAAATGTGCATGTTTTAAGCCCCTTTGAAAACCAGCTTTTGGTTTTGTTAATTCCTTTTTTGTGTATCTCTGTTTCCTATTTCATTATTTTTTCTGTTCTTACTTTTATTTTTTCTTCGCTTCTAAATCTTAAAAGGTTTTATTCTGTTATTCTCTACATAATTACTTAAGTTGTATAATTGGCTTGTTAACTTTTAGGCTGCTTAAGACTCTTTTTTCTAAAATAAGCATTTAAACCTACAAATTTCTCTTTGAGGATGGTATAGCTGTAACACATGAGTTTGATTTGTAATATATTTATTATTTAGTGCAGAGTATTTAAAAATATAAATTATGGTTTCTTCTTTGAAATAAGAGCTATTTAACAAGATATTTTTAACTTTATACATGGGGGTATAAAAAACTTTTTATTTTTGATTTTTAACTCATTTGCATTGGTCTAGAGAATGTGGTTTACATAATAACAATTTCAGAGATGTATTGAAGCCTTTGTTTATGGCCTAGGAATATATTTATACATGTTCTATGTGTTCTTGAAAAAAAATTCTGTAGCTTTAGGGAACAAGTCAGGATAGTTAATTGTAATGTTCAAATATTTTATAATTTTTCTGATTTTTTTTTTGTTATTGTTGCTTGGCCTATCAATTCTTTAGAGAGAAATGTTACAATCTTCTTCTATATTGGTAGATTTGTCAAATTCTCTTGAAGTCCTACCATTTAAAAATATATTTTGCAGTTATATTAATATATACATAAAGTTTAAGATTTTTCCATTCTCTAATAAAAATGATAATAAAATTTGTCACTTCATTATGGTCTAGTGAACCATTTATCTCTACTGATACATATTGCTTTAAATATTATTTTGGTATTATTAATTCAAATTATTTTGGTTAGTATTTTCCATGTATATCTTTTTATTTTCAACTCTTCTGAGTCTTCCTGTTTTAGGTGTGTTTCCAGTATACTCTACATATAATTTTAAAAAACAAATCCAGTCTGACAATCTATGCCTTTTAACCGATGAGATTAGTCCATTCACATTTATTGTGATTATTGATGTATTTTATTTATTTCTACCATGTAGTAGAAATGTACCTTCTATTTGTTGTGTTTTTTCTCAGTACTTTTCTTCTTCCTTCTTGTTTACTTTTGGATTGACTGGACTTTTTTCCCTTTTCCTTCTTTGTTACAATTTTTCCCTCTAGAAGTTTGAAGTAATGTATCTTCTTGTAGGGGTTTTCCTTAAAAAAATTAAAATATATTTAAGTTAACAAAATCCAAATTCAGTTAATATCATTACTTTCCTCCTAAAGAATACAAAAACCCTAGAATGTCTTAATTCTAATAATGACCGTCTTACCTAATATACTATTGTTCTCCAGTGTTTTAGTATTTATTTTTCTACTTGGAATTTGTTGGGTTTCTTGAATCTGAAGATTTTTGTCTATCATTAATTGGGAAAAATTCTCAATCATTATCTCTCAAATAGTTCTTCCTCCTCATTTTATTATCTCCTTTAGAAACTTCAATTAAATGTGTGGTAAGCCAGCTTACTCTATTATCATATTTCTCAATTCCTTGTAATATTTCCTTTTATATCTTCATATCTCTTTATATCTCTGTGATTTATTCTGTAATATTTCTTCAAATCTATCTTTTAGTTCACTAATTCTCTCTTCAGAGATGTTTAATCTTCTGTTTTAACCCATTCTTTGTATTTCTATTTATTTTAAATTAAATTTATTTATTTATTATTTTATTTTTTATATTTTCCAATTTTAGAAGATTTATTCAGTTCCTTTCATGATTATTAGTTTTGCCTTTTCCAATTTAAAAGATTTATTTGGCTCCTTTTCATGATTATTAATTTTGCATCATGAGTTTGATATCTTCTTTAATTTCTTCAAACATACTAGATGTGTATTTTATATTTTGTATTTGATAATTCTAAATTCTACTTCTTTGTGGGTTTGCTTTTGGTGTTTATTCCTTCTGTTAATTCTTATTCATAGTGGCTTTTGTCTGTGCATGCATTGTCTGATTTTGAATTGTGAAAGACATTACACGGACATTTGTGTATAGGAATTCCTTGAGGTCTCTGTTTAGGGTTCTTGTCCTGTGCCTGTGGACACATACACCAGGGATCACAGGGGCTCCATAGGTAGCATGAATTCTGGCCCCACACACAGTGAGGACCAGAATATAGTTATTAACAGAAATTCTCAGGGAATTTTTCTCCCTCCATTCATAACCAAAGCTGAAATAGTCTTTTCATACTGTCTCCTTTGGGTGCTGTTTTCTGAGGGTCCTGCTGTTCATTATGTGGTGGTCTCTGACCTAATTTCATGCCTTGCATAGATCCTGGACTTGCTCTTCTGTTTTCCCTGTACAGCCCCAGACTGATTGTTGGATCTTTCAGCCTTAGCCTTTGCTGACTTCTTTGTATTCAGGATTTATCATCATTTTTGGTATGTGAGAATTTCCTTTAAATTCCTGCCTGGCTAGCTAGAAAAAGGATGAAAAATGAATATTTTATATACTAGTTTTAATAGTTTTGTTTTTGGAGGCTTTTGGAGTGTATGTCATTGGTTACCTTAATGAAAATGGCAAGTATCTTAATGAAGATGGAGAGTCCTACCAGAGGTTAGGGTCACCTGATCCAGGTAATTAGGCTGTAACATCCCTAGAGCATCTATAATGCAGGATTTCATGATGAAAATAAAAAGAACACATTCAGGAGGTGGAACTCAAGCTAGAGAAGCCAAGGTTTCAGTTACTTAAACAGAGTCACAACAGGAGGGCTTTATCCTCTATTGTTATTTACTTGATCTCTTTGTTGCAAGTCTGCTTAGAGAAAATGAAAGTCATCATATAAAAAATAGTTACTAGTCAATGGAAAAATGGCCCTTTCTTGGAAACTCCCTTCTTTATCATAGTCTTTATTACATTAGACATAGCTATGCAAATGCAAATGGAAAACATTTGCAAAGTGAAATTTCTAGTCTTTCAAACAGAGGCAGGATTTATGAAGCTGATGAAAGTGATGCTGAAGAACTGTTTGAATTTTGTACAAAGCACTTGAGAAGTGAACCCCTGAGAGGGCTATACTAGCTAACAAGTAAAGAGTAGAAACATCGACAAGGACAGTGACGTGGTAAGTTTCAACAGATCAAGACGGACACTAGGAAGCATTAATGAAACGTGCTGTGATATTTTTACAAAATTGAACCTCTTTTTGATTGCGCTGAGGAGGTTGAGTATAAATGTGAGGTGTCAGTCATGCTGTGACACCTCCTCCATCAATGCTTGAAACATTGTATGTTTAATAAGAACTTAAAATGATGTTAAATGTAAATAAAACAAATTTGTTTTGATTTCCAGTTCAAGACAAAACCTCAGTTGAATGGTGTTGATCATTCAACTGTGAAATATTATTTTTTTTTTTTTTGTAAGTGGACTCACTTGAGCCAGCTTTTCTTCCTATAAAGATAGTGAAGTCTTAGTGTAACAAACGGTATGTAGCATCAGTCTGGTAGAGACTCCCAGATTCTTCATAGCGAGGAACTGGGGGAGCCCGTGGCCAGCCAGGGTGAGAGTACGCACTGTGCTGGTCTGGGTGCCTCTCCTTTTTCGTGTGTGGTCCAGATTTAGATGATCCTTTTCTCTGTGTTCCATGCACATCTGTGCTTGGAGGGTTACTTTGGTACATGAGGACATTTATGACCTTTGAGGGAAAATTCACAGTCTGCCTTGGTGAATATTCAATATTTATTCAGAATATCAAATGCTTCCCAATGATGTTTTTGAGGCTGTTCCTCCAATACGGGCTATAAATTGTGGTACTACTTTCTTTTATCCCTGGGAATGCCATTTTACCCTGCACGGGGATATAGGTCTACTCATACACCTTGGCAGTGTCAGTTTGTGTCTTTGCATCTAGTCATTGACATGCTGTCGTAATGGAGAACATTTTCTGTTATTCACAAGTTGATGGAAGGAATAACTCCTGGTTGGGATTCAAGCTGAGAATGGATTCCCCAAATTGGGCAGAGATCCTTCCTGAGTACTTGCAGAAAGGCTATAGCAGCCCATGAATGTCAATATTACTCTTTTAATGACCAGTATGAGAAGCCGCTTAATGGATAAATGCATATAGACTCAGGGCCCAGAGAGCCTGCTTCTGAATCTCAGTTCCACCCTTTAATAGAGGTGTGGCTTAAGTGTGTGACTTAACCTCTTTGTGCTTTCATTACCCCGGCTGCAAAAAGAGCACAATTATTTTTCCTACCTAATAGATTTCTTATAAGGACCAATGTGAGCTACAATTTGGCATGTGCTTAGTAAATGTCAATTAAGTGTTTTTTAAAATAAATTATGTAGACTACAAGGCCCATCATATTGAGAATGAATTACTTCTGAGATTTTCGACATAAAGTTACACAGAACAGCTGGAAGGAGCCTGTGTGTGTGTGTGTGTGTGTGTGTGTGTGTGTGTGTATGTGTGTGTTTGAAGATAATGCTGATTTAGGGAGCATTCGGCACCATTAAACCTTCCTCAAATGTCAGAGTCCAATACTGGCACATAGAAAGTGAAGCGAATATTTGCTGGGACTAGAGGATTCTAAATTATTCATGAAGGCTTTGCGATCTTGAATCCTTTAATTCCATCACATCTCTAGTACAAAAGGCAAAGCCAATGTTCTCTAGTTATAGATTTTGTAAAATAAAATCCTTCAGCTGTGCCAACCTGGTAAAACTATTTTTTTAATATAAGGTATCAGCTGCTGTATCTATTGCTTCAATTAAAGCCTTCCACTGGAGAAAAACCAGGAGAAACCTAACTCCATGGGAAAAAAAAAAAAAAACATGAACAGAGGCGTTTTTAATCTCTGGATGTGCTGTTAAGCCCATGGAACTGTGCTCTGGGATTTCTGCACAAAGACAAAGTCTCGAGGTGGTAAATTAATTCTTTCCTAAGTGAAGCAATCCAATCTAGTACCTAGAGTTGAAGACTTGCATTTTGGGGTTTTCTTGTTGGCCCAGTGCCTTTGTTATGGTTCTGGCTTCTGTGCCTTTTGCCCATGTGGCCCCTGTCTGCCACCCTTGCCCCATTCTGTTCTCACCTCTCCCGTCCTGCTTATGTGTTACACCCCAGAAAAGAGTGCACCCCTTCTTCCCAAGGCATCTGCCCAGACCCATGAGAGGGGAAGTCATCTTTCCCCAGGTGAACTCTTAAAGTACCGTTTTCTATACTCATCACTGGGAATGGAGGGTGGATTGTTGGGCACTGTTTCATATTTTCAACTAAAATATAACTTCAGCAAGGATAGGAATTCCATTTACACTTCCTTAAATCCTCACACTGCTGTGAATGACAGATGCTAAATAAGTAGTTACCTAAGGATTGCATTCTGGGAGCCTCAATTCCAGTCCTGGCTCTGCCACTAGCTTGCTAAAGTAACTTTGACATATTAGCTGCATGCACTGTTACACATATGTGCCTTAAGTCATCATATTGTAATCACAATCACAATAGATAACACTTACTGAGTTCTTACTATGCGTCAGTATTGTTCCAAGCATTGTACATGTGTTAGCTCATTTAATCCTTATGTCTATGAAGGACGTGCTGTTTGTCTTCATTATTTTATAGATGGGGAAACTGAGGCACTAAGCAGTCCAGTAACTTGCCCAAGGACACAGGACTAGCCGTAAGTGGCCGCACAGAGTTCACACCCAGGCAGCCTGGCACCTCAGTTTACTGAGTCCAATAACAATAATAATAACCACTCACGGCGGCTTTTGATGAGTTAACTTGGCGAGGCTACAGTCCCCCGCCGTTCAATCCAACGCTATTCTACATGTTGGTGGGAAGGGATGTTGCAGGTGCAAATAAAGTCCCTACCCAGTTGACTTTGAGGGAGATCGTCCTGGATAATCTTCGTGGGCCTTAGAGGGTTTAGACGTGGGGCTGAGGCTTGCCCAGAGAGAGAAGAGATTCCACCCGGCTGCCCCAGCCCCACCCTGCACCTGTCTTCCTCTCCCGACTCCCCTGTGCAGCCCGCCACTCCCATAGCCGGGGTCCGTGTGACTCATACTGGCCCCGCTGTCCTGATTGGACCTTGACTGAGACACACCCCAACACCTGCCTCGAGCTCGAGAGTTTGCCTGGAGCTGTCACTGGCCCTCCTCCCAGAACACCCTGTTCCCTACAGGGGCTCTCCAGCCCCCCTGGGTCTGCTTCCGAAAGTCCTCCCGCCCTCCAAGGTCAGGCTCAGACGCCACCCCGGGTGGGTGCATGCTTTCTCTCTGTGCTTAAAGCAGATGTTTTCTGTAGTTTATAACACTCTTCTCTGCATTACGGGGAATTCCACCCCTCCCCACTATGGACAGAAGCAGCTGGAGGGCAGTGGCCCACCCCTCACATCCACCCTCAGGGTGACGCTGGCTCTCAGAGTCTCCATGTTTGTGAGTATTTTGCCCTTTTTCCTCCTAAGTTAAAATTTGCTGCCTTTACCTAGGTTTCAGAAAGAATGAGTGAGTGTGAGAGTGTGTCTGTGTGTGTGTGTGGGTGTGTGTTTTACCTGCGCACATTCATTCCTTAGTAGCCTAAACTTGTATGAATGAATATCCATTCACAGTAACCAGAGATGATCGTGCATTTGGGGGAATAACTGGAACAAAGGAACCTTTCTCCAGAAAGGCCCCCAATTAATTGAAATATCACCAGGGGCATGTTTTAATTCTCTCTCTGTTCTGTCATTTTCTCCTTTTCTGAAACAAACAAACAAACAAAATGACCTCCTTAAGTTTGGTAACTTTGTTCTCCCAGATGGAAAGTGGTAGCGTGAGGAGTTTGGAAGGCAGTAGGCGCCACCAGACACAGAGGGGCAACACTGAGGACACTTTTGCTTTGCTTGTGTTGCGTGCGGGGCTGCTCGGCTCAGGACACAGAAGGCACGCACCTGGGTGGGCCCATGCTGGTGTGTGTGTGTGTGGGTGTGGGTGTACACGTGCATGCACACATCGTCATTCCCACCAGCCTGTGACAATTGTGTCAGAGAACTGTGCTGTAAATAAACATGATCAAGTTAAGCCTCTGCTGTAGGGTAGGACACCATCTTACTGCAAATGCATCTGTCAGCTGTGCCTGTTGGAAGAAAACGCAGCCCCACGCGACATCTGATTCATAGCATGAACCCTGCATTCACTGTGCGGATGGCTCACATGGTCCTTCCAGGCTAACGGTCTCTAATGAAAGTGCTCAAATGCGATTACGCATAAACTAGTTCGGAGTCTGAAGAAGAAAGCGGTGTTTGTGGAGTTGAGTTCAGTGGTTTTCTTGTAAAGTAGAAGAAATCAAATACTTTTGGTTCTCCTGTCTGCTCCGCACATATGTACTTTCATGTAGGTTTGTGTGTGCACATGTCTGCAAGTTTACTAGCTGAAGATGCAATAGTTGCATTAATTTTGATTTCAATTCTTGTCACTTCTAAGGCCTAATTCATTTTCATCTTTCCTAAGGATAACCTGTGACTTTTTTTAAATCATTGGAGAAAGAAATGATCTTCTTTAATAATGTTCTAAAAACAGACGAGGCATTAAAGAATGGAAAGTATGAATATGCTCTTTTGAGCTTGATTTAAAATTTTGTGTTCAGGCCGGGCGCGGTGGCTCACGCCTGTAATCCTAGCACTCTGGGAGGCCGAGGCGGGTGGATCGCTCAAGGTCAGGAGTTCGAGACCAGCCTGAGCAAGAGCGAGACCCCGTTTCTACTAAAAATAGACAGAAATTATCTGGCCAACTATAAATATATATACAAAAAATTAGCCGGGCATGGTGGCATATGCCTGTAGTCCCAGCTACTTGGGAGGCTGAGGCAGAAGGATCGCTTGAGCCTGGGAGTTTGAGGTTGCTGTGAGCTAGGCTGATGCCACAGCACTCACTCTAGCCTGGGCAACAGAGTGAGACTCTGTCTCAAAAAAAAAAAAGAAAAAATTTTGTGTTCAAGCTGTTATATACAAAAATGCTCCAGTCTGTTTTGAGGTCTGCCAGTATTTTAGAGATTAATCAAGCTTGGGCGAAGGCATCAACACTTTGAGAAAGAAAGAGTTTCTCATGTTCCTTTTTGAAATTCATGGCACAGGGTGGGAAGACTGGAGGAGGTTGGAGCGAAACCCAATATGCTTCTCTGTCTTTGCATGGGGGCATTTCCCTGTATTCCAGGTGGGTAAACTGAGGCCTAATGAGTGTAAAGCTCCTTTTTTACTATGTTGTTAGAGGTTAGGAGGTGATTGCTCCCAGACAGGGCTGTTTGTTAGGAAAGGGCGTCTGCAGTGATCCAGGAGCCAGCCCTTAGGAGGCTCTGGCTGGTGCAGGGGAGGAAGCGCAGCACGGCTGTGACCGGAGCTCAGAGTGGAATAATAGAGGCGCTTTTGTTCCTAAAGGAGGTCAAGGTCCATCCAGATACTTGAATTTCAAATGGGAAGACGGTAGATGTGCCCAGATATGATGTTTTAGGGTTGTTACAGTCACTCCTGGAGGAAGACAGCAAGGAAGTCGTGTTTAATCAGCAAGGATGAAGTGGGGGAAAGAGCGCCAGGGCCCAGGCCTCAGGCGAAAGCCAGCTGCCCCACCTGCCAGCTCTGTGGTGCCAGCAGTCCCCGCAGCGCCTGCCACCACAGGTCCTCGTCAGGTCTTGCCTGGTGCTTGGTCCCCTTTGTAGCCTGTCGCACAGCAGGTGTTAATAGACACCATCATCACCTCCTGTGAGAACTGGGCACCGTCCCCACTAAAGTGCACCCTAGTGGCTAATGGGTGTGGCTCTGTGTTGAACAGTGGCAATTTTCATATTTAGATGATTCTGCTGGGAAAACGTTAAATTGCTCAAAAGGCTTGAAGGATTTCACTGGAAGAAAAATAATAGTTGAACCTAGTGTAGTGTTAATCTGTCCCTTAAAATGAAAAGCTATATTCAATTCCATAAAATGTCAATCAAGTCACTTATTTCTTCCACCTATTAAGTATGCCGTGAAGCGCTCACACTTTAGTGGGGGAAACGGACTCACAAGCGAACAGTGACCACAGCGCACGGTGGGTTGGAGCAAGTGACCTCAGAATTTGGAGGTGGAGGAGGGAGCTTCGAGGGGCTTCCGTGGTCAGACTGCTATGAGCTGAGTTGTGACAAATACAGAGGGATGAGCCAGGGCGAGGTGGGGAGGGCAGCAGTGTTAGGAGGAGGATAATTTTCAAAAGTCCGAGAGGTGATGGCACAGATTGGGGCCGGCCTTACCCGTCGGTTCTCCTTAAGGGTGAAACGACCGGGGTGTCAGGTGCTTCTCCTGGGGTTCCGTGGGTGACTTGGTGCTCTGCGCTGAGAGCCGGGGCGGGACTGAGCAGAGCACTTTCCCTCTGGTCACAGTGGCCCTCTGGGTGAAGACAAGACATGGCCCCAGAGGCCCCAAGGAGGCAGCCCACAGTGGGTCACGGCTCCTTCCGTAGGGGCACGGGCCCGCCGCGTGACCCTCGGGTGCCAGGACCAGCCCTCTGTCAACCCGTCAAGGCTGGTGCCTCGGCCCAGGGCTGTGTCCCTGAGGAGCCGCCAGGCCCAGCCAGGCCTTGCGAGAGGAGTCCTGTTGGGTCTTCTCCAACGATTCCCCAGTGGAAGGTCTGTGGGCGGCAACCCTGGGACTCCAGACTGTCTTGGAACCAGAGCCGTCCACCCAGCGTGTGGCAGCAGGGGCGGTCATCCCAGGCCACTCTGCTGCGGGTTTGTGGAATGACTCACACCAAACCAGAAAGCAGGAGACCACGCCATACCCTTCTACTATGAGGAGGAACTGGATATCTAACTTGCCTGTTATGAACCAACATTCGTTTTTAAATCATAGATTACTTGTTCTTCTTCATCCTATCTTTATTGAATAATCTTTAGAAAAAAACCTACTAAAAACCAAGCATATAATATTGCTATAGCCTCTTAAAGCAACAGTGATGTAACATCTGCTTCAAGTTCCGTAAGCATCAATGATATTTCTAAGCAGAATGAAAACAAATTTGACTTTGTATCTAATTTATTGATGATGGAACCCAAAACATGTATTTTACACCTTAATAAAACATATAGGTTATAGATTTGCTCTTTTAAAAAGCACACAACCATATGCATGTGTTTTCAAATAGACACACATGTCCCAAAGGAATCCATTCTCTCAGTAACTGGGAGCAGGTTAGCATGTCTTCCTTTTCACTGCTTCCAGCTGAGTTTAGAGAAAGGTGATGCAACTGTTCTTGGCCTTTTGTACGCTGCTGAAGCACCCATGCTTCTTCTGACATTCACTGGACACCTACTGTATGCCAGTGCTTGTAAAATGCCTTTTTATTTAGAATGAATGCCCATCTATTCTCTTACTTAATTCTCACAGCCAACAAACATACAATGCAGATGCTATTATTACTCCCATTTCTCAGACGAACAAACCAAGGCTTGAAAAGATGAAGTGACTTGTTCAAGGTGAGAGGCAGCCAGGGGTCTGAATTCAGACCCAGGTCATCTGACTCCAGAGCACATGGTCTAAACCCCACTTTTATAATACTTGACAGGTTCTCCTGCTGGACTGAAAGCTCCAGGTGTATCATGGTTTATGTAGATAAGAGCAGTTGTTGGTTGAATTGAATTGAACTACATAGTGTGTTACTTCTGTGCCCCAGATGATAAACACGATCAGTGGTTCTCAGCTAGGGCCAGTTAGTGTAACCGCCCCCTCCCCCCCCCCAGGACATTTGGCAATGTCTGGAGATGTTGTTGGTTGTCACAAGTGGGGGAGGAGGTGCTAATGGCATCTAGTGATTAGAGGCCAGAGATGCTGCTAAACATCCTACAATGCACAGGACAGCCCCTCACAATAAAAAAAAAAATTGTCTTGTTGGAAATGTTAACAATGTTGAGGTTGAGAAATCTTTTTTTTGGAGACAGAGTCTTGCTCTGTTGCCCAGGCTAGAGTGCCATGGCGTCAGGATAGCTCACAACAACCTCAAACCCCTGGGCTCAATCGATCCTCCTGCCTCAGCCTCCTGAGTAGCTGGGACTACAGGCATGCGCCACCATGCCTGGCTAATTTTTTTCTGTGTATTTTTAGTTGTCAAGATAATTTTTTTCTATTTTTAGTAGAGACGGGGTCTCGCTCTTGCTCAGGCTGGTCTCGAACTCCTGACCTCGAGCCATCCGAGGTTGAGAAATCTTAAGGCAAGATTATCCCCAACAACCATAGCAGCAAAAGGGTTATGCTCATTACATGTTTTCTGAGGAGGTTTTTTGAGCATTTTCATAGTTGATTCCCTTTCATGAGCAGTTGCCTGGGGATGTTAAAAATCAAGACTCATTTTTGTCATTCTCCTAAGAGACAACATTAGCAAGAGGTAGATTGATACCTGGTGTCATGGCAATACTACACCAACCAGAAATGTGTGGTTTTGTTTTGGGCTTGTGCATTGTGAACAATTTCTAAATTTTTGTTTGTATAGCTTTAAAGCTGTAAAGCAAAGTATACAAGTACACTTTTAGCATGTATGCTTCCTGAATAGCATATTGAAAAACTAACTGGATTAAACTAGCCACATGCCTAGAGTCACCAAACACAGTAAAATTGTTACTAAATTCTACACGTCCTTTATGTTCACTTGGAATTATAAAAATAGATGCTACTGTTGACTGTTCTATGTTTATCACTATTTGACTAGAATAAAAACATCGTTAATTCAGGACAGTGTTTTTTTTATGTTTTATCCTTTCAGTGAGAAGCGTATGTATTTTATTTGGTGTTACATTCATAATTTATCCATGTGCTATCAAATAACATTTTATACCATTGCAAACACTCATGTAAATAACACCTGTAAATAATTATCTTCTTGTAACAATAAACTGTAATAGCTATTTCTTAATGAATAAACCCAAAGCACAAATGGCCAGTATTGCCTTGCTTTATTTGCCAACCCCTAATCAGTTGAACAGGTTACAGCGTTTGCTACAATCATATGTGTTGGAGTTTCAGGGATGGCGCTGGAGTCCACTGCGTGGTCCCACCGGTCTTTGCGTGCATTTGTGTTTCTTAGGTCATGGGTCCTTTGCAGGCTTTGCAGGTCCAGGGTACACAAGGGTAGCACCTTAGAGTCATTCGGTGCATGATGGCCAACCAGTTTCTGCTATTAAGTGGGATAATGTCTGACTTGATCACGTCAAGTTCGTAAATTACACATCAAAAGTTAAATAGCTAATAGGTTTAAAAATAAATATGCTATTAAGATAATATCTTCAGATTTTTGTCAAAACTTGTTAATACGTACGATTGGACTTTAAAATGGAGGTTTGGACTGCAGCAACACTAGGACAGAGGAGAGATGCAAAGTGAGTATGACACAGTGTTTATATGCAGAATTGACAGGAGAAAACTTTGCACGTGGATGCCATGACACTTGGACTTCAAAACCAGATACAAGAGCTAAAAGGGAATCTCGGGAGGATTTGTGGACGTTTGTGAGGACATGTATGTGGAACATGCTGCTGCTGTGGTGTTAAGCCCCATCCCTCCCAAGGGGAGAGGTGTCGGGGGAGCCACACCTTTATCTCTAGCCTAGTGAGGGGATTTCCATCAGCTGTCGCAGGGACCTTGAAATGTGTCTCTGACAACGGATGATGCAGAGGACTATTGCCTGACTCATGCCTGAGAAGGATGAAGTGGACTCTCATAACAGCAGAGAGATGCCTGGCATTGTCCTGCATGCCCACAAGTTTTTGGAGCAAGGGATGTTTCAATGTCTCCTGATCCAAACACGGGCTGCATGAGAGAGCTGCTGTGGGACTATCTTGGGTTCCGTCCAGCAGTGCCACCTAGAAGGATGGAGGGACCCCAGAAGCAAGGAGCTGGAAGGGATGCACATTTCTAGGGCTGGGGAAGGGTCTGAAGACACTGCCCACATCAAGCTGCATGGAGCTGGGTCAAGAGATTGCAGGAGAGCAGTCCCAGGGATGGGCTCTGAAGAACACTGTAGGGTCCCCATGAAAGCATAAAGCCACTCATGTAGGTAAAAATCGCTGCCTTCTCACTCCTATCTCCCAGACTCTCCCAGTTCTGAAATAGCAGGTAATCACTGGGCATGAAGTGGGGAGGAGGGAGAGGGAGCAGAAGCTAATCGTGGCTTCTCTGTGAAAGACGCGGGGGAAGAAATTTTATCTTTGGACGTGGAGATTGAAGCATTTCATTACTATCTTCAAGAAGACATTCACATTTCTGATAGGAAATGGCGTTTGTGACTTAAAATGACTATAAGATTGTTTATTACCTAATAGTGAGCTGCCTGCTTCCATCCAGGGGCAAATAAGTTTAATCCCAGGGAATGGATATTACAGAGGCAGTGCAAGCCCCAGGTACAGATGCCTTTGGATTATATCCCGTCAGTCTGCATTTCATGTACTGGTCAAAGAGGTAGAATTCTTTTATCAGTATACTTCAAAATATTGTGCTTTACTTATCCCATCTATGAAAAGTGTGTATTTAATTTTGGTCCTAAAAGTAACGTGACACATATTTGTCTATTTGTAGCTCGTATGACCTGCCTTACCAACCTGGAGTGAGAATATGGTCACGTTCTTTTTACCTTCCAGTTGGTTGCTGGTTGTCCCACTTGCACAGACAGCGGGACCCACTGTCTTCCTCTGGAGGACTTTCTGCCCCTCCCCTCCATGAAAATTTTCAAGAACTTTAGAGTTGTAGTTCAGAAGCCAAACTGCAGGTGACCGGCTGGAGGTTCTAATCAGCACACTAGGGTTGTGTTGTGGCAATGGCATCCATGTGACTCTTGAAGCCACATGGGTCCTGTCCAAGCCAACAGAGCCACCACCTGGGGATGCTTGTGTCAGTCCCGGTTGCCGTGGCCCTGGGTACCCTGCTCTTGAATGTCACGACTAAAGCACTTCTAGTCCACTTGCAGATTTGCAGCCACTCCTCCCAGAGCACCACCCTGGGATGGCTGGGTCTCGAGAGGCTTCCAGATTTAGCCCCAGACCCTGAAAGCATAGATCCCTGTGCTGAGTTAGGGCACTAGGCCAGCCTTCCTCTTCCCTTACTGGGTCCCCCCCTCCCATTTTTTGGTATCATTTGCTGTCAGTGGGAATTGGCTGGGAGCACCTCAGGCCATCACAGAGCTTAGAACACCATGCAATTGTGAAAGGGAAGCAGAAGGATCTTTCTCCTCTTCTTCCAGGATGGAGCAGGTGCTTAGACAAAATTTCTCATCTCCAGTTCTGCATAGCATGGGGTATTGTCAGGCAATGAGAGATCCTCCAGTGCAATGGCCTTAGGTTTATATAACTAGATGATTTTCCAAATAACATACAAATAAGCTTCAAGGTGACCTGTTGCCTCTGTAACTTTTAAGTGATGAGGTACAAGGCAGGTCTTATGTATTTATAAGATAAACATACATGTAAATTTGAATTTGGGAAGAAACATATTAGCAAGTTGATCTAAAATTATAAAATGTGTATTCCAGTGGCAAAATTTCCCCCCCAACATTCATGATGCTTTTTAAGTACACCCATGTCCCACGCTCCAACTCACACACGAGCATCCTGCAGGCACGTCAGACTGACGCCGTGTGAACCCTCCATACTGGAGGGAAGCGGGTCCACGTCCCCAGCCTGACCACGGATCTGTGACCTGTATGGTTGGTCTAATCAATTTTTCTTTCTTTCTTGGGAGTTTAAACTGGAAGGAAGCAAAGCAAAGAAAGGTTAGTAGTAACAGAAAAAGGAGACACAGGTGTCCCTGTGGCTGTGGATGTCGGAACGCTGATGTAAAGGCCCGCACACGTCGTCTACCGTGAGGGTCCTCAGGTCTGCTTTGCCCCCCACCTGGCGCCCTCCTCAGCCAGGGCAGCTGCTCACTGCAACTCTGGGGCTCCACGAGGGGTCTCATCACGCCTTACGTAAACGCCTCCTCGTCTGTTCCACCTAGAGGGAATGTTTGTTCCTGGCAAACAAATGAGCCTAAACTAAAATGTGCTAAAGGAAAGGAAACCTCTGTACCTGTTTGGAGAAGAAATGAAAAGCAAATTAACTTCTGAGCTATTTGGAATTAGTTTGGAGTTTTGTTTGCTTGTTTGTTTTTCGCTAGAAACCTAAATGAAAGGTAAAGTTGGTTTGGAAAGATGACTCATTTCTAATTCAAAGTGTTTGGAAACCTGCCATTCCCCATCTCTCCCTAAGGGGAGGGCGCTCCTGGACCCTCGTGTGGGTGCTGGTAGGGCTGAGACACCGAAGCTCACCGTCCTAGACGGGATGTCTGAGGACTGGTGGCCTGAGATTCTTACAGAGCTATAACACCAAATCTAGTGGGACGTCCGGGTGCTTTAGCAAAAGGGACAAGGTTAGCTCTCGGTGCTATCATGACACTGTAATTTAAACAACCCGTTACTCTGTTCATAGCAATTTCCCCCTTTTGTACTTCAGGGAGAGCTGCAGTTGGGCAAATGTCATACATACTCAGATGTCACAACCCCATCAACATTCCCCGTGCTTGTGGCTGAGATTTAGGTCTGTGCCTCCTGGGCTTCCCCAGCTCACAATCCTCCGTGACGGGGGTGTGGGGGTAGGGGGGAATAAGTTCCAAGACCTCCAGTGGACAGTATATACACTATATATACACCATGTCTTTTCCTATACATACATATGTATAATAAAGTTTAATTTAAAAATTAGGCACAGTAAGAGATTACCAATAACTAATAATAAAAGAGAACAATTATAACAATATACTGTAATAAATGTTATGTGACTGTGATCTCTCTCTGAAAACACCTTACTGCACCGTACTCGCCTCTCTTCTTCCTGCGATGACGTGGGATGACACAACGCCTCCGTGACAGGGTGGAGCAGGGTGGTGCGAGATTTCATCACACTGCTCAGAACCATGCACAACTGAAAACTTACAAATTGTTTATTTCTGGAATTTTCTGTTTGATGTTTTCGGACTGTAGTTGACTGCGGTAACTGAAACTGGAACATGAATCTGCAGATAAGAAGGAACTAATGTATAAGACACCTAAGGTCATGGTCACACCTCCTTGATCTCTAGGACAGGTGAGGGGCAGCTTGGTGGTACAGGTGAGGCTGAAGACCCAGCCCTCAACGTCTTTCTACGTGTCTGTGGCCAGTGCTAGCAAGTTATTCAGACATTGTCTCTCTAGCACATAATGAATGAATTAATAGCTCTACGCAGTCATTCGACTAATAAATATTGTGTGTCAGACACTGCACAAAGCACTGGTAAGGAAAGGGCAGAGGTACTGAGGACAGAGACAAAGTGACTAAGAAGCAGTTCCTTCCCGCATGAAGTTCACAATCTAGAATACACATGGTCACAGGGACATGAAAAACATGAGGGCTGGAGGGGAAACCTGAGGTAGCAGTTGTGGCCAGAATGCAGAAGACTTTGAGGGGAAAGTCTTGGGACGTAGGTTTTGAAGAGCAGATTGCAGCCACATGATGGAAAGTCTGGCATGCTCCGTCAGTCAGAGCCTAGTCAGGAAAAGAGGAACCACAGAGGTATTTCAGCCAGGGAGTTTTATACATGGGACTGATCTTGTAGGTATTGACATTAAAGGACAAAGGGGGGAGCACTGAGGTAACCCCGACATACAGCTAGGACACAGGTACCACCCTAAGGCCTGGAAGAACAGGGGGACAGATGGGGTTTTCAGAACCTTGAACTTGGAGAGAGGCTCTACAGAGGCAGGACTTGGGCTTCCGAGGGAGGGTCATGACCGAGCTACTTCTAGACTTCTGAGGGGCACAATTAGGCTGTTTCTGGGAGCATAGAAAGAAGTTGAAAGCTGGAACCTACTGTCACTTCTGGGCTGAAGTCTCGCTGCTGGGGTGATGCTGACAGAAAGCAAACAGGAGAAAGGAAGCTCCTTCTCAACCCATTTGTCTTTTTTTTTGAGGCAGAGTCTCACTCTGTTGCCTGGGCTAGAGTGCCATGGGATCAACCTAGCTCAGAGCAACCTCAAACTCCTGGACTCAAGCAATCCTTCTGCCACAGCCTCCGGAGTAGCTGGGACTACAGGCATGTGCCACCATGCCCGGCTAATTTTTTCTACATATTTTTAGTTGTCCAGCTAATTTCTTTCTATTTTTAGTAGAGATGGGGTCTTGCTCTTGCTCAGGCTAGTCTCCAACTCCTGACCTTGAGCAATCCTCCTGCCTCGGCCTCCCAGACCCACTTGTCTTATAGTTTCTTCCTAGTGTCTTCTAGATCCTTGGCAGAAACTAACAGGAGGCAGCTAGCACAGGAATGGGCAATGTGGTGTGCAGAGTCACATCCCAGCATCACAGGAGAGTTTTTAAGGGTAGATTTGGAGCTGAGAGCCAACAGCAAGGTAACCAGCCTCCTCGTGATAGGAAAGCTTTAGAAATCTATTTTGTAGGAAATGGGATTCATCAAAAGCTTTTAGCAAGGGTAAGACATAACCTTGGCATAGGTACAGAGGCCAGTTTGGTTAAGGGATGAGACCCTAGGTAGGGAGGCTAGTTAGGAAGCTGTGGCAGATGGCATATTTCAACACACATCATCTCCCATCCCACAAACTCTTCTTCCATTGTAACGTTGCCACTTTTCCAATTGAAAGGTGACATCTATTCTCCTTTCCCTTGAATTGGGTGGGTTTCTGACTAGAGTGGAAGTAATGCTATGTGACTTACAAGATTAGGCAATGAGAGGCTCCATAACTTCTTCCTAGTGTTCTTTAAGATGCCACCTTCAGAACTGGCCACCATGCTATGAGGAAGCCCAAGTGGCCATAGCAAAGACTAGGTGTGGGTGTTCCAGCTGACAGCCAGGATCCACCTTCAGATAGTAGTCAGTGAGCAATCGGATGATTGCTCCCCCAGACACCAAGTTACCCCAGTCTTTGACTCTTACTGTCTGAGACCTCATAGCCTCTGTGATTATGATGAAATGCTTGCTGTTTTATGCCACTAAGTTTGGGATGGTTTGTTCAGTAGCAATGGTAAATGGAATAGAAGCTGTAGTCTCTTCAAGAGAAGATGAAGACACGCTCCTAAGCAATAGAAATGAGGGTGGAAAAAGGGGAAGAAATGAAAGATGATTTTGAATGCAGAATGGGAAAGGTTTAGTGGCTATTGATGATCTTAGCTGATAAGAAAAATAAAAAAAACAACAGGTTGGTGCAGAGTGGTCATGGGGCAATGAGATATGTTTATCTACTTTTTTTTGGGGGGGATACCATATTTTGTTTCAGAAAAAAAAACAAAATAGCAAATAATAAGCTTAGTTCTGGACGGGTAGCATATGAGGCGTATGTGGTGGGAATCCTGGTGAGTGTTTGGAAACATGGGTCTGGAGCTCAATAGAGAGGCAAGATGTGAACACTAGAGTCATCGTGGGCAGGAAGTAAATGAGTGAAAGAGAATAGAATGAAGAGAAAAGAGGGTACAGACAGAACTATGGGGAAAACCAGCACTGGAAAAGGCAAGGGGTAATCAGAGATTTAGCTTGCTGAGTCACTGATAAGACAATTTCAGGAAGGATGGATTGTAAAAGGTTCCAGATTCTGCAAAGAAGTGCACAGGATAAGAACAAGAGAGAGGCCATGCCTTAGCTCCCCAGGGCCGCTGTAGCAGAGGACCACAAACTGGGTGGCTTCAAGCAACAGGCATTTATTCTCTCAGAGTTACGGAGGCTGGAAGTCCATAATCAAGGCGTTGGCAGGTCCACATTCACTCTGAAGGCTGCTGGGAAGAAGCTTTCCTTGCTTCCTTAGCTTCTGGTGGTGGCCATCAGTGCCTGGCAGTCCTTGGCTGTAGACAACTCATTCTGATCTCTGCCTCCACTGCCACATGCCATGTCTGTGTGTCTCTGTGTCTCTTCTTTCCTTATAAGGACATCAATCATTGGATTAGGGCCACCCTAGTGACCTCATCTTAACTCGAAGACATCTGCAAGGACTCTCATTTCAAATTAGGTCACATTCACAGGTTCTGGGTGGATGAGAATTTTCAGGGGACACTATTCAGCCCAGCACAGGCCATCTTCAGAGACGGTGAGAGAGAGACCAGCATCAATGAGAGGCCAGTGCAGATGGTGTTGGTGAGAGGGAGTAGGAGACGGTGCGTGTGGGCAGCACTTTGGAGAGAAGCACAGTGTCGGCTTGCAGGGGAGGCAGCTTAAGGATTTTCCTTTCTCTTTTCCTCTGGATGGTGGCAACTGGGGCAAGTTCATAGACTGGGGAAAGGGTACAGTCGACAGAGAAAGTGTCAAGGTCGAGTGCGGGGAGGGATGATGGATGGATTCAGGCCTGGGAGGAGGAGGACATGGTGGGATCCGGCTCAAGGTTGGAGGAGTTGATCCAGAAGGAGGAGGACCTCCACCTGGGTGGAGATGCTAACCTGAGTGCCGGGTAGCCACAGGCCGAGGAGCAGGGGAGCTGGACAGGCTGCGTCACTCAGGAGCTGCGCTTGTTCTCCTCCGTGGGTCTAGGTCTGCTCCACTGTTCTCTCCTTTTCAAAGGTAACTACGAAAACATATTCCCACCATCTGGCTCCTCAAAGGTGCTCAGCTCCTTGGCCTGTCCGGAGGCTGTGATTAAGTGGTCAGGGCCACTTCCAGGGCTGGCGTCAGCTCTGCTAACAGCAGGCACACCCGGGGGTCCCTGTGGGAGGCCACTTCCCTGCACACAGAGAGAAGGGGGACAAAAACGGGAGGACAAACCCGAGGCCCCAGAACACTGTGAAATGAGTCAACTAATGTCGAGCCCGAGCTTTATTTATTCTGGGGTGGGGCTGAGGGTTGGAGTCCTGTTCGGAGGAAGTAGAGGAATTTTGCCTGAGAAACTGTTGGCACGTACTGTCGTTCCTGTGCTCTGAGCTCACGGGACTGACGTTTCACACGAAGCACAATTTCTGATGATCTTTCTTTCAGGGTGATGGTGTTGGAGGATTTTAAGGGAGTCAATTTTCTTACCCCCTCTGAATTCTGACCTCATGGAGAAAGATACAGAGAACTCAGCTGGGGCAGATTTTCTCTTGGTTGGAAACAACTGGAGAGAACGAGCTTGTTTGTGAAGCCAAGATGAGCTTCCTTCGCCTCTTCTCCTAAACTGCATGTCCACGCTGGGTTCACTCACGGGCCCAGCAGGCGGACAGGGCTGGCTGTCCAGGGAGAACTTCTGAACTGAGGGGACAGGAGCCCTGAAGAAAGCCTAGGGGAGCCAAAGAAGGTCACTCATGAGTAGCTTCCTTGAACTCTTAAACCCCAGCTGTCAGGAATGGGGACCGATGGCTGTCAGACCCTCATTGTCTCACATTTCGCATTATCTTCAGCACCAAGAGATGGAGACAAGGCAGCTGCTTCCTCTCCCATCCTCCCGAGAGGGTGGAAATGTTGGCAGAAGTTCCAATTCTCTGGGCTGGCAGGGAGGTGGGGAGAGGGCTGTTGAATGTACATTATGAGACAGATTTCCATTGAGCAGCTGCTTTTTCTAGGTGACGCCCGTGACATGCGAATACTTCATTTTTTGGGGTGAAAATACAACAGAGGTGAGAACCTCCTGGGATTTCAGAGCCAGACAGTTAGTTTCATATCCTGGATTTCCTACACAAGGGGCAATGAGGTCCCGGGCCATTTGCTCAATCCTCTCCTAGCCACAGGTCCACAATCTCTAAATGAAGATAAGAATGTTTTGGTTAGGAAAGGCATGTAGCTCAGTCCTGACTGGATCGGTGAGGACAGGCTAGGCTATGCTGCAGCAATAGCCTCCAGATCTCAGTGGTTTCACAGATATGTTATTTCTCTCTCACACACAGTCTCCTGCGGGTCGAGGTAGCTCTCCAGGGCAGCTGCCTTCCCTGGTGGCTGAGGGACATAGACTGCTTAGTCCTGAGAACTTCCATCTCACCACCTGATGGTGGTGATGACAGAGGCAGAGATCACAGGGGACGCCCACTGGCAGTGCGTTGCCAGAGCTGGCCAAAGCCCCACGTCACCATAGGAGTGCGCTGGGAAGCGTCCTCCTCCTGCGTGTCCGTGTCCTCCCTCAGCCCCAGGCACTCACCCTTTTCTCCTGGTGCCCTTCTGTTCGTTTAAAAATTGGCACTGGTTCTCCAAACTGAGAAGAGATTGGGGGCCCAGGGGCTCAGCGCTCCTCGCAGGGGGTACGGCTGTGGGAGAGGTCAGCTCTTCTGTATGTGACTCTGAGAAGTGGGGGGAGTACTTGCCCCAAACCCCCAGAGGCAGGGTAATAGAATTGCCTCAGTTTTCCTAAACAGTACTGGATTCACATAATTTGTCATTGCATGTCCCAGGCTTTAGTCTGAGAAATACCTTTATGATTTCTATAGCCAAAGACAAGGTGCCCTTATGACTCTGATGAGGACAAGAACAGGGATCTCAGGAGACAGGCTGCCTTGCAGAGTCCCCCATTCCCAGGAGGATCCATTAGCTGAAGCCCGTTCCTTCACTCCTCTGTGAATACATCGCGTTTGTTCTCTCCCATCTTTGAGCTCGTGCTGATTTCTTTGTCTAAGTGGCTTCCTTCCTCTTGAGTGTCTCCTCCCAGCCTTAAGGCACAAGTGCACATTCTGCCTCATCTGTGAGCTTTTGCTAGATGATTCCAGGGCTGTGAAGCTCCCAACTTCTCCAATCTCCCAGAGCACTCAGAGTCTGTACCATGTAATTTAGAAGTTAATTACAGCCTGCCTTATTTTGTTCTCTAAGCGTTCATTGTGTGAGTCTTGTCTTTTTGTTGGAAGTAGCGTTTTTTTGAAAGCAAGGTCTGCCTTCCCTAATGTATTCAGCTAACATTCTTGTGTATCTCACAGCTGGGATCTAGTTCCCAACCTTGAGAAGCATATAATCTGGTAGAGGACAAATCTATGGCTTCATCACTTGTCTGCACAGGACAAAGCTGTTGGGCAGTTGTGAACCAACCACCATAGGAAGTTGGGAGGGAGGAAGCTGACTTTAGGCTGGGAGGTTAGGTGCACACCTCCTCAGAGAGGAAAACTGCCTTGCAGTGGTGGTTTAGGGATTAGATAGCAATGGTGCTGATTTTCAAAAGTCAAGATGGATGTTGGGTGAGGAAAAGAGGTTATGCTGTGAAGAAGGAATGGCCTGTGTAAAGATCCACGGGCACATATTCGGGGAATGATTAGTATATTTTGACTGGTGAATAGTTTACCTTTGGTAGGAGGTAACACTCGATATGATCGCAAGTGCACTTTGGGAAGATGAATCTGCCATGAAGTTTAGAACCTCCTGGAAGTAGAGATGCTAGTTACAAAGCAATGACAACAGCCCAGGTGAGAGAGAGGATGGCTTAAACTAGGGTGGTAGAAGTGCAAAGAGAAGGGGACAAACAGTAGCCACTTACAAAAGCGGAGTTGAGAGAACTATAATCCAGCGTACACTGGAAGCCAAGAGAGGAGTTTCAAGAAGGGAGAGAAGTCAACAGTGTCTATTGCTACGGAAAGTGTAAGAAACTCTTGCATCTGGTTATTAGGTGGTTAGTAGCAGGTCATGCCTTGGTGGAACTATATGCAGATACGAGCACCAAGAAGGTGATAAACATTTCCATTTGATTTCTGTAGTGCTTATCTCATTTACTATAAAATTTAGTAATTTTATAGTAATTAGAGAATTATTGTTATCATTTTCTGCATAACAAGTGACCTCCAAAATAGGTGGCTTAAAACAGCAATCATCTTATATCTCATAGTTTTGTGGATCAGGAATTCAGGCAGGCCCTGGCCCACAATTTGCCGCTTCACATAACACTGACTGAGGTCACTTGGTGGTCACAGGTGGCCAGTGGGATGCTCTGGAGGGTCCCAGATGGCTTCACCCAGGCACTGAGGCCTTGGAAGGGTCTCCCAGGCAGTGAGGCTCTAGTGGGCCCCTCTCCTCTCAGCACTCACAAATGCCCTTGAGCCACACGGACCCCTTGTGGGTTCAGCTCTGGGGGAGGCTGCTCTGGAACCATGCCCTTAGGATTCTAGGAAGCCATCTCTTTTATTTTTAATAGAGAAGGTCTTTGAGGCATGCCCTGAGCATCCCTAGCAGGACCGTCCTCTGTCTGAAATGGCTATGAGGCACCACCTCAGCCCTCCAGACAGGTCTCAGCAAAGAATCTGGCAGTAACATCCTGGATTTCATCTTTGCCCTGAAGCCATTTTTCCCCCTTTGAGAATCTTTTGCTGGGGGAGGCTAAGGATAAGAGGGAGTTTCATTTTCAAACCCAGCGAATCCTGGCTCCTTCATATTTCTCCTACATTCTGCTTTTCAAAAGCCAATAGTTCCGTTTTTGGTTCATCCTTGTCTTCTTGAATTTTGTCATTGGCAACCAGAAGGGGAGTTCTACACGCTACCTGGAAAGCTCCTCAGCTAAACTGATGGATGAATTCATAGACCTACCTTCCATTTTCCATGTTATTTTAAAAGATGGTTTCATTAAACTCTCTGCCTCCACGTCACCTGAGTCTTTTCTCCAGTCTCCAGTAACAACTTCTCACTCACTGTCCCCCCTTCCCCAACAGAGGCCTTGAGGCCTTTCAGACCTCGCTTCACCCACCGCCAGGTCCCCCACCCCGTGCCACATGCCGCCCTTTTGCTGCTGCAGCAGCACCCCACGTCCAGGTAACAAGCAGTTTTTTCTGGTAACCTACTGCTGCATAACAAGTTATCCCAAAACTTAGTCACTGAAAACATGCACAATCTACTACATTTCATAATTTGGGAAGTGAGGGATTTAAGCAGGACTCAGCTGGATCATTCTTTCATTCCATAATGTATTGACAGGGGTCACCTGGTGCTATGTCCCCTCAAAACTCACATGTTGAAACCCTCATCCCCAAGGTGACAGTATTAGGAGGTGGGGCCTTTGGGAGGTGACTGGGTCGTTACAGTGGAGCCCTCATGAACAGAGTTAGTGCCCTTATAAGAAGACACATGAGAGCTTGCTCTCTCTCTCGCTCTCTGACTGCGTGAGGATACAACGGGAAGAGAAGGTGCCCATCTGCAAACCAGGAAGCTAGTCCTTATCAGACGCCGGATCTGCTGGTGCCTTGATCTCGGATTTCTCAGTCCCCAGAACTGTGGGAAATACATGTTTGTTGTTTAAGCCACCCCATCTATGGTTTTTGTTCTAGCAGCTTGAATTGACTAAGACACCTGTTATTATTCAGTTAGTAGCTAGGCTGGCCTCAGGCATTCAAGAAGGCTTCTCTTAGAAGCCTGGCACTCCACTAGGGACAGAAAAGTCTGGGCTCACTGGGCCCCTCACCTTCCCCATGTCATCTCAGGGTGTCCCACAGCCTCTAGAACAGGATGTCAGACTTCTTACCTAGCAGCTCAGGGCCCCAGCAGACCAAGGAGGATGCTGTCTGTCCTTTTGAAGGCTATGCCTAGAACTGGCTACCTGGCACTGTCACCCTAGCCTATCAGTCAAAGCAGTTACAGACTAGCCCAGAACCTATGGGAAGGGAAGTAGTCTCATCCCTTACTGGGAGGGGGTGTCAACAAACACATGGCTATCTCTACTCTTCCATCATAACTCCTCATGTAAGTTGACCTGTCATAAAAATTACCAGCAAATATATTTTGTCAGTGTTTAGCACATAGAAGGCATTTTGTAAGCATTCTCTTAACTTACTTTGTGAAGCACACTCATCAATTATCCAAGAGAAATTGTAGAGTTTAGAGGGGGCTTTGCGGCCGTGACTTTTTAATGGCCTTGCTCTGTGAACTCGTGTAAGTCTCTCGGCTTCACTTAGCCTCAGTCCTTTCATTTGTAAATGTAAATAATATTCTATTATGTATCACATAAAATGGTTCTATCATGTACCACACAAAAATCTTTAACAAAATACATTTTGTGAACTTTAAATTGTTCAATATTCAACATATCTTCAGTGGTTAAGCAGACAGCTCTGGGGTCAGACCACCCTGAATTTGACCTCAGCTCCCCCATTGACTTGCGTGTGTGGCCTTGGTCAGCTCTGTAATCCCTTTGAGCCCTGTTTTCGCTAAGTGGAAAACGGGCGTTACAATCCCTATTCCACGTAGTACATAGTAGGCTCAGTATGTGGCTCTATGTTTTCGTTGTTGTTACTATTTTGTTCTCTGAGACTAGAAACCAAGGCTAGAATTTATGTGCACCTCACCTTCGGATTTGTGTGGACAAGCCAGTGGTGCCCCAAGTGGGGGGTCGTCCCGTTAGAAGCACACCATGGTGGTACAAGCAACTTAATAATGGGCAGGCAAAGGACAGTATTTTGAACATTTCATCACAAATCAAGCCTGTTTTTTGCCATGCATCAGAAAATCTAACAACAAAAAATATTCACATTTAAAAATTAAGTTTCTTCCATAGTCATTTGATTTCTAATGAGACAGCTTGTTACCACCTGTTAAGTACTAGATTTAGCAGTTATGTCAGAAGTCCATGCCTACCACACAGTTAATCCTCAGTGGGTATGCTGTTAGTAATCAATTGGCATTTAATTAACATGTGAAAACTTTCCCGTTAAGACTAAATTAAATTTGTAGTAAGTCTGAGATAATTTAGAAATGTCAGGACAACATTTTCCATGGCTGGCATGCTTTATTGTTGACTTGAATTCTATAGTTTTGAACACTAACATGAAGAAGACACTAAGTGAGGACATTCCCAGGGAAGCCTGCAGAAGTGGTTTAGTGTGATTGTTAATAATGAGACTCTCCCAATTGTCCTCTTTATGAAATCTCATAGCACCGAGCTAAGTAAGCAGCCAGTTCTCAAAGTGTGGTCCCCAAGACAGCAGCATCTGCAGTACCTGTTAGAAATGCAGGTTCTCACGGTCCACCCAGACCCACTCAATCAGAAGCTCTGGGGGCAGGCCCCAACAATCTGGATTTTCATCAGCCTCCAGGTGAATCTGATATCTGCAATTTAAGAACCAGGAAGCCAGGGTCTGGCATCAGGACAGGGGATATGATGAATGCAAACCATCCCTCGAAAGCTTAAACTCATTAAATCAACCACCTAGAACAATGCCCACACCCAGAGATCTGTATTCTGACAATTTTTTTCTTTCTTTTGTATCTTTATTATATTTAAAGTATGAGTCAAAAATACCTGGTTCCCATAGTGATAAGTAATTGGGATATAAATGCATGGGTATGGATATAAATTCCAAAATTCTTGCAGGAGCTTAATATTTGCTTTACGTTCAATGGGAAAAGAATGCTGTCTTCTGCCTGGGCTGCATTTTCCCCTCCTTCTATATAAATTGGTTTAGCCACATCCTTGACTTTATTCGCTCTTCTCTCCCATAACTCTAGAATTCGGCTACATTAGAAGCTATCCGTAAACCCCAGTGAGGGCATGTGATAAATTTAAGCTGGAGCACTTAGGAGAGTCGACAGAGAAATAAAAACAGCCATTTGTGATGTGGGCGGCAGTTTTTAGAAAGCATCTGCAGAGGGCAAGCAGCAAGGCGTGAGGGAAGAGGAGGCATTTCTCAGTGTTGCCCAGAGAGCAGACCACACCTATGACAGGTGACATCTTCAGGCGAAGTGGCTCTTCATAAGTAAACTGAAGCCAGCACACTTGTTATTGCAGAGAGGTGGGAGCAATGTTTCACCAAAAGACAAAACATGGCCTGCCGCACGGACACCGGGGAAGGCTCCTGGGAGGAATTTATAGGATGCTTTCCCTGGCAGATCGGACAGAGGAGGCAGGAAAGCAAACTGGCCCTCGATCCCAGTCCTTATGGACACAGAGGCAAAGAAGAGCAGGGAGAAATCCGAGCCTCACGCCGGCGGGAAACAAGGAGCTGGCTTGGGACCAGGGGAAGCTGAGGGTTTGGCAAATGACCCGCACTGCGTGTCAGACATGTGGGATTCCAAACCACCGGGCCGTAATTTCCACTAGTGACATGGTGCATCTATTTCAGAAAGAAGCAAACCTCTTCTGCTTTAAGGTTCTTCGCTTGTACGAATTTCCCGGGCTCAATGCTTCCCCTCGGCTTTTCCCTCCTTCATCTCTAAGAGGTTATCGCTTTTCAAAAAGAAGAAAGCCTTGTCACTTCTACAGTCAGAAGGTATTAAAACACGGTCTAAAATGCTGCAGGTGGCCAGCTAAGGGGCAGAGAGTCCCAGGGTCAGGGTGGATGGTCCTGTACACAGAGCCATGGCCCGTCCCCAGGGCTGGGTGATGAATGTGGACCAGCATAAAGTGTGACGCAGAACAATGAAAACCTGTCATTTAGACTATTCACATGATAGGAACCCACCGCAGGGGCACATTATCATAGAAATGAAAAGGGTCAGTTCTCTCCACCACAAGCCACGGACATTTCTGTGTCAAAAACAAGTTCACGAGTCCCGGAGGCCTCGACTAGGAACAGGCTCTGTAATCGGCGATGGCAGGAGTTTCCTATACCCAGAACACTGTCCAAAGGGGAGAATGTGCGAAGCGAGGGGACTCAGGACAGCAGATAAGATGATGAATTATTTTAATTTCTTGGAGCTGACATCTGTTTTATTTTTATTTGGGGGCTCAGTTTCTGTGGTTCGAGGGGCTGTTCAGAAAGTTGACCTTCCTTTTGTCATGGGATCAGGGATGAAGACTTGCGATGCTGCAAGAATTCCTCAAGGCCTTTGTAGCTCATGCTTTCTCCCCTCTCTCGTGGCCAGCAGGGTTGTGGGGACTGCACGTCTAGCTTGTAGGCAGCGTGACGCGTGACGGCCGTGTTTGTTGAGCATGTTGGGCCTCATTCTGTACCGACAGCTTATTGCACCGGGAGTTGTGAGGCCAGATTTCTCATCATTTGCTCACACTTGCTGTTTTTTTTCCCCATACCTACAAAGTAAGAATGTTGGACTTACAATAAGGATCGAAAATGATTATAAAATACAAAGGAAAAAAATCCAAGCTATTTAAATACCATGTTTAGTGAGTATTATTTTGAGATTCATTTTATGTGCCATACCAGTTTATAAATATTCTGTAAGATTTTAATACAGCATTTTATCTCCATAATGAAATCTTGGAAGGAGAGGGCTCCCTATAACTAATTTGTCTCAAAATCAGCTTAGTTTATTAGTGGATAACTATACTTAGGAGTCTTTCTAGAAACTTAATGAAGTTTGACGTGTATCATTTTTAGACACTATGGGTTCTCTTCCTGAGAAGCTCCAAGGGGAACAATGTGGGCAGATGCACCCCAGGATCCTTGGCAACAAATACCCCTGGATCTGGTGTTACCAACACCACCTCTACCCAGCAGCAAAAAAAGGGAGACCCAGGTTGGCAGTTTGAGCTTGATTTCTCTTTCATTCAGTGATAAGCCTCCCAGAGAGAAAGGGCATGAAGCTGCTTCCTCTCTCTCTGTCCTGGGAACGTGGACTGCGTGATGGTATTCCCACGCCCTGCTCACTGCTCCAGCGAGCCATCTCCAGGGGATGACCATCCATTCAGCCGGACGGGCAAGTCAGAGGTGACCACTGGAAGGAAATGCTCGCCACTGCCTACCAGGTAACCCTAAATTGGAGATACCGAGGAGAGAGGCCTGGGGTGGCTGCTGCAGTTCTCCCTGTCTGACTGCACCGTCCCCGGAGACCCTCAGGGGCATCCTGGGAAGACCAGCAGGTTTGGAAGTCCTATCCTTTGAAATTTTTAATTAAACAGGAACCTTTGAGGGAATCCGTTGATTGTTTGTAACATCCTGGCTTGCTCCCCTCCGTGTTACAGACGCCCCTCCTGAGTCCACACCCTTCATAATGAGCGGCATCACCTCCCTTCCTGTAGGAGAGGAAACAGGGCTGAGGCCCGAGGGAGGGATGGGAGACAGCGACTTCTCCGCTCTTCAGTGCCATTTGTTCCAGTTTGTGACTGATTGCCACCAGCCAGGGAGGGCATTCGGCATGGCAGATTGATCCCCCAAATCTCCTCATCCCCTGGGCTTTTCCAGGTTGGGTCTCAGCACCCTGGGCAGAACACGGAGTCCAGGGCCACCAGTGCCCCCTACGAGGTCCCAGTGCCCCGTCCTGCTGCAGTAATGGGCTGACGGGCCTGCTCTTCAGGGTGCATGAGGTTTGGCTGCAGAGGGCGGCCCATTTGCTGTCATCCTGCACACCCCTCCAGGACCACAGCGCTGCACCACACCGACGAGCACACGGGTATCAGAGGTTAGGCAAAGACCAGGATGCTTTCGACAGGTTGTTGAAATTTAGCAGCATTTTGGAGACCAGCCTAAATCAGTGGTTCCCAAGCATCGTTGTCCACTAATAAAGCTGATTTTGAGACAAATTGGCTATAGGAGGTCCTCTCCTTTCGAGATCTGATTATAAAATGCCTTGTTAAAATCTTATAGAACGTTCATAAACTGGTATAGAACATAAAATGAATGTCAAAATAATGCTCATTGTAACCCTTGTATTTAAATAGCCCAGGTATTTTTTTTCTTGAATTTTATAATGATTTTCCAATCCTGTTTGTAACAATGGCCCAACATACCTGTTCATAGATATGGAAAGAAGGCAGAAGACCAGGTTTCGGAGACTAGTCTAAACCTGAGTGGGGACCTGGGTCGCCTGGAAATCAACAGGCAAGATCCTGGGCTGCTCTTCTGATTTGGGGCCTCAGACTCAGCCCAGGAGCCTGTGTGTGACAAGGATCTCAGGCGCCTCACAAGCCTCCTGCTCAGCATCCAGGTGAAGGAGGACAGGGGACCGGAAGCCTGTGGAGCTGGACGAGGCCGCAGCGAAGTCCCAGGGTCCTGGCTATGGCCAAGGAGTTGCTTCCTGGTTTTTACTACAAGAACACACAACTCTCAACTCCTGGTTACTTTCTTGCACTTCCTGTTCCATTTCCTGCATTCATAAAAGCCTAATTTTAATTTTTATTATTAAAACTTCAGTGAGCTCAAGAAAGGCAATCACTCTTCTCCATATAGTTTATTTCTTGAGGGGGCCCATGCATGACTCGAGTCCATCCTAGCGTCGAGTTAAGGGAACGTTTTATTTAACCCTTACTCAGTGCTGCCTGCCAACATTTCATCGCTTCTTGCAGAATGTAAGTGCCTGTGTCTGAGAATGAAATCCCGGGAGATCAGAGCCCCTCATCACAGCCAGCTCTCAGCTATGCAGGTGGGCACATGATGTTGGAAACGGTACAATGTTGCAAAGTGACGGAGCACCTGTGAGGAGGTCCCCAACAAGGAATGGTCAGATGAATACTAAATGACTCAGAACTAGCTGTTGTTTGCAAGGGACAGCAAGTGTGGAGTAAATAGTCGTTTTCAGTCTTTAAAGTCTTAATGCACAGGAGGACTAGGGCCCCTCTCACCTTCTTCTTCTTGGTGTTACATAAGTCTGGCTCAGATGCCTTTGTGTGTTCCTGCAGAAACGACCAACCCACTGCAGACAAAGTATGTGCACTTGGATGGCGTTTGATACTGTGTTGATATGCAGGATAAAAAAATAGTCATAACCAGTTCCGGAATGGAAGGGATCAAGAGAAAGGTCCTGACCTGCTGAACAGTTCTAGAACGCTCCACACCCATCCCTCAGAATGAAATCAGCTTTCCAAATCATCTGTTTGGCCCGGAGTTCCCAGCCAGTTAGAACTCTCTGTCCTCCCTTCCAGTCTTTTAGGGAACGCTGTATTTTGAACGCCAGATGAGGAAGGCAGATGTTTTTCTCATCTCCACCCACTTCACGACCTGTTTGCCAAGTGAGCGGGTCGGGACCCAGATCTCTGCAGAGTGGCTGCGGCCGGGGTGGCCAGGGTGGCCGGGGGCTTCCAGCCCGAGCCAGCCCCGCCCCCACCGAGTAGCGGCCACCTGCTACCTATTAACCGTCCGCGCTGAACGGGAGCGGAGGCAGGAACAGGCGTGGGAGGCCGCTCGTCCAGCTAAACTTTGACTTCAAGGCCAAGGCAGGGTTTGGAAGGGTGGGAAGAAAAATACTGCGCATTGCTTGGGCGAACAATATTTGCTAAATTTAGAGCCATTTATCCTCGCCAGTTCTGAGTTTTGTAGTATTTTTGAAACAAACACAACTCATTTCCTGGCAAGGAAGTGATGCTTAGAAGTGGGTGGGGGGAAAATTACGTAGAACTGGCATAAGGCCCGCTCCGTGAAGGACGCATTTCGGATTTCAAAACTTCTCCTGGGCTGTGCTTCAGTGTGCACCAGCAGCGTGGAACCGGAGGGTCAGCGCAAGGACGGTTGCGTGCGCCGTCGTGCGCTTGCCTGCATCCTCCCTGGCGACTTGGGTCGACCGCAGCTGAGAAGCAACGCCGACACCTAATTGCCTCTTTTCAGCTGCGGACAAACACAGACCCTTTCCTGGTGTCGTTGCCGCAGGGCTCGGGGCCCGTGTGCCGTGTCGGCCTCATCTCCCCTCCGCAGAGCACTGGGCGGAGGAAGGCGCGGAGTCAGCGTCAGACCCTCCTGGGAATGGTCTGGGAGGGCCTGGGCTGCCTCCCGCGAGCGTGGGTTTCCGTGAAGGGCTAGCGAGTCTTGGGAAAACGAGGCTGGGGAGCCACACAGCTGGCTCTGCAGCCCCCGGAGGGTGTCGCGACAGGATTCCATTCAGGTTCCTTCGGTCCAGGTCAGCTCTCTGAGCTCCTACTATGCGCAGGAGCTCAAATACCGCAGAGAAAACAAAAAGAACATGAGCCTTTGCCCACAGAAAACTTACTCTGTGGTGGAGGAAACTCACTTGCACAAGAATAAGTGCAGAGCCAAGATCCTGGAGGGCGCAGGGCCAGCGGGCAGGCTGCGGGGCACAGGCGGCAGTCACCGTGTGCCCTTCCATTCCAGGACAAGCAGCAGAGAAGCTTGTATGTGTACTTTTCTTTTTCTTCAATGTTTACATTTAATTTTTGTTTGTGTTTTGTGGAGACCGGGCTCTCGCTATGTTGCCCTGGGTGGTCTCGAACTCCTGGGCTCAAGGGATCCTCCTGTCTCAGTCCCCCAAAGTGCTGGGGTTATAGGCGTGAGCCACCGCACACTGCCGCCTCCGATGGTATTTTTGAATGGACAGGTCCCCTCTTTCTTACACGGCCTACAGCTATTTGGTCTTAAAAATTGGATTTTGGGCAGATAAAAGTGATGGCGTTTTCCTGATCTGCCCCCCTTTGGGTGGCTTCGTCTCGGCCACAGCACACACTGGGGAAGGGCAAGGGGATTTGAATAGTCGGACCTCTGTGAGGACCAGGGTCAGGGGACACAAGACAGGAGTCCACCTTTGCTTTCATTTTTCTTAACATCACAGCCTCGGGCCATGACCCACCTGCCTGAGCCAGCCTCTCCCGGGCTGTGGCTCTCAGAAGACCCCCTTTTCCCTGCACCACTCCAACAAGCTTCCCTCGGGGCCCTGCCCCTTCCCTAGCCTTGTTTACAGCCCAGGTGGGCGAGAACCTGAATTCCTCCGCCGCTGCCAACCCAGGAAGGGGCAGTTTCCTAGGGTTCACGCCCACATACAGCCCCACTCTCTCACTCCTCACTCCTCTCCCCTCCCACTCCTCCCCACTCCCACCCTTCTCCCCACCCCCTCAGTCCTCCCTACCCCTACCCTCCTCCCCAACTCTAGAGTGCGCTTGAAGAGTGGCTTAGGTTACCCCAGCGTGGACCTAAGTGTCAGAGGAGTGGCCCCTGTGTCTCCACATTGCCAGGGTCCCCTACTTCTCCCTCCCCAGTCCCCCTTAGCTCCCTCCTTACCCCCCACTTGCCCCTCTCAGTCCTCCTCCTCCCCCTACTTCTCTCCCCCAACCCACCCCTCCCGCTGTTCTTGATGTCAGGTGGCCCCAGTGAGGGTCTCTCCAGGGTCTCTGGGACCCAGCTCCTGCACGGGGTCCTGGGCCAGGCTGGGGGAGTGGGGCGGGAGAGCGCGTTCAGGGTGATGTGGCCGGGGAGGAGGAAGCGACTGACTCTGCGGCTCAGAGGACGGAGGGAATCAGTCGCAGGTCTCACTGTGGAAGAGGAGGAGGATTGAAGGAGCTGCAGAGGGAAGCCATAAATAAATGCGGAAGGCACAGAGGGAGGGGTGACCATGAGCCCAGGAGGGGCTCCTGTCCCCAGGCTGCCTCGCAGGAGCTGAGGTGGGTGTCAGGGGACCCTGGACCAGAAGTCTGGCTCCAGAGAACATGAGCCCAGTCCCCGGGGGCCAGGCTGCTTTAGGACCAGGATGGCAGCCAGGAGATTGGTGCAGACAATCCCGTGTCACAATTGGATCAGGGACTGGTGTAGTCTGAATGTTTGTGTCACCCAAAAATCATGCGTTGAAAGGCATAGCATTAGCAGGTGGGGCCTTTGGGAGGTGATTAGGTCATGAAGGTGGAGCCCTAGTGAATGGGATTAGTGGAAAAGGCCCAGAGAGCTGCCTTGCCCGCTCTGCCACGCAGGACACAGTGAGACGGTGGCAGCTACAACCCGGGAAGTGGCCCTCACCAGACAGGGAATCTGTCAGCACCTCGATCTTGGACTTCCCAGCCTCCAGAGCTGTGAGAATTAAATTTGTTGTTTTTAAGCCACCCTGTGGTATTTTGTTAGAGCAGCCTGAACCCACTAAGATGGGGGCTCCTGGATTACTGTCTCATCTGTCCCCTGGGACAGCCGCTCACTCTGTGCCTGAGCACAGCTGCGGTGGCTCTTGGGCCCCAGGAGACTCAGGAGCGGGTGTGGTGGGAGCCGAGGGAAGCCAGTCCTCTCTTGACAAATGCTGTCACCTGCTAATCAGAGCATTTATGGAGCTGGCAGAGACATTTAAGGTCCATAAAACTCTGTGTTTACAGGGAATATCTGCTTGAGGAGTTAGTGTTTGCTGAAGGTCAACCTGGCGTTTGTTGTCACTTTATAGGTTTTGGTTTGCAAACTGCAGGGTGTGCGTTTTCTTGGTTACTAAACTTGCCATTTGGATAAGCCCAGTGGTGCCTGTGATTTCCTGAGTCAAGGTGATTTCTAATGATGCTGTAAAAATCAAAACAAAGATTAAAAGCCAATGCACAATAGTCTTTAATTTATTATATTTTTACTTACCAAGGGAATTTGCAATTTAAAACAAAAAAAAAATGAGTTCTATAATGTTTACTTGGGGGACATTTGGTCACTTTGTCACTAGGCAGTGCTGTGTTTGCTGTCCTGGCTCAAACCCTCTGCGTGTGCACTTTGCTGGGCCCCTTCTCATCGGACTGGAGGCTTCCCTGGAATCAGAGTCTCTCCTGGGACAGACAAGCGTGGCAGTGATTTAGAATACAGTGTTTCATGATAGCTTGATGTCAAAAACCCTTTCAGGCAGCATTCCTTCAGTTTTTGATCTCTTTAGTGGAAGGTTTAATTAACTCCCTGATTATATTTTATCCATTGTACATTTGCATTTGCCATTCATTGTTCCCACCTCCTAGTCTTTGTCTTTTCTCTCCCCCAGGGCATAACTGATGAATGGAAAAGGAAACCAGGCTGCTGCCACCCTGAGTGTGCCATCCTCAAGTGGAAAGTTCTCCTAGCTGTTTACTGAAGAGGCTCATCTCCCCCCGACCTGTCCCTCCAGCATCCCCCCCCACCAACGTGCTCACAGTCAGGCACCTACTCAGCAGCTCTGACGGCTTCCAAGTCTCTCCCAAATCTACTTTTGATTTTCAAAAAGGTTTATTTGCCTTTTCTGCTCTTGCCCTTGAAGGCACATTTCAGCAAAGCTCAGACTTTGGTGACAGAAATTAGAGAGGAGCCTCTTATAGTCAGCTGCGGAATTTGTTGAGGAATAGATCCCTGATCTCTCACGATAAGAGTTGGAGCGATTACTCGCCTCCTCTGAGTGCTTACTGTGTGCGTGACACTTTCCCAGATGCTCTGTAGAGCCTTGCCCCCATTAATCCTCACATGACATAATAATAAATATTGGTAATGTTATTATCCTTGTTACAAAGATGAATAAAACCTGGCATGGAAGTGACCTGCAAAGACCCTATCTCCAAATAAGGTCACATTCACAGGTACTGGGAGTTGAGACTTCGGTATAACTTTTAGGGGACACAGTTCAAACCACGACGGACATCGTAACCCCATTCTTGCATGTTCACAAGGCATGTTTCAACGAGCCACTATTTGTCTTAGTTGAGGGGTAGACTCTGTGCCCAAAAGTTGTACCCATGTTCTCCAGGGCCCCACAGCTGCTCAGCTGTGACCCATCTGACTGTGCTGTCAAATAGGGGCTGTCAGTTGAATCAAATGACTGAAATCTGGGGCCACATGTGGTAGCTTGTTTAGCACATGCAGGTGCCATGCCTTGAGAACCACTGGCTGGTGAGGGGGAAATTAAATGGAATGGTCTGTTATATTTTTTGCAGGTTTAGGAAAGAGCCCTGAACTGGAGTTAGGCGACCTGGCTCCAGCCTAGTTTTGCTGCTTGTTAGCTGTGTGGCCTGGGAAGAGTTTTCCATCACTGTCCCCCTCTGTGAAACTAGAGGATACAACCAGAAGACTCCAAAGTTGATTCCAGCTCCATAACTTCAACAAATCTGTAAATTTGGGAGAAGACAAGCTGATTCCTAAAATATCTTTAGGGGTGGTGGTGGGTTTTTTTTTAACCCATATGTTCATTCATAGGGCCAGATAATCAAATGTGAATGATTTTTCAGTTCCTCACCTTGAATTCTCAGTTCCCCCAAGAAGCCAAGATGACTCGGTTTCTAATCAGGGTTTCCAAATCATTAAATAATTCTTTAAATAACTCAGTCAGGGTCCAAATGCCAATCAAGATGCAAAAAGAACAAGATTTTTCTTGCTCCTAGTTATAAAACCAGCCAAGCGAAGCGTTCCTAAATGGAATCTGGTTCTTGTGCACCGTGGTTTGGTAAAGGGAAATGCTGGTGTCTGTCGGTGAGGAGGAAGGCAACACAGACACTGCGGGTCTGGAGCCCAGATGTTCTGTGGCTGTGACAACTCCGCACCAGCCCCTGGCAGCACAAACAGCCCCAACAGGAGCTCCAACAGGAGCGGGGCCTCTGCAGGGGTTTGTCAACAAGCCAGCCACGCGTGTGTGGCTCCCCATCGGCGGCCATGGCAGATGGAGGCTGTGTCTCCACACAATGGGCCTCCACCGCTCAGGGGCAGCATGTGCGAAACGGCTAATTTCTTCCTTGGATTTCCCAGGACCTCCTGTCAAGCATGTTCTCTGGTCTCTCCTAGTCCCAGCCCTCCCTCCTTGGCTGGAAACATTGGCTGCTGTAATGAATCTGCAGAAACAACTGCACCGAGAAGAAACGCCAGGAAGCTTTGGTGAGGCTGCAGGTTGAGAATGCGGAGTGCAGACACACCTTGCGTGCCTCGGCTTGTGGGTCGGCTGTCAGACGGAGGTTTCTCCCTGCTTTGCACATCTGGGAGGACTTCCTCTCTTGCAGAGAATATTTTAGGAGTGTTAGAAAAACTAAGACAGCCACATGCTTGCATAGTTTCAGCCAGTGATTCTCAAAATTAAATAATGTATGAACTCCCTTTAAAGGACCTCCAGTTTTGACTCAACTTTGTTTATTCTTCCATTCCATTAGTATGTACAAATATAAAACTAAGAAAAAAACTTCTTATTATATAGTTCTTATACATACAACCCTAAAACCAAATTTACAAATTTAATGCAGAGAAAATTATAAAAACAAATACAATTCAGATTAGTATTAATTTATTATGATGACTGGTGTTTTGCTGAAAAAAAGACCCAATGAATTTGTTTTTAATGGCTAATCATTATTTTGATAGGTGAATTAATTTATTAGTGCACTCAAAAATATAATACTGAACAATTTTTAAAAGCATTTACCAAAAATCCTTCCTTTAATAGTGACTGTTATAGTCATTGCTAAAGAACTGTTACCAGTTGCTATGTACAAAGATCAAATCCAAATAATACATCTGTTCCAAAAATAAATATGGTCACTAATTGTTGGTATGTACAAAGATCAAATCCAAATAAACATCTGTTCCAAAAATAAATATGGTCACTAATGCTAAGTTTGGCATGTGTTGCTACTGTGTTTTGGATGACGAGTCCGTTCTCCCTCACTTCCCTTTACTCAAACTATTGCAAAACCTGTTTGTACCATGAGCTGAGAGTGTAATACTTACATATAAAGCCTGCAGCCTCTGCTCTTTACTCACTAGCCCCTAATACCACAATAATAATAAAATTTTATCTCATTGGACCAAAGATGTGCTGTGATTTTGTGGACCGTTAAGACAGAAACTGCTGCCAATTAAAATAGGAAACACCATCAATTATAAAATGTGAAAATGTGAAAAATATGCATGTTATAATAAATGCAATAGAGTAATTCTAGCAAATATTTGTGTAACTTTTATGTGTTAGCATTTTTTAAGTGTTTGTGTACATGAATTCATTTAATCTTCACAACACCCCGTGAGGAAATGTATCAGCCAGAACAGGCTGCTTATGCTGTGGTAACAAATAACACCCAATCTCAGTGGCTTAACTCAACAAATGTTTATTTCTTGTGCACATCAAGTCATTTGTGGGTCTTGGCAGCTATCCAAGAGTGTCTAAGTGGAGGCTTAGCTTTCTAGGCTGTTTCCGTCTTATGTCACCTCAAAATCAGCTTCAGCTTCCATGATTACTTTTCTAGGGGAAGGGAACTTGGAGAATTGTGCACTGACACTTGGCCACACCTAACATCAAGGGGACATGCACTTGGAAACAGAAGAGAATGAGAAATCTTACTGAGAGCAATGTTTGCTCCAAGTAGGTTATACCCATTTCACAGTTAAGAAAACTGAGGCATGGGCAGGTTAAGCAGTGGCAACATTGGGATTTGAACCCAGCCCGTGCAGCCCCAGAGTTGTGCTGCTAACCACCAACCTACGCTTTCTCTCTGAAATGTTACACATCACCATACAGGTGCATTTCATGATGTCAAATAACATCTATTAAATAATTTGAGAAATCGAACTTTTCATATTTGGAAATGCTTCTCATGTGAGAATTATCATTTCAAAACAGAAGTTTTATTTAAAAAGCTGATTAAAGAAAAGAAAACTCAACATGAGTTTAACAGTGGATGCTGGATGATTGTAGGGTTTTGACATGAGAACATGGTGCCCTAAAGACAGCCAGAAGGGCATATTAAAGGTTCAGAAGATGTGTGTGATCCCTGGGCTTATAAACACAGATATAAACTTAAGCTTTGAAAAATTAATAGTACAGTGAGACTTAATGGTCATTCATTTAAATTGTCTGATTCAGACTGTGTGTGTGTGTGTGTGTGTGTGTGTGTGTATTTTTTAAGATTTTCAAAATGAAGAGACAAAATAGGAAAATATTCTCAGACCTAACATTCGCACCTAACACTGATACATGTACTTCGGTTTGAAACACATAACTTAGGAGATTTTAAACCAACAGAGGCACAGAGAATCTGAATACTATCTCCAGTTGTGAAGTGTGGTCATCGTGATCTTTTTTCCATTTTCACTTGCCAGTTGGCATTATTATTGTTTTTACTATCATTATCATTATTGTTTGACATACGCAGACATCACTGATGGCGTATCAAAATGCTGAATACCAAAGATACCCTTTTCTTGCTTAAAATGTGTCATCCATTGATCCATGCTCTTTTTGCAGAATTGTCAATCAGCGTTCTAAGCCACTTTAGAAAATCTGAGACCTTAAGCTCATGACCTGGCAAAATGACACGTGGTGGTTATTCTCAGCTGTAAGAATTTCGATATTGAAGTTCAGCTCTATTTTACTATATTTTTCCCAGAAAAACCCTTACTTAAGAGTTTTTAAAAATAGCTGTCAGGTGTAGATGGGTGAGAGAGAGTATGGACGGGCCGGGCCGGGGGCGCGAAGTGCAGGGTGGAGGTTAGAACACACTGCTTTTCACACACCGTGTGTCTTTCTCGGGGCAGTGCTAAACCATCACAGGATATTTCTGTGTCATTTTAAGATGAGGGAGTTATTGTCCTGGGCCTTGTAGGCCAACTGTCTCTTTTTTTTACCCTTACAAATCCACCCAATGAAGCCAAATCATCAGGGTGGTGGTTACCTTGTAGTTTGCAGAAACAAAGTTTGCTACCCGGTAGACAGTTTCTGATTAGAGAGAACGTAGGTGCAGACTAGCTAAAGGCCCAACGTCACACGGTCAAGTTTGTTTACTAATTCACAAGAGTGTTGGGAGGGTCCAGCCGAGGGCAGGGCTGAGTTTCCAGAGGAGAAGAATCACATCCCTGATGGCTCTGCGGGGGGTGGGGGTGGGGGGGTGGGGGGGGGACGGTTGCAGGGAGGAGGGGCTGCCTGTGAAGCTGGGCCCTCTGGGGCCAGGAAACCACAAGGAGGCTCCCCGGGCAGAAGCTGCCTGCAGAGGTGCTGCCACTGCCTGACCACCAAGAACTGTGCCTTCCAGACATCGTCTCCCCACCAGGCCTGTTCCCAAAGTGCACTTAACTCTACTGCTAAGGTGAGAAGGGGCAGATAGATTTCTTCCCTATGAGCCAGGCCAGAATAGTGAGCTTAGTTTTTCTGCATGCTTAGCACGTGCCAACTTAAACCACCTAACCCACTGACACTCTTAAAGCGCCTATGCCACAAGTGCCGTCATGATCCTGGCTTTACCGCGGAGGCCACCGAGGCACAGAAGACATACATGTAACACATGCCCAACCGCAGGCAGACACTTCTCCATGTCCAGTGTTGCTCTGAAATAGAACAAACTTTTCCACCAATAATTTTCAAAATATTGTAGTTTCCAATAAAATGTACACTAAAGTCTTCTGTACACTAAACATATTGAGTTCATTTATCATTTATTCATTCTACAGAGTTCCGGGTATGGGGAGACAGATATACTGGGAAACTTGCCTTTGGAAAGAAAGATTGCAGTCTAGTGAGGACAGGCAAATCACACATTCATGTGACTATGACAAAAATCGCAGTGCAGCAGTGTAAGTGCCACAGGACTTCAGAAAAGGAGTGACCCCTCCCAGCTGAGGTGACCGTTGGTGTA
>CM052441.1:3413797-3500486 GCA_028533085.1 Varecia variegata | reverse complement strand
AGCCTTTCTGTGTGACCACGAATGGCCAAAGCGCCCAGGACACCTCAGAGGAAAGGGGCTTGAAGCTCCAAGCCCCTAGCGATTTATTTCTTCTCTCACTCTAAATGACTGCTCCCATTCATGCCTGATTTTGTGTTTATCATCTTGCCACCTTTTTCTTAGAGAGGGTCCCCAAGTTATATAAGATTTAGACCCCACCAGATTTGGGAGTGTTCCTGCTTAGTACGTTTTCTGGGGCTCGGGCTGGGTGACACGTCTAAGTCAGACTGTTTTGCTCATCCGTGTGTTTTTCTTTCTCAATTCCACACCCTCCTCGGATTCAGCCCCGAGGGAGAGAGCAGGTCACACCAGGAGCGTGTGGGCGGCAGGTGGGGACGAGGAGATGCAGCGCTGGCCTGGGGAGGCGCCGCGCATGTGCTGGTGGCGCTGTGCTGGGGGGCTGGTCTTGTCCTTTTAGGGTTTGTGGGTGCAGTTGTGGCCACGCCCCCCGTCCCCATGTCCCCCCCCCCCACCCTGCTGCAGGGATTCTTTCTGCTCTTTGTCAGCATCGATAAAAATTCAAACACTGACTCCAACATAAAGAGTGAGGCGTGAAGGAAGATGAGTCCAGGTGCTCGCGGGCCGGGCTGGCCGAGCCTCCGCGTCGTGGCAGAGCAGCCCCCGCATCCGCTCGCTGCGCACAGGACGCGCTTCACACGGCTCAGCGACTGATCGCTTCTCAGGTGACAGTGCCGTGACCCAGGCCTTGGTTTCTTTTGTGTCCCATAGCATTTGTCAATAAAGACCTCATCACGAGACATCAGTAGACGCCCAGGAGTCCAGCTGCAGATACAGCTGTCTGTGAGTGCTCCCACCCTCGCTCCCACCCACCTCCCACCCTCTCCACGGGCCTGTGGGGGGGGATGGTACCCTCCTCATTTACAGAGGCAGAAACGGAAGCAGAGAGGTTAAATGAACAGGCAAAGTGTGCGCAGCTAGATCAATTCATTTATTCAACACATTTTAAACTTCATGGGGAAAAAAATCAAGGAGCCCCAGTGTGTAGAAAAGGTCCAGTCAGGCCTGATGTTCACTGGGCCATAGATACTGGACCTTTCTGAACTGGGGGTCCTGGACAGGGTCAGCCAACCAGGGGGGCTCAAGGCAGGATCAATTCCAATATTGATTGCAGCTATGTGCAGATGTACCGGGGCTGATTTAGAATAGGGAGCAAAAAAGTGTGTGCGTGCACACAAGTGTGTGCACATGTGTGTACATGTGTGGCTGTGTGAGTATACATGTGTATGCCTGTGTGCCTGTGTGTGTGTCTGTATGCATGTGTGTGTATGTGTGTGTGTGCCTGTGCAGGGAGGGAAAGGATCAGAGTGGCAGGGGTGGGGGGAACACAAGGCCACACCACCATCTCCACCCAGGGGTGATGGCCCTGTGACAATCTACAGCTTTCTCATCGTCCCTGGTCTCCTTGGCTCTGTCCAAGGGCTGGAGGCGCATGGGCCAGGAAGGATCGTGACTGAGATGTTTGGCTTCTTGCTTTGACAGCCTGAGTGTAATAGATGTGTAGGTGGAGCCCGGGCCAGGTGAGGGCCAAGTGAACCAAGGAAAACAATTATCCAGGGTGGGCAGTGAGCCCCCTGTGACTCCTGGAAGACCAAGACCAGGCAGCAAGTGCAGGCAGGAGATTTCTCAAAATCAAGTAATAAATCGGAGAGATCGGGCCTGCAAAGAAATCTGCCGTGATTTACCCATCGTGCCTGCCAGCAGCGCGGCAGAGTTGCTGTTTGCACCTTGTTGAGCATATGGAAGCTGAGCCGCTCTTGGCGGGACTCCAGACATCCAAAAGTTGAATTGATGGGTCCTGCCATGAGGGGTGCTGGCTAATGGGGAACGTAAAGAATGAGGCCTGTGCTACGTTTCCTCGTCCCCTTTTCTTACAAGAGAGTTTCCTTCCGAAACCAAAGCAAGACAGCACTGAGCTCAACATACTTCTTCTGTCTTTTCCTTCTGGAGATGACTTACACCAACTCTCCATCTGTTTTGCGGTTCCAGCCCAATGGGCTCCTCAGTTTATTCAACAGACTTTTTACATGGCCTCATTTCTCCCGACATGGGCGAGAGAGGCACCGACGTAATTGTAGGGGAGTAACCGTTGGCCCTTCCCTGCATGACGTTTCAAGTCCTTCAGGTCCTCTCTGCAGAGGCAGTGCCTGGGGACGGCTCGGGGCCACGCCTAGTTATGCTGCAAGCCGAAATACTGACGGGAAAGCGGGGTCCACTGGCAGCCCCCAGGGAGTCACTCCAGGGGCGGCATCTTCTCACTCTAGGCCAGGAGGGGCCCCCTGCCCATGCCGTGGGCCCGGGGCTGGAGAGGGTAAGGCCAGCAGCCAGGCCGAGGGTGCCTGCTTGCATTTTCCTACCTACCTTGGCGCTCCTCCCTTCTCGGCAAAGCACACACTGTCAGGGAAGGCAAGCGAGGCAGGAGGGAGGCCTGATGGCAAGGTGGTGAACAGGGTGCTGTGGGAATAAGTCCCAGGGCTGCCAGGAAGGGGCAGGAGCAGACACCCCAGCCGTCCTTCCTGCCAGGCACACGCCCCAGGCCCGGTGGCAGGTGCTGTCGCTCAGACTCAGGCGTCTCTCACCTGGCGTGGCCGGGGCAGGCTTCTGGACCCACAGTCCTGGTGGAGAGCTCGCCACGGCGGCTTCCTCCTGTGATCTTGGCAGGCCGTTGGGAGCTCCGGTTTCCTCTCCTAAGAAACAGCGATAATCATGCGCTATTTTAAAGGCTGATAGAAATGAGGCTATGCCCAGTCTGGACGGATGCTGGTAAATTAAGCTCCTGCTTCGTGCACACAGGCCCACGAGAGCAGCTCTGTGAATACTGCATGGCGGCAGATAGTTAATGAGATTAAATGTCCATGCACAGGAGAAAAAACCGGCACATTTCTGTTAATCAGCCAGCACGTTTTATCACAAGGACTCTGGTCTTCCTCAAAGACTTAATGCCACAGGCAGATGACAGAGTCTCACGTGGCTAGGTGATAAAAAACACAAGCACAAATCTCCAAGGGAGAGGCCCTCCTCTTTTTCAAAATAAAAAATTAATAAATAAAAAATAATTTTCTGTTATGAAGATCTTTAAGCACATATTTATGTTGAAAAAGTTAATAACTTTGATAAAATTTAGTGACTTTTTCTAAGTTTAATTTACATTTGAAAACATTCAAAAATCTGAGAAATCATACTATTTTATCACTTTGGAAGTATACTTACATGTTCTTCATTTTATTCTTATTTATTGTGAGTAATTCTTTATCTTTCTGGCTTCTGACCCATAGATATCGCATCGGCTTGAAGGGTAGTATTAGGGCTTAGAAGATACGACTTTGTTGTCATACAAAGAAATCTCCATTTCAATACTTTGGAAGAAATTGAGATTGAATCAGCCAGGATTGTTGTTAGTTATAAAATTATGTTGCTCCTCGAACTAAAAACAAACAAATAATTGACAGCTGTAATCTTTTGGCTCATCAATTGTGTGATCTGCTAGTCTTAGGGGTCTGTTAGATGTGCCTCCAGGAAAGAGCAAGTTCATGTGCTGGTGATGTTGCTAGAACTTACTGCTCCAGTCTGAGAATACTTCCTAGTTTATTGTGTCATTGTGAATTAATCCTGAATAAGCATTCATGATAATATAATGGTCACATAAAAACCCACCAACTGTTTCAACTTTGTTTATCAAGAATTAGCATGCACCAAGGACTTAAAAGAGTGCATTAAATTTAAAGGCTTGAGACCTCAGGGCTGTGCCAACTGAGTTTGGTTGCCAACTACTTTTAGCAAAATTGCCTTTTCTTGGGTCACCTTGCAGCATTTTCTTTTTAAAGATAGTCTGTGTCAGTTTCCTCTTCTATAGGCATGCTTCTTTGTGCAGAAGGATTCAAATTAGTGTAACAAACTAAGAAAAAATCAGAAAAACTCTCTGCACATCCACGCACTTTAATCCTCATTTTAATTTCATAGAAATGGAAGCATACCATAAACACCACTGCATCTTGCTCTTCTCATTTAACAAGCAGATCTTGGGGCCTGTCCCACATCAGCATAAGCAGATCTACTGCATTTTGTAAATGGCTCCATAGGACATCACTGTGTGTGATTTATTTTACCCAGTGCCCTTTTGATTGACAGGTGGCTTTCTGTCTGCCACTACAAATACAGCTGCGAGAAGCATGTATCTTTGCCCAGTGTGTATTTTAGAGTAGATTTCCTGTCCTGAGAAGGCCTCTTTTTCTTTCTTCAGGGGTGTGGCCTTGGTTGGAGAGGATTTCCCATCGGGCGTGACATCAGGATGGTGGATTCACTGTGGGTGTCTACGTTGGGTGTTGCCTTCCTGGGACCCCCCTCTCCGTGGGTGCCCTGCTCCCCCTCCTCTCTCACTGCACACAGTGGTCCGTAGTGGTGCTGGAGTGAGGACCGACAGCCGGGAGTGGCCCAAATCCCCAAATCCAGCATCCTCGAGCTCTATCTAGACTCCAGTGTCTGGTGTTGGAGCCACCCGGTATCATGTCCCATTTTCTTTCCCCTAAACCAGCACTTCTCAATTTTTTCCTCAGGGGACACATGGCAATGTCTGGAGACAGTTTTGATTGTCACCGCATTGGAGGAGGGGTGCTACTGGCCAGGAAGTGTGTAGAAGCCAGGGAGGCTGCTGACATCCTATGGTGCACAGGACGGCCCCCGCCCTGCCTCAGAGCCTGGTCCGAAGTGTCCACGGCACTGCTGCTGAGAAGCCCTGCTCTCCACTCCTGTGTCTGAGGTGGAAGATCAGTTTGAAGGTTTAGAGGACACCTGGGACTCAGGCAAGCCCCCAGCGCACATTGGGTTTGGGCTGAGACCCAGCTCGAGTCAGACCTGCTGGCGAGGCCTGGCTGGGTGGGAGAAAGGCCGGGCTGACCCGCGTGGGCGTGGGCGGGAGGTGAAGGTTCTTGATCGCTGCTCGAGCAGCTGGTCACCGCCAGTGCCAACCACGGCTCTCGGGGACCGTGCCTGGACAGTCAGTGTGAGTGCAGAGTCCTGGGTGGCCGGTGTCCTCCGCAGACAGAGTCTCGGGATGAAGGACTCCAATCATTTTGGGCGGAACTGTCACGAGCTGTGGGCTTCCTTCCCAAGGGCGGATGGACGTAAGGAACAGTGGCTCTCAGACCCCCTGGCCAGGCCTGCGGCAGCAGCCGGGACAGCTGAGGGCTGTGTTGCTGGTCAGAGGAAGACAAGAGTAGGTGAGGAAGGAGGGGCAAGGCTGTGCTGGTCCCTTTGTGAAGCACTTGAATCGCCGGGGAAGGGAGATCTAATCTTCCTGCTACTGTTTTGACAGGGCTGAGTGAGGGCTGAGTGGGGAGCCAAGGCCCAGGTGGCAGGACCAGGGATAAGGCATTAGGAGAAACCCCACCCGGCCCCTGCCTGCCCCGGCCTCCCAGCTGCGGGAGGATTGTGACTGCAGAGCGGATGCAACAATTTGGGCTCTTTCTGCTCCTGAAGAAAAAAAAAAAAGTGATCTTTCTATTCTCCACCTCCCCCTCCTCCTCCCCTCTCATTTCTCTGATCAGAGGCGATTTTCTTATGAGGTCTGGGGGAGCCTCGGGCAGACGACCTATCCGTCACTTACTCAGGTGGCTGAGTTGCATCGATCACCGAGAGCCGGGCCAGACCCCTCGGTGTCTGTCGTGCTTTGTTTATCATCACATAGAAGAGGCTCTTCTTCTGCATGATTGGCCCGGATTTGAGGACATGCCAGCTGTGGGGCTTGTGGTGGGAAGAATTGAACAGAACTGGAAAGACAAAGCCGGGTTTTCCGGAACGTGTTACCTGCACCGTTCTGAACTGCAGGTGGGATGCAGCACCTTCATTCAATATACATCACCGACCGTCACCAACCGGCTCCCTCCCAGCTGCAGGGAGCCGGGTGAGGGGGTCTGTGGCACATGCTGGAAATTACCCGAAGATGGAAAATGTATTAATTGTCCTTCGGGAGTGTTCTTCCCTCTCTTAAATGAGTTCTATCGGAAGCCGCATTTGATAGACTGTCCCCAGTGTGAGATAAATCTGTTCCCTGAGTTCAGGACAAATTATCCTTAGGGACTCAGCTGACGGAGCAGTGAGATGAGGCCGACATGGAATGGAGCAGGTGGCTCTGGCCACTCAGGGGACCCCGGGCTGCAGGCCTCCTCGGAGGGGGCAGGGAGGGCCTTGGTAGGGTTCACAGGGTCTGGATGAGAAATCACAGCCTGGCACCTGGAATTCTGGAATGCCAACATGTGTGTGAATACATATCTGCACTTCTGGGTGATTTGCAAAACATCCGCAGATAAACGACTCACTGTGACGGCACAGCCAGGGGTGGGAAGGTCCAGGGCTGCAGGGGTGCAGGCAGTATCAGGACGCTGGCTGAGCCACCACCGGCCGCATACCCGGACTGGGGCTCTGTTCGTGGGGAGATGGCCAGGATTGCCTGGGCCAGGGAGGGCATCGGTCTGACAGTCTGACACCTGCCTCCTTCCAAGGCCACTGCTTCCTCTGCCCACACCTCCTTTTGGGGTCTGTGCCCAGTGTGGTCTATGTCGTGTGGGTGGGGCCTCCTCATTCCTCCCTCATGGCCCTCCAGTGGGTTGTTCCCTCCCTGTGCCCTGCCCGCCCCTCTGGCACCCTCCTGGCCGGCCTCACCTTCCTGCCCAACCCCTGCCCTGGGGTCCCTTGCTGGTCCCTTTGCAGGAGCCGCCCTGGGATGTCCCCGAGCGCACTTCCTCATGACCCTCCGGCTTTCCCCCAGCACCTTCTCAGGAAGCTTCTGGGTCACACTTTCTGAAATGGTGATGTTCACCCTCCACCTCCCACCCCCAGGTCACCGTTTCTCTCTTCCCACTTGTGGTGGACGGAAGACTGCCTGCCAGATGTCCACGTCCTGATCCCCACCTGGGATGGGGTCACCGCACGTGGCAGACGTGATGGGGTGTGGCTTCTGAGAGGGGGGAGCCCATCTGGGCCGCCGGTGGGTGATGTCACAGGGGCTGTCTAGGAAGGAGGGGCAGGGCAGCGGAGCTGTGAGGACGGAGGAGAGGCTGGAGCAAGGCCAGGAAGGGGCCATGAGCCCAGGAACATAGGCAGCCCCTGGGCGCTGGAAAAGGCAGGGGGCGGTTCTCCCCCAGGGCCTGCCGACACCTTAGTTTTAACCCAGTGAGACCTGGGTCGGGCTCTGACCTCCAGAATTGCATGATGATACATCTGCATTGTTTTTAGCCACCTAGCGGGTGGAAACTGACACACTATTGCATTTGTCTCCCTCCCACTCCCCAGTACCCGGGCATCCGGGTGTCTTTCTTGTGTGTCTGGTTGTTCCGTCTCCTGCACCAGCGCCAGGCCCGCAGGACGTGTGGTCTGCTCTGTGTCACTGTGTCCCCCAGTGCAGCGCCTGACACATGGTCGGTGCTCGGAGAGGAATGAGTGTAGGTGCTTTGCTTATCATTTTTACTTGTCATACTCCTCAATCGTCTGTTGAGCACCTACTATGTGCCAGAGGCTGTGCTCAGCACTGGAGAGTCAGAGGTGAACTTGTCACCCTCTCAGCCAACAAGGAGCTCGAGTCACCCATGAGTAACTTACCTGTCGAGGGTTGACCCCAGAGGCCAGCTTCTGTCCACCTGCCCGGCTCCCTCCTGCTGCAGGATGATGGAAGTCGGAGCCCAGGCAGTGGCAGCAGAGAGGACAAGAGGAGGTAGTGATTAAACAAAAGCAGTGGCAGGATTTGCTTATGAATGAGATGTGGGCGTGGGGGACCCCTGAGACCATTCCTCAGCTCCGGGCCCTAAGCCAGGGTGTCTGTCGCCTTCCAAGTACAACCAATGGCATGAGCTCCAGAGCAAAGGGTTAGTATTCTTTACTTATGCATTTACTTATCTGTGCATGAGGGTGCAGAACTGAATTAATTTCCTTCCTGCCCTGTAAAGTAGACAGCGAATGGTGGGCTCTCTGTCAAAGCTCTCTCAGACAGCCTGGGAGTCAGGCCCCAGGTCCACGACTGGCCTTGTGTCCTAGGCATTCTAATCTCATAGCATTGTTGTCAGGATTAAATTAAACATCCATGCAATAACCATGTTATTAGTATAAGGGTCATTTTGCTAGCTGTCCTCCGTTTCTTTGCCTCCAAACATTTGCTGGGTTAATTTAAGAAACCTCATTTATCTTAGCACAGAACCGAGTATCTTCCCACTGCAGAACTAGACGATGCTGGGTAAGCCGTGTGTCCCTGCTTGCCTGGGCTCCTAGGATGCTCAGAACTAAAATCTGTGCTCAGTAACTGAAGTTGTCATCACCATGGTTCTAGACACTGTTTTCCCCCTACTGCTTCTTTTTTTCTTTGTTTCTCATTTTTCCTTGTCCTAATTACTTTAACTAAGCATCTGAGTTTTTATTGCTGTCTCAAAATGCTTTATTTGGAAGTAGAAAGAATATAAATATAAACAAAGGTAAATGTAGATTTAACAAACCAGTTCTCTGTCTCATAAGTTCAGCAAATTATATAATGTCAGGAAGAGAAAACATTGGAAATATTTGCTGATTTTTGTACTCTCATTTCTCTAATTTCGATCCCAGTGAAAAACTTCTCTCTTATGTGGCACATGTTTAAGTTTAACTGAGAGAATATTAGAGGACTGAGATCCTAGTGTCCTGAGAGGATTGGAACCATCCAGATTCTTTTCAACTTGTCTGTTTCTTTCAACTACCATTGATCTCGTTTTGACCTTGGTTTTCTCTTCCGTAAAATGGAAGAATGGAACTGAACAATCCTGAAGTCCTCCTAGTTTCATCTGTTTGAAATCTGTGGGCCAAGATTTCACGTCCCTATTATGTTGGGTGTTTTACTTCCATAAACTCCAGATTGGATTCATTCTTCCCCTAAATCCTTTCCCTCAGTTTGCCCAGTGGAATTCAGCCAGAATTGTTCAGAAAATGCTCTCTTATCACGCCCCTGCTCGGAAGGTCTACACGGGTCTATCCTGCAAGACTGACAGTATTATTCCTCATTTCAGAAAGGAGGACGTGGAGGTTTGGCAAGGTGAAATTCCCTGTCCACGGCCATGTACTGCCTGAAGGAAGCGGCCTGGTGGCTAATCCACGCCTGTCACTCTTTGTGGGTCCCGTGGTCTGCGAGGCTCCCAGGAGCCCCAGCGTCTGCAGGAGAACCTCCTGGGCCAGCTCAGGTTTTATCTGTTTCATGTGCTGGAAGATTTCCTGTGAAAAGAGAGTTTTGCTTTTCACAGTTTGGAAACAATCCGCACCACACATGGGTGTTTCCTTATTTTTGTTTCTGCTGGAATTCAAGTAAAACTCACAACCTCACACTCTCGCCCTGTGCCCCAGCGTTGACCCCAGCTGTGCTCAGCACCACCCTCTGCTTCTGGAACAGCCTCGTCCTCGAGGGCCAGACCCTGAACTCCTGTCTGCCTCCCCTTTTCCTCACACATCTCCAGCCACTGAAATCTGCTCGCCTGCCTGAGCCCTGCGCACCCTGGGAGCCCCTGCTGGGCTCTTCTGCTTATAAATTGGGATGGTCTCCGTGCAATTGCTTCAGAAAATGATAATCCTGACACTTACATAACATGTTTTTAAAACCTTTTTATTTTGAGATACTTATAGTTTGTCATGCAGTTGTAAGAAATAATATGGATAGATACATATGCCCTTCACCCAGTTTCCCCCAGTGTTACACGCTTCTAACGTCTTGTATAACTACGTTCTAACCAGGAAATTGATAATGATAGAATCCATCCACCTTGTTCAGATTTCACCAGTTTTACATGCATACAGGGATGTGTGTGCATATGTGTGTGTGTGTGTATGTGTGTACTTATTTCCATAAGAGGGTAGCACAAGAGAGTCATGTATGAACTGTTTTGTATCTTGACTGTGGTGGTGACCACACAAATCTACATATGTGATCAAATCGCATATGTAATATTTTTATACTTCTCATAATTACATCTAGAGCTGCAGGGCACATCCTGATTACTTAATAAATATTCAATAAAATTTATGACAATAAATGTATTTCCTTAGAGAAAACAACCATGACTTATAAAACAGGAGACCCGACCTCAAAATGCATGTCTCTTTTGACACACATGGTGTGTCGTGGACGTGACTTTGACTTGAAGCAGAGGACCTGAGGGATGGTTTCGCTCTTTCGGGTTGAGAGGATTCACTTCATATATTGGCCTTGGTGCCTTGATGCCTTGATCTATAAAACTAGGAAGTCGGATTAATGATCTTGATGGTTCCTTTCAATAAAGACTTTTATCATTTTAGAAACTGACATCCTTGCACATATTAAACCTCACATTCCCTCCTTAAACATTTTTGTTATTTGAGTTTGTCAGCTCAAAGTTTGTTTAATTTTCCTGTTTTCAACCATGGAAGAAAAATAATCATCCGTTTGATTTCTTACCTACTCAGAGATGACGTGAAATATCTCATTTGCATAAAGATCCAAGAGCAGAGTTTCAGGTCGAGTGACACAGAAACAGTTGGAAACTTTTCTCCGAAAACTTCCGGTATCTGCGTGGGGTGTGGCCCAGCCTGGGCAGTGGGCACATCCCTGAGCTGTGGGTGGCTGGTGGCTCAGCGGGGTGTTGGGCTGCTTCCCCCGTTCCGACCTTGCGAGGGGCAGCTGCTGTGTCAGGAGGGACAGGTGAGGTTATGCTGCGTGAGAAACACCGACAAAGTCTCCTGCCTGACGCAGCGAATGCTCGTTCCTTTCTCAGCACAGTTCTCTGTGAGTCTCTGAGCTTTCCAGGGTGGCTGCCCTCGGTTGCCGGCTGCTGTGACTGTGGGTCCCCACACACCCTTAGGCACTTTCATGGCAGGAGGAGAGATTGCTGGTAAGGCTGGTGTCGGCAAATCAATGCTCTGGCTTCAGTTGTCACTCACACATCACTTTTGCCTATGACTGAGTGGCCAAACCTGGTTTCTGGGCCATGCCTAATTTCAGGCGAGTGGGAACCAGATATTGGTGAAAGAGTATAGGATTCTATACAGGATTTTTTGTGTGTGTGCAAAAGAACCAAAGTCCCTGATAACATGGGTTAATCGTACCAGGACCTATGTGTTACACTTGAAGCTTCTGAGGGATGGGAGGTGACCCATCTATCAGAATCTGCCCCTGACTAGTAAATATGAAACAGAAAGTGACCAGAGGGAAAGAAAGAGAAGCTGAACTTGCTGGCCGGGCTGCACGTGCTGCTCCCCTGCCGTCTGGCTGTGCTGGGGAAGTTGAGGAGATGGGCTCCCATCCACTCCCTTCTGACCAGCTGTGTGACTGTGGGCAGTTCCCTCCTCCTCTGTCTCAGTCTTCCAACCTAGCAAATGGGACCCGGGATGCTACCCCTTGCAAAGCAGTGTGGGCTGGTTAATGGAATGAAGGCAGGTGAAGAGCGTGGAGCAGTGTCTGACATGCACTGGGTACTCAGTACATGCCACCTGCATTATTCTGCTCTGCACTTTATCTGCTCACTTGACTGTCAGTCCCTAGAAACACGAGAGACACTTGAGCATTCAGCCTGTGTGGGTGGACGTGTGAGTCTCCGGGCGCAGCACTCAGAGGAAGGGTGTGATGATCTGGAAGCTGGAGGAGTCGACTCCATCTTGCCTTTAGGCTTTTATGTGACATTGAGTCCTAACGCGATGGCAGAGACTCCCGGAGAGGGTGTGTGCACACTTTCTGTAAAGCTACCTGTGGAAATCCTCCTGGGCTTTGACTTGGGAGGTCTCTCTCAGACTTGGAGCCTCAGAATAACTTTGAAAGATCGAACCAAAGCAAAGGGCTTTCCTGAGCACCCCGGGAAATGGGGCTGTGCAGTGTAGAGAGGAACCTTGCTGACTGTTCCTTCAGGCAGGAGAATTAATGGGATTTTATAAGCCACCTTGCAGCCATCTGAGACTCCTGGATTCTCGGATGAGCCCTGCAAACGTGCAGGTTGCGATGATACATTAAAATTCTCTAAACAGGGATCCCTGTAACTTGCGCATTCATATGTTGCTGCCGCAAAGCTATGAATTTTCTGATTTTGTCATACCCTGATAAGATTAAAAAAACACAGTTATATGTGCTCTTGCTGGCTGAATTGCAGAAGTAATTTCCCATACAATTGAAATCTATATTTCAATGAGTTTCTTCAGGCATAATCTCTCTGGGAGCTGCCTGTGAGTCTATGCTGGATGTGTGACCAAAGAACTTGGCATTTCAGACCTTGAGCCCTGGGGAAACTGCCCCCTTCTCAGTCATTGTTGATTGGGTGATCACAGGACGGCCTCACTTGTGTGAGTATGTGCACATTCAAGATGCTAATGTCAGAGTGGACTGAATCCTGAAGGACAGCGATGCATGGAGGTGTGGGGGCGACACTCATGACACCCAGAGGGCTGTGGCCAGGCCCAGGGCAGGTGAGGAGAGCAGGGAAGATGTCTGGGGGCCTCCAGTGCCCAGAAGTCAGAGCAGTTTGCCCAGGTGGAGGAGAGTCAAGGGCATCTGAAAAGCAGCACCTTCCTCTCCCCAGGAAAGGTCTATTGGGAAAGGTGGAGGCAGACCCTGGACTAGCTGCCCAAGGGCCACTCCAGGGAGAGGATGGGTGACAGTCTGGGGATGGCAGTGGCTTGAGAAGTGACATTGTCCACAGCAGCACCAATCACAGTAGGACGAGGCCTCACTTTCCTGGGAACTGGCACACAGAGTGGGCAGGTTTTGGTGTAGACCAGGTGAGGGTGGAAATGGGAAAAGATCTAGAACATTCCAGTGTGTTTGTTCTCAGGATGCTGACACTCCCCTCCATCCTGCTCTTTTGCCAGGAAGACACTTCCAAGAATAGCCAGAGTCCTGAGGATTTTGTCTTTCAAGGGCAGGCTCCTTCCAGCCTTGGAGCTCACTGGTGGTGACCTTCCGTGGTCCTTCCATGACTTTTAGTCTGTGTCATGTGATTCAGAACATGAAGTAGGGCCTTGCCTCTCTTCCTCCCTTGGGTGCTCCAGTTCCTCCCTTGCTCTGCCCATTTTCCCTTGAAAACAAATCAATGTGGTAACAATGTCTAATCTCAGTGGCAACAGGCAAAGGACGTAATTCTAAACTGGGATTGAGGGAAACAGATAATTTAGTGTGTAATCTGTAAAATTACATACTTCTGAAGAATTCTGTTTAAGTCTCTTCCAAGAATTAGAAACTCTCTTGCAATCTGGACTCATCAGATATTAATTAGAGAATCTTGCAGTTCTGTTTCGGTGAGAGAACGCTCTCGGTTCTGAGGCTAGGTGTGGAGGTGACCACGTCGGCAGCTGGTGGGGAAGTCGCTCCCACATCCTGGGTGCTGTAATCTGTCTGCTTCATTTTCCCACCATGCCACACTGCAGGCTTTTGATGGAAAGAATCGTCTTCTTTTCAGTCCCCACCCTTAGCCTTGTACCTAACACATAGCTGATGCTCAGTAGTCATTTGTTCAGTGAATTATGTGCTGCAAGTAATAAACCTTATGAAAACAAGGCATATACCTTTATCTGTGAGGTCTTCGTTAATTCTCTATTTAGTCAATTGATATTGTGGTCAGAAACAAGGCTCAGAAATAACACTGGGCCTCATTGTCTAATTTAGAGTTTTCCCATTTTTGCATGTAGACTTAGGCGTTCTGGGAGGTGGCCAGTTGGGTTTCAGACCTCCTGGGTGAGACTTCCAACTGCCTCTGCCCTCCAATGAGGGGCCTGCATTGGGTCACTTTCAGGTGCCTTCCTCTGGCAAAATGACTCCTCTCTAGTGCCCTGACGTCCTTGGTGCATCACAGTCCTAGTGTGAGGTCACAGAGTGGGCTGTCCTGGGGATTTTAAATAAATGGCAAGGCCGAGGCTCTTAGGTCCATGCATCCCGCTGTGGTGGGGAGAGGGGCAGGGCCATCTGGGGGAAGGAGCTCAGTGGGGTTTGTGCACACAGACAGGTATTAGCTTCAGTTCTATTAAACATCTTTATTAATGATCTGGAAGTAGGGTGTAAACAGAACATTAATTAAATGCCTGAATACTAAATTGGGAGGTGTTGCAAAAGACGGATTAATCACTTTATCATTTACTTGGAGTATAGAACTTGTATAATTTGGTGTATCTACTGATTAAAACTGGGACACATCTTTGTTGTCAGCACTATTTGCTCACTCTGTAGCTGTCATTTTGGTTGGGTTTCCTCACATGTATATTCCAGTGCTTTGAAGCCTTTCTATTAATATTCAGGTGAGTTTCAGAATGCTGAGTCATGCTATTTGTGTATTAAGGACCCAAGTAGAGAGAAAAGGTTTTGAGTGAGGTGGTGGAAACAGAAGCAAGAACAGACAATAGCGTGAAGTAGTCATGGCCAGTCCACTCAACTGCTTGGAGAACAAGGTCCTCTACCCTGACCCTTGCAGGGTCTGTTCTATCTTCTTAGACGGTACTTGTTGTTCTAGCCAGTGTCTCGCAGATTTATGTCTCCGGAAGAGCCTGATGAGAGCAGTCTCAGAGCTTAGTGCACTCCTTATTCCTCGGTGTAGATTTGGGACCAGCAGACCTGGATTTTAATCCTCGTTCTTAATTTTCCTGGTTTTGTAGCTTTGATGAAGTCATTTAACCTCTCTGAGCCTTAGTTTCGTCATCTGTGGAGAGGGGGGTGACATATGTTTCCTGGGGTAATGCTGTGACTAGGAAATGGAGCGATATTCTTGAAAGAATTTTGTGACCAGTAAAACTGTGCAGAAGTTAGTATGACATGAGATTACTTCTCAAAGAATGAGGAGTACTACTGCTCCTCATATGAAGTTCTCCAAGTAATCATCAGTAGAATGGCCAGGAACATTTAGAAATATGGATAGGAAATTCCATCTGGAAAAATGCTAGTAAATACTTAGGGACATTAGAAAATTGGCAGGGTTTTAAGTTGGCAAAATTAATCAAACTAATTTTCAAATGCTTGGGTTCAACAAACTAAAATGAGTTTGCCAAGCACCTTTTCTTATAAATTCTGGATGTTTTGTTTGTTTCAGCAAGAATATGATCCATAAGCTTCTGATTCATTTGCACTTAATTCACTAAAAGGCTATTTGTTAGCAGCAGTCGGATGTTCCAGAAACTGGCTGGGACCACTGCAAAGATGCTCCCAGATTTCCTTCTTCAGAATATTTACTAACCGGGTGCAAAAGGGTATCTGAGTGTATTTAAAAATCACTTAGTCCAAATCCTATCTTTTAAAACTTTTTGTTATGCTTCTTATATGCTACATATACTATCATTCCCAATGTCTACTGAGAGGAATATTATATATGTAAAAAATGTACTCATATAAAATAAATATATAATATTATTTATATAACATATAATATGTAGTATATATACATATACATAGATATATAAAATGGTGAATGGTGGATGTTCAGGTTACAACTCATCCTTCTCCCCCATCAGCAGCTCTAACAGGGTGTGCACACAAAGACCTGAGCTGGTTACGGATCACTTTGTTAACAGGAATGTGGGTAGGACACAGCTTAGACCCAGGACCCACAGGAGCCGGCTGCTGCCTCGCCCTCCATGGTGGACCCTGCCATGCCTGCTGGGGCAGGAGCCGGGCAGCCAGGCTGCAGTCCCTATATGTTTGCCCGCCCAGCTGGGGGTGGTTGTGGGTACTGCCTTGGCATTCACTGGCCATCTTGGTCAATCATTTCCCCTCTTTTCCTCCCAAGGGGAGGAGATAATCCCTGTGGAGACAGGAGCCAGGAGACTTTACGGCAGTACAAGCCCTTTCCCCTCTGTGGAGAGAAGAGTGGGTTTGCACATCCCACCCAGGTCTTTAAGGGAGGGTGACACCAGCTTCCTTGGAGCCCATGGGTGCCTCTCCTAGATTTGCACCTGTGGCTCTTTCCATCTTTCCACACAAGGCTGGCTCAGGGCTGAGGAGCTTCTCTCCCAAGTCAGGAATGTGAGAGGCCAGAGGACAGAAGGTTGGTGACCGCTAGTTCTACCCTCAGAGCTGCTTCGGGGGAACATGATGGGGACTGGCGTCCGAGTGCTTGGGAAAGAGGTGGGAAGGGCGAAGAAGGGGCTGGGAGGAAGAGGAATTGATCTGTGTCCAGTACCTAGTGAGGCAGGTGCTGAGCTAGACTCACGGCATCCATCAGCACGTTGGAAAGGATTGTTATCCTCAGGCATCGGGGAAGAGGGCACTCTCTGAGTCTTCACATGTGACAGCACAGCATATGACATTGACAGTCAATAGGAACATTTTAATTGATAATGACTCATTTTCCCTCTTTTAATGTTTCATTCTCTCCTTGTCCCCAATATTAAAGTGAAATGAAACACACTGTGGGAATTATAAAGAAATTTTTGCTGAAAAATGAAATAGAGGAAAAAATAAATATTAGTCTGTAATCTACGTGTCCAGAGACAAGATTAACATTTCCTGTATTTCCTTCCAGCCTGTTTTCCAGCTGTGTGTTTATCACAGGGAGCAGTGCACATCTATGTAAAATCAGGGCCATGCTGTGTAAAGAGTTTTATATTTTGCAGTTAACTTTTTGTATCATGAGCCCTTTTACACACCTCCAAATATTTCTTAAAACCCTGATTTTTAATGGCAGCCTAATACTTTATTTCTTAGGTTGTTTCCAAATTTGCAACATTATAATTAGAACAATAAATAGTCCATGTATATGTTTAATATGAGTAGCTGGCTTTTCTTTAGGATGAATTCCTGAAGGTGAAGGTACTGGGTCCAACGGCAGCATGATTTTAAGCTTTTCCCCCCACCAAGTACATATTGCTAACTTCACATCAAAAGAATTGTCACACTGTTACCACTTCATTTGACAATGCCTGTTTCTCTGCATGTTGATAACACAGTGTATGACTGTATTATAATTTTTAAGTTCTTCCTCCTTACTTTCGATGAAATTTAAACCATTATTCAGAATGCTGAGGCAGTGAGGGGCATGAGCCCAGGGCGAGGAAGGGCTGCTCATGCCCCAGGAGGGAACAGGCACCTGGAAGGAGTGTAGGTGGGCGAGGCTGGTCCCTCAGCCACCTGTGTCTGGGAGAGCATCACTCTGGCCTCACCGTCCAGCCCAGCTCACCCTTCTTCCTGGTCTGCACCTGAGCGTCTGCTGTAAGGTCCCAGGGACCTTACCAGTCCCTGCACCCACTCGGATCTCAGAAGTTTTGTTTGCCCATCAGACCTTCTGCAGCGCCAGGCTTCCCTGCTGGGCGAGCTTGCCGGTTTGGGGGATTATATTCAAACTGGAGTTTGGAGGCACAGGAGATTGCAGATGTGCTGTGGCCGTTCCCACAGATGCCCTGTTGGCGTCCTGGGACACCCTCCCCGCAGCCTGTAAATGAGGGGCCCTGTGTGCGTTGGAGAGCACCCACCCACCCTGCCAGAGCCCAGCCACCAGAAGAGGTGGCGTCTGGGGACCAGAGTATCTGCAAACCCTGCGCTCACGTTCACGTCTCTGGCTGCCGAGAGGAAAGGAATAGCAACCTGCTCCCCCAGGAGGGTCTACCAGGGGGAGAACTTTTTCCTCTTCATTGTAAATGACAAAATCTTTTCAACATAAGAGAGCAGCACCAACGTCAGGAAGCTGAACCAACCCAGTCACATCATACAAATATATGTCAACATATTATGTGGAAAATAGAGGCAGAACATACCTAAACACACACATACACACGTTTACACAAGTAATGGCACCCAGCAAAGCCTATGATGGAAAGTTCTCTTCTGCCTGCATTCAAAGGCTTCATTTTAAAATGCCGCCCCCTCGAGCGATTGCATTTCCCCTCTGAGCTTCACACCCTGCACCCCTGCACGCTGGCGGGTGGGCCCTCACCTCCCTCACTCTGCCCGAGGGATTCTGCCCCCACTTCCTGAACAGGCGGCAGTTCTCCCTCACTATGGCATGTGGAGGGGCCTGCCAAGGGCGACCTTGGGCGTCTGGGCCGGCGCCCTCCTGCATCCTCCAAGCTCCAAGCTCACCCCCGCCCCACCTGTCATCTCCGCCTCTTTTCTTGCCTCCATTGCTGGGGACCGGATGGTGAGCAGGAGACATACTGATTTTTCTCCTTTTTTTATTTCAGAATATCTGGGCACAGAATACATTTAGAGCCTTTTCTAGCCTCTACTTCCTAAGGGTATGAAGAAGAGAACCGGGCTATTTTATCTGTGTGACTCCAGATGAATTATGCATTTGGCAGCCTTTCTGTTTTAACTGTCCCATTTCAATTGCCCAATGGGGGAAAAATTTCTAGGATTCTAAACCAGAAAGGTAGTTGAGGAGTATGTTACTGAGAAATATACAACATCATGTAAGTGGAAATTATTATCTTGGTATCCGAGCTCAGGGGGTGAGTATAACCATTTGGTGTCTGCCTTCACCTGTGTGCTGGGGTTGCCTCTGACTGATTCAGATGACAAGATTCTGGCCTGAACGGTGGGGTCACTTGCAGCCACACATTTGTGTCTTTCTTCAGTTCATCTCAGGAGCCCCTTGGGCACATGCTCTCCAGTATCTCTTGATTGCCTGAAGCTTTTTATAATTAGCTTGGAGCCCGTTATTCAGCAGATGGCACTTAAGGCTGGCAGAGTAGCCCTCGGTGAGCGTGACAGTTTCTAACAAGTAGCAGGAAGGGGATATCCCCAATAAAACCAGTTAACTTGGACTCTGAGAACAGAAAGCTCATCTTCATTAAATTGCACACTCCCTGAAACTTATTTCATTTTTTACTGTGGTAAAACATACATAGCATCAAATTCACCATTTTAACTATTTTTAGGTGTAGAGTTGGTGGTATTAAGGACATTAACATTGTAAAGCCATCACTGCCTTCCACCTCCAGAACTTCTCATCACCCCAAACTGAAGCTCTGTCCCCATTAAACACCAACTCCCTGTCCCCACCAGCTTCCATGCAATGCTTTCTTCAAAGGTAGCACAAACAGCCTGCAATTTAGTCCTGTCTGAACTGGGATGGCCACAATAGTAACGTGCCCAGCCGACTCTGGGCTACCGCGTCCTGGGGAGGCGGGCAGTTGCTTTCAGTGATTTGTGGCATCCTGCAGAGACATCTGTCCTCAAAGCGATTTGTCCCCCCAGGCCCTGCCCTGGGGTGAGCCCGGGCACTGGGTTCTGAGCCTCACGGCCCTGCCCTCCTCAGCCCTGGGGGACAGAGCATTGGGACCCTGACCCAGAGACAGATCAGCCGTGGCCCGGCCGGCACCGACCCGCATCTGTGGGGCCAGGCTTTGGAAACCGAAGCCCTCAGGGGCTTCTTTCAGAAAGTTGGAAAGCAAGAGCCTGAGCCAGTTGCTGAGGACCTGAGGTGAGAACTCTGGAAGGAGTGTCTCAGTCCACTCTGGCTTCCATAGCAAACACCAGGGACTGGGCGGCTTAAACAACAGGAAAGCATTTTCTCACAGTTCTGGAGGCTGCAAATCCACGGTAGGGGTGTGTGCAGGGCTGCTTTCTCCGGGGGTCTCCTGGGCTAGTCTCTGGTCACTTCTCCCTGCATCTCCTCACGCCGTCTTCCCCGCGTACGTGCCGTCTGTGTTCAAATCCCCCTTTGCACAAGCGGCAGGCCGAGCTGGATTAGAGCCCACGGCCCTCCGACCTCATCTTCACTCAGTTGCCTCAGTAAAGGCCTTACCTTCAAGAGGGTCACATTCTGAGGTCCCTGCTGGGATCAGAACGTCAGCATATGAATTTGGGGGACACAATTTAGCCAGTAACAGAGATTGACTCAGGGCACTGTCATGGATGTTGAAAGTTCTGAGGACACCAGCCAGGTGAGAGAGGACAGTGGAGCCGTCTAGCAAGAGACCAGAGATGGCACGCCTGCCAGAGCCACCGGGAGTTTTCAGGGACAGATTCCAGACGGTTTTCAGTGCCTTGAGGAAACCTGATAGGGCCTCTCTTCCTTGCACCAAAGGGGCCCTGACAGGTGAGGCTGCGCTGCCCCACCCTGCCTGGGGGAGCCGTGGCTGACAATGGATTAAAGACTAGTCACGTTTGGTCACGGAAATGTGCTCCCCGGCTGTTTCCCTGCAGGGCTTGTGTGCCTAGAGGTGGGGCAGAGGTCAGTCCAGAGGCATTCCCCCAGATGCCCCTGGTCTAATTCGCATTTATTACACTTTGGGACCATGGTGATTAGTGCCATTTGTTGAAGGCTCCGAAATAATTCCCTTTGTACTCATTTTTTCCCCTAAAATTTAGTCTTTCAGCCAAACAGTGTGGTGCTCACCCCCATGTTTGTTAAAAAGGTAAGACAAAATGTCATCCAACAGACAGCTTGGAAAGGAGCTCTGAACAGTTGGTGGAAGCTCAGTGGGTACTTTCCTAGAGTCTAGAACAAACAGAGGTTGTGTCCTCGTGTCTACCGAGAGCAGCTCACCCCCATCCCGAGGTTCCGCGATGAGGTCTCACACTCGGTGTCCAAGCCCAGGGGCCTCTGTGCACCTTCCCCTCAGGGCCTCCGTCCTGCCTCCCGCCTGGCTGCCCCGCTCTGCCAGCTTGACCTTGTCTCATCGTTTCAACTTCCTCTGGAAACCCGCTATGAGATTTAGAAAACAAAAACAGCCAGTGAAAAATCTATATTCAAAATCGTAGAAAGAAATTAAATTTTGTGTTGCTTTAAAGAATACATAGTATTCTGATCCTAGAATAAGAAAATAGTAAAAGAAAGATGTCTTTAGGCAACTATTCAATGAATAAATGAGAGTGATTGAACGGGAGTATTTAAATTGGGCATTTTTTTTGTGCAATATTAATTATACTGCATGCTTTGTAAATTTCTTTTTCAAAGATAGTTCAAAGGCAAATGTCAGTCTGGTTCTGCCCAAGTTATGTATATACATACATAAACAGCTTCCAAATGAATAGAGTATGCATTAATAAGGTTTTACTAATCTTGGCTATAGGCAGTATTTAAATCAGCTATGTTCGACCTCTACTACACTGGACATGAAGAAATTCATTTAAAAGCTATGTGACTAAAAACGGTCTTTTAAATGGGCCACGTTGCACAGACATTTCAAACACTCCTAATTTTAAAGTGGGGCTTTGCCAGTGGGACCCTAGGATCTTGAGCTTAAACTTTGGAGGGTGTGGCCTTTTGTTGGTTGCAAAACAAATGGCTTTTTGATAGAGCGCTTGTAGGGCGCCTGGGCCTCGTGGTAGTGAGAGACTGCTTAGGTGATGGCATTATCTGTGCTCTGCACAGCCACGGAGAGAATGAGTTCGGATGACTTACGTGGGTGATCTATGTGCACAGCAATGCACGAGCTGTCGTCAGCCATAGGGACACTTGCTAGATCTGCTGTGACTATCTCTTGCTTTCATTCTGCTAAGTCTCATCAGGCAAGAATGTTGTCCTTTCCGATTAAATTATGTATGGGCCTGAAGGTGACGAAAGGAAAGAAGCCATATACAAGCAACTCTGTCATCCAGCAGGCTCGGGCTCGGCCTTTTGGCCTGAGGACACTAAATGACGTAATAGAAACACCCAGCCTAGAATCTCGGCTCTGCCCTCCAGTAAATGTATCACTTCGGGCCACTTATTTAACCTCTTTGAGCCGCAGTTTCATCATTCATAAAATGTAGAACAAACAGATAATAACTTACTGTGAAGATTTCATTATTTTATGTATATACATCCCATCTCAGTGCCTGACACATGGATGGTGTTTAATAAATGGTAACTGTTATCATCATCACCCCTTTAATTTGGATTTATTTCTATTTTGTGTCCTTTTCTGTTTTCCATTTTCCAAGATTCTGAGGTGTGGGCTTCCTCCCTGCAGGGAGAGTCTGCCTGGCACAGCTGGAAACCACCACCCTGGGAGTGGGTCAGGAGCTGGATTCTTGCTCCTGTGCTGGGTGCAGTCCTAGGCAGGTATTTGAGATTTCCTGTAAATTGGGTGTAGATCCTCGAGGTCACCTCCAAGAGCTCATCCTCTTGTAAAAGTCTATATGAGTCCTGCAGTGTATTCATATTACATTTTGAAAGTTGTTTCCTTCCTCACTGTACATTTATTTAGTGTTGGACAATAAATTGAAAGTTAATAAATTGAATGTTACACATCTTTGCCTGGAGTGTTAAGAACATTCTAGGTAGTTCTGCCTGAGAATCTCCAGAGTCCTGTGCTGCAGTTTTGCCTCAGGACTTGGTGCCTGGACACTTGTGCCACTTCTCAGGTGATTCCGATCTAGAAGGAGGGTGTCAGGTCCAGGTACTGGGAGGGGTAGGGGGGCTGCCCTACGCCATGGGAAGGAAAACAGAAAACTGCTGTCTCCATAGACATAGTTTTGCAATTAGGAATACTCTTTAAAAACATTTCAGAAAATTTCCAGGTCAAACAAGTACATCTTGTGATTTTCCAGCAAACTTAAAAAAATAACCCCCCCACCCCAAACAAAACACTAGATACTGCATCCCTCAGTCGTAAGACTCTGAAGAAACACAGCCTGCAGGTTTCATTTTCAGAGTTCAAGGATGAAAAATTACTCTGTGGTGGTTGTAATTTTAAAGATTTGAAGAGCCATTTGTCCCATTTTGTACATTTGGAGAGCTTTGAAGTTAAAATAGTGATGTCTTCCACGAAAGAGTCCTTTAGGGCCACTGCCAGACACCGAAGCCTGGTGGCTGCTGTTCTGACCCGGGACGCTGACGAGCTGTGGGTGTGTTCGCTGGAGGGAACCGGGCACAGTGGGTGCATCTTTGCAGCTTCACCTGCAGAACCTGTCTGCTGGAACGCAGCTCCCAGCGCACGTTTGTCCCCTCACTGGTACCTCACTCACTGGGGCCTTGTCACTGTGCCTCGGCGTGCAGTGGGTGGGTGGGGGTCACAAACCCCTGCTTCTTGTGGGTCCATCTCCGCTCTGGGGAATCCATCAGGATTACGGTTGTATCACCACTGAGAGACAGGTAAGAGGCACGATAACCAAATTAGATGACTTCGATCCTTGTTGTGGGGACACCTGTGCATCATTTCACTCTTCCCATCAGAGAACACAATTAAGTGAAAATCTGGGGCACAGAGAGCACCTGGTGTGGACTTCAGTCTCCATTCACCGCTTCGTCCGTGCCACCTTGGGCGGGGCTCTGAACCTCGCTGGGTCCGGGTTTGCCCACCTGTCCAAGGACAATAGAATAGCGTGCTGGCTTCTCCGGACCGCCACGGGAACTGAACGAGGCCACGGTGCTCCGGGCGTCTTCTGTGCGGTTCGCGCCATAGGGACGCAGCCCGGTGGGTGGGTTCAGTGTGAACCCAGGTGGTATTTGCTGAGCGGTTCAGCCCCGCCTGGAGGCCCAAGGTGGTTCCGCGGGGCTCTTTGGGGGTGAGGACCTGCCGAGCACGCTGAGGATGAAACCTCAGGGCCACAGGGACGCAGGAAGGAGGGAGGAGTTCTGAACCTGGGGCTTGTTACGTCTCCTCCCACTGCCTCGCCACTCCCAGCTCTGGTGGGGCGACGGCGACAAGATTGAGCAAGTGGGGAACCGGCTCCTGAGCTCCTGGGGACCCGGGGCGCAGCCCCGTGTGGCTCCACACCCCTGCAGCGTCCTTGGCACCAAGGTCAGCGTCCTCTAGAGGGTAACGAGCCTGGAATCTTGCAGTTACAAGGGGTACGGGTAGGGCAAGGGGCTGGAGGTGTCGCCGATTGCCCCAAAGAAAGCCAGAGAGGCGGAGGAGACGAATAGGGGAGGCCACGTGGGTGCCGCAGGGCTCCCAATCTGTCCCCGCATGCGGACTCCGGAGAATCGGGATGCGGTTTCAGGGCAGGGCTAGAGCGAGACCACATGAACACTGTTCATTTCCCTTGATAGTGACCTCCCTGGGGGAATCTGCTTGGAATAGCCTTGGGCAGCACCAGTATCTGACAGTTATTTGTTATTGATATCTAGTTCTCAAATTACTTTCTCCCTTTCATAAAGATGTACCTGTGCTTTGTTGTCACCGATTGAAAATGCCTGCTTTCCTGATAACTCACAGACATCTACATAGCTTTTTCTTAACTGTCAGGACTGGAAAGTGACTGGGCTGGGTGCATGCATTGCCAAGGTTGGTCCTGGGGCCAATCTACTGGCGAGTTCTTGAGTGGTTTCATTAGCAAGGAGGACGTTGGGAGGTACAGGATTCTCTGTCTTAAAGGATTTGCAATCAAGTTGGGAAAATAAACACTGCACATGCAAAAAGCAATTAATATTTGCTTTGAAATTCAGGGATGGCTGGCGCCATGTTGTTCAGCTCAGTGCATGTCAGAGTAGAGCGAGCAGCCCTTGCTAACTTCCTGGCTAGGAGGAAGAGGCGCATTTGCCTTTGCCTTTGCCTTATGAGCAGAAGGCACCATTTCCCCAGAATTCTAATAGCATTGCAATGAGTTTTAATATATCAGTTTTTTTAAAATTGTCGTTTGTCTGTTTCAAAACAAACCTGAGAGTTAGCTGTATATAAATATAGATGCAATGTCTATTTCTAATAACCACAATTGTTTCATTTACGGTTTTGCTTTTTTCTCCCCCCTCCTTTTCGGTGTATATTTAACACTCACATTATTGCAAAGCAGCCTGGGATGAGCCACTTAGGAACGTCTCTGTTTCCATTACACTTATGTCTCTTATTTAAGGATGCTCATTCTAGCAGCTCCTCATCTGCCTCTTTACTCCTCTGGATTGTTAAGGCGATGCTAATCAGTACTCTCACGGCAGCTGTCTCAGCATCCCAAACAGTGGCAGCGAGGACATGCCTGCACTGATTGCCATCCCTCCAACCTGCCTCCCTCTCCGTCCTCCCATCCACCTGGTTTCTAGTCCATCAGGACTTCTCCTTGGATAATTACTTAATGTCCAGATTCCCCTATCCATCCTCCTGCTTGCCAAGACCAAACTCCAAGTCATCAGTGCTGGGTATTATGTGAGCCTGATTTTTTTGATAATAATAAGGGAAGGAACTGAGCAGGTGTTCTTTGTCCTGTTGTGGTTAGGTCATTTGACAGAGAGCACCTGTGTGCTGGAACACGCCACTGCACAGAGGCAGAGGGTCCGACTCCTGAATGCCTGGCCCGGCACAGTTGCTGAGAAGCTGTGGTTGGTTTCCTTGGAAGCAATCCCTTGTCTTATTGTTGTCTGGGCCTCCCTCTCTTGGGATGTTTTGCTGATTTTTCACTGCACCACAAACCCCAGCGACGGCACACACCAGGCCTGCCCTGGCTGCTCCCTCCTCGCTCTGAGCGCTTTGGCCTCCGGTACTCCTACAGACCACGGCAGCAAAAATGGAAAAAGAAAAAAAATTGAGTTTGTTACAGTGGAGCCGAAAGCTTGGCAGCCGGATGACATCCCAATAATTGAAGTATTTCTGTGTCTAAATATTTCAATGTCGTCTGCAAGTAAACACGAAGTGCACACGAGTGGATCTCTCACACCCAGGCAGACACCTCCTCAGGCGGGCTCACGCTCGCAACCTTGCGGCTTTTCTTGGAATACTGGAAGGATTTTCTCTCCTTGAGTTCCCATTAATTTAAATCAGAACTAAAGTTCACAGTGTCTCTCTTCTGCTGGTGACATTTTCCACTTCACACATTGTCAACCTCATTTAACATGTTGCTACTCGGCTGGCTGCGGTCACCTCCGCGGGAACCTGCACACCCAGCCGCAGCGTGTTTCTTCCTGCCTCCCTCCTTCCCTCCCCCCTGCCCTCCTCCCTGAGCGGCTCCTCTGCTGACAGCCCTGACCCAGGCGGGAGTTCGGCCTGTGTGGCCAGAGGGGGCGGCTCATTCGGCCCCGCCTGCTGTGGGGGCCACGCCCAGCCCTGGTCTGGATTCTTCAGTGTGTTTCCAGGGGACTCAGATGTCCGGAAGCCTCACAGTCCAATGAACTTTACCAGCCCTGGCCGTGAACACTCCCTGGAAGGCAGGAGAGAAAGTCCAGCTGTAAAGCGAAGGAGGAGAGGAGGGTATAAATCACTGCATGAAGGTCAACCGATAGTCCACAGGCCAAACGAGGGCCAGAATTATATTCTGTGGTGCAGGGATTTGAGGTCAGCATTAAAAAAATATATATCTGGAGTTATATCTAAAAATTCAGATTTCTGGCTTCTCTGTAAAGACTGACCTGCCAGCCCAGGCCTGTGTTTCCTTGTGGCCTTCCCTGGGGCTGCCCGCCTTCCCCAGCATGAAGCTCTCACTCCCTTGGGGACCCGAACTAGCCCTTCTGGCATTCAAGTGGTGAGCTCCTGCCACCAAATTTGGTGAGGCCAGAGGCCACCACCCGCACGGAATCTGGAGGACCAGCCTGCACACACGATGTATTTGATCGAGGCCCACTTCATTGCAAACCTGAAAGTTAGGTGTGGCCTTTGCATACTTTTCATAATGAATAATTCCCTAGTAACATCTTTCCAAATACGAGAAAATCAGCTTTAGAAGGGAGTTTAGGTTTTCTGCATAAAGTAAGCAACTCAGTGACCATGCACTGCTGCCCACAATCTCCTGCTCTGCGGTGGGCACTGGCATGTCCCTGGCCTCTGCGTCACCAGGGTGCTGTTCTGTGGGGCAGGAAGCTTGTCTCAAGCATTGCCACACCCCCAGGCTGAGCGAGGTGGTGGGCACGCGTGGCTCTGAATGTCGAGTGACTGGGAACGCAATGGAGAATATGGAAGAGGTGAGTACCTGAACTGTCACCAGAAGACAGGGGACATTTCTCCCAGCAGAGGAGAGAGCGAGCACAGGTGGTGGGCATGGTGTGTGCACAGGCTGGGAGGTTGGAGAGAGCAAGGGTGTGGGGAATGGCAGGGTGTTTGAGAAGGTTGAGAGAACAGGGAATAAAGGAGCCGGGTAGCAGTGGAGAGATGGGCAGCTTTGGTGGGAGCCAGGTCACGGAGGACTCAGACTATTCCAGGAGGTTTGGAACAGCTCTGCAGAAGGCAGCAGGTAATAGCAAGGAGTGGAGACAGAGCAGGACAGAAATAACCCCAAAGAGCAAGGGTAAAACAGAGAGGAAAGACCCCTTTTCAGCCTCCCAGGGAAAGAATAGGCAGCCCCTCCAGAGGACTGAAGGGTGGGAGACCCCAGCTCTGGGAGGAGTCAGGCTGCAGTTAGGACTAGGAAATGCCAGAAACCGGAGCTTTGCAATCAGCCTGGATGCATACGTAGGCTCTGATGTTGGTCTGATCTTGGGAAAAATCCTTAAGTTCTCTGAGCCTTGGCAAGTCCTCATTTGCAAAATGAGGAAAATGATACCATCTTGTATGGTGGTTGTGAGGATTTCATAAAATAATATGTATGAACTCCTTGACAGCAGTAGTGAGAAATGCATAAGGATAACCCATTGCTCATGACTGGGGTCTTCTACCTGCAATGGTGCGCCTAGAAGACGAGAAAACTTCTTCTATGGCTTGGACTCAGTGAAGATATCCGACCTGACAGGAAACCGAGACCCAAGTCCAAAAACTGCTTTACAGAGTAGGTAGAAATGCATATGGTCCCAGTGGCCTCTGTCCCACTTCACCCTGGCTACTCCCTCATTTGATGACAAAGTGTTGTTGTCAAGATCACTAATATGCATGTCTCTCTCTCTGACTGTACTTTTCCATCCTTCCAGCTTTCTCAATCAGCCACTTCCACTCAAACTACTTCTGACCCTTCAGAACCTCCAGTTTGTTCATACTTTAACCCCCTTTCTTATCCATTAGCCTCTCTTATTGCTTCTCTCCATATCTACCTTAGATTCCTTGTCCATAAAATTATTTTAAGATAGCTCTTACCAAATAAACTCCTTGTCTTGCTGCGATTTTTTTCTGTCAAAACTCTGGATCAACCCAACAATACATTTTCTCTGTGCCTGCACTCAGGCATCCCAGAATGGCAGAGAAAATCACACCATAGGCCAGAAAAATGCATGGACACCAGCCCTGAATGGGGTTTCCATCCTTCCCAGCAACCCTACTACATGTCTCTGGTCGAGAAGTTCTCCTATACTCCCTAATGACTATTTCAAACTTTCTTCACTGTTCTGTAAATTCTACAGCCTCAATAATATCCTTCCTCTCCAAAGAGAGCCCTGATTCTTTTCAGGGAAAATTAAAACATTTAGACTAGAACCCACCAACTTCCTGCTCCCAAACTCAGGGTATCTGGTTCACGCTTCCTACCCTCAGTTCCTCCTTTTGCACTTGAAGGAGGTGTTTGTCCTCCTAGCAGAAGCTTGTCTTTCTGTGGTCATCTGGACTGCATTTTCTCCCATGTCCAAGAGACTGATTATTCTTTCTTTGCAAAACATTCCCTCTTCCTCTAGATCATTCCTACCCTTATTTAAATATGCTCAGCCTTCTGCCACATTTATAGAAGAAATGGATTTCTCTTAATCTCACATTCGTCTTTTAGTTATCGCCTGATTTCTTTTTCCTTCTACAACCAAATTCCTTGAAAGAAGTGTGTATAGTAACTGGTTAATTTGTTTTTTAGCTGTTGAAACACATAATTTATTCTATCTCCATATAAGGGCTACATTTTCATAGCTGAGCTTTTATTTTTAATTTTGGTAAAATACACATAACATAACATTTACCAGTATAAGTATTTTTAAGTGTACAGTTCAGCAGTGTCAAGTATATTCACACTGTTGTGCAAACAATCTCCAGAATTCTTTCCCTCTTGCAGAACTGAAACTTTAAGCAACAACTTCACATCCTCCCTTCCCCCAGCTCCTGGCAACCACCATTATGCCTCCCGTCGCTGAGACTTTGATTATTCTAGATACTTCATATAAATGGAATCATACAGTATTTGTCTTTTTTTGTGACTGGCTTATTTCACTTAATGTCCACAAGGTTCATCTATGTTGTAGCATGTGTCAGAATTGCCTTTCTTTTGGAGGCTAAAGACTATTCCACAGTATGTGTATACTACATTTTGTTTGTCCATTCATCCCCTGATGGACGCTTGGGTTGCTTCCACCTTTTTGCGATTGTGAACGGTGCTGCTATGGATGTGGGTATTCAAATATCTCTTTAAGGCCCTGCTTTCAATTCTTTTGGGTATATGCCCAGAAATGGAATTGCTAGATCATATGGTAATTCTATTTTTAAATTTTTGAAGAACTTCCATACTGTTTTCATAGCAGCTGCACCATTTTACATTCCCACCAACAGTGTGCAAATGTTCCAATTTCTCCACATCCTTTCAAGAGCCATCCTAATGGGTGTAAAGTGGTTTGGATTTGCATTTCCCTAATAATTAGAGATGTTGAGCATCTTTTCCTGTGCTTGTCAGCCATTTGTATACCTTCTTTGTAGAAATGGCTACTCAGATCCTTTGCCCATTTTTTAATTGGGTTGTTTGTCTTTTTTGTTGAGTGTAAACTATTATAGCTCAGTTTCTTCATTTCCTACTCCTCAGTGTACTCCACTTTGGATCCTACTAATGTCACATCAACAAAATCACTCTCTCAAAGGCCACTAGATATTCCCATGTCATCACATGTGCTGGGCGCTTTTCAGCCTTCATTTGCATTCTCCGCAGCCTTTTCCGTGACTGATCTCTTCCTTCTTTCTCCCGCCAGCTTCTGGGACACCAGGCTCTCCTTTCCCTCATTCCTCTGCCTTCTTTTCAGTCTGCTTCCCCAGCTCACCCTCTCCCAGCAGGCTTTTATAGCTTGTGCTGCCTCACAGTGTTCTCCCAGGTCTGCTTTCCTTCACACTCCACTCTTGCAGGGTGATCTCATCCTTGCTCATGCCGGTTGCCAGCTATAAGCACCGTTTATATTCCAATGACTCTAAAATTTAAATTTCTAGATCAGCCTCATTGTCTGAATTCCAGATGCATATTAGCTAATTGCTCATTAACATTTCCACTTGCATTTCTTAAGGACACTTCTTCATGTTCAAAACTGAACCCGTGACCTGCCCCCCAAAATTATTCCTTATCCTTGATATTCCACTTCAGTGCAAGGTGCTATTACCTATCTGGTCACCAGAAACCTCAGAATTATGACGTCTTTCTCTTCCTCCTGTCCTTCCCAAGTCCTGAGGATTTTAACTCCTAAATATATTAAATATAGTAAATACCTCTTACTTTATAAATACCTCCACTTTAATCAAATTCTCAAGACACATGCTCATTTTTGCCACATGTGTCTTGTTATTGCCTTCTAGCTCAGCTTCTGTGTTATACGTGGCATGCAGAGTGATCTCTTTAAAACATGCATGGATTGATTATCTCAGTCCATTCTCTAAAATCCCTTCGTTCCTAGAGTAAAGACCGGTGAGGTGGCCTGCCAGGGGGTGGGTGTGCAGAGAACAGAGGAGGTGGAGGGTTGCAGGTCTGAAGAGTGGGAAGACCCAGGAGAAGTCAAGGCCAGCAAGGGTGGGGGGGGGAGCCAGGGCAGGGCAGGAAACCAAGTGGAAAAGTGCTTCAAGTCCGAGGGGTGGTCAGCCTGTCAGACGATACTGGCATGGGCAGAGAAGCAAGGCTGGAAAACATCTGCCCTGAGCTGAGGGGAGAACGGGAGGTAAGGAACGGAAGCAGAGTGAGGTGGGGTGTGGCCAGGGCTTTTTGCCAACCTGGGATCCTTTCATGTGAACATTCTGGGATGGATCCTATTTTTTTCTCTTCCTCCTAAATTGCTCTCTTTTCTTTTCTTTACCTAGTTACACCCCGGCCATCCCTCCTTTAGATCAGTTAAGATGTTGGTTCTTTAGATACCACTTCTCCCATCTCTCCAGCTAACAGCTTCTCTGCTGTTGACGCTCGTTGTTTGCTGTAGTTGACTGTAGGGTTCTCCCACGGCACTTGCTGGTGTGTAGCATCGGCTTCTGTGGATCAGTGTCTTTCTGCCACTCGACTAGGAGCCCAAAGGCCTGCGGAATCTGTAGCTATTTTGCTCACCATTGTATCCCAAGGATCTAGCAGAGCACTTGGCATATGGTAGGTGCTGAATAAATATTTGTTAAATAAATGATTGATTGAAGGAAAAAACAACATCCTCCACGGCAAACATTTACTTTAATTTTTTGCATACTTCTAAAAGTATATTCTAGAGGTTCAGCGACTCCTGCAAATAAATAGAAAAATTCACATCAGGTAGCAGTCGGGATGCTAGATAATGGGAGCTGGAGATAGAAGATGTCTTTGGTAACCTCGCCAGGTCATAAAGTGTTAATCGCCCTCTGATCCAAGATCCTACATTGAGCCACACGCCAGTTTTTTAACCCTTCATGTATTTGAAACGTGTTATCATATAAATTTTCTTCTTTTCCAACATGTTCTCATAAATATATATATATATTCTCAAAATACCTTAATCTCAACAAAGTTAGATATTTGAAATTACATTCATTACATATAAGTTATATATTTTCTCCCATTCTGTTGTCTATTCACTCTGATGATAGTTTCCTTGGCCGTGCAGAAGCTTTTTAATTTGATCAGGTCCCGTTTATTTATTTTTGTTGCTGCTGTGATTGCTTTGGGAGTCTTCTTCATAAATTCTTTGCCTAGGCCGATGTCTATAAGAGTTTTCCCAACATTTTCTTCTAGAATTCTTAAGGTTTCATGCCTTAGGTTTAAGTCTGTTATCCATCTTGAGTTGATCTTTGTGAGAGGTGAGAGGTGGGGATTCAGTTTCAGTGTTCTGCATGTGGTTATCCAGTTTTCCCAGCACAATTATTGAACAGAGATTCTTTTCCCCAGTGCATATTTGTGTCTGTTTTGTCAAAGATCAGATGACAATATGAGGATAGTTTTATATCTGGGTTCTCATATAAAAAAATGCTCAACATCGCTAATCATCAGGGAAATGCAAATCAAAACCAAAATGAGATATCACCTAACTCCAGTGAGAATGGCCTTTATCAAAAAGTCCCAAAACAACAACTGCTGGCATGGATATGGAGAGATAGGAACTCTCTTACACTACCGGTGGGACTACAAATTAGTACAACCCCTGTGGAAAGTAATTTGGAGATATCTCAAAGAACTAAAAATGGAAATACCATTTGATCCAGCAATCCCACTAGGCATCTATCCAAAGGGAAAAAAGACATTGTATAATAAAGACATCTGTACTTGAATGTTTATGGCAGCACAATGCACAATTGCAAAGATGTGGAAACAACCCAAGTGCCCATCAATACATGAGTGTATTAATCAAATGTGGTATATGTATACCATGGAATGCTACACAAACATAAAAAAACAATGGTGAACTAGCACCTCTTATATTATCCTGGGTGGAGCTGGAGCCCATTCTTTGAAGTGAAGTATCACGAGAATGGAAAAACAAGCACCACATGTACTCACCATAAAATTGGTACTAACTGATCAACACTAAGGTGCTCACGTGGAAGTAACAGTCATCAGGTGTCGGACAGGTGGGAGGGCGTGGTGGGGCTGGGTTAACTCACAGCTAATGGGTGCGGGGTGCATTGTGTGGGGGAAGGGTATGCTTGTAGCTCTGGCTTGGGCAACATTACATGTCACCAAAATGTTTGAACCCCCATAATATTCTGAAATTAAAAAAAAAAAAACCAGTATAACAGGTTTGATTTTTAAGGTAAGTTTTTAGGTGAGTGGTATAGACATTTTATGAAAATGATATCTAAGATCATAGGATTAAAAAAATCTCACATTGTGGAGAGAGGCCAAACTGTGGTGTTGGCAGTGGGCTGGATGTACTTGAAGTCACAGATAAACATGATATGTGCTATGGGCTGAATTGTGTCCCCATCAAACTCCTATGTTGAGCCTAACCCCCAATGTGGTGCTGTGTGGAGGTGGGGCCTTGGGCGGTGATGTGGTGGGATGAGGTACGGAGGGTGGGCCTCCTGGTGGGGTTAGCACCCCCGTAAGCAGAGGCTCCAGGGCGCTTGCTGTGCCCGAGTGCCGTGTGGGGACAGAGAACGTAGGTGGCCATCTGCAAGCCAGGAAAAGAGCCCCACCGGTGCCCAGCCACGATGGCTCCCTGATGTTGGACTTCCAGCCTTCAGAATTATGAGAAAATAAATTCCTGTTGTTTAAGCCACCTGTTTATGGTATTTTGTTACGGCAGCCGAGCTGGGTAATACAATATACCTTCTGCAAGTAGTAATTTTGCACACAGGTAATTCATTAAAGAGAAGAAAGTGTTTGCGCACCAGCCATATTAGGGCCCCCATGGCTTAGTGTCTGCTTGGTCAATCAGAAATGTCAAATAAAGTGCAAAAAAGCAGTAAAAACTACTATCTTTTTTCAGTCTCTCAAGGAAACATGAAAAAGAGAAGCACTATTCCATTTTACCATACAGGTAAAAAAAAAAAAATCCCCTCTGTCCCTCTCTTGTCACTCAGCTTTGCCTTCCACGCACTCCTCACTGCAGTGTGTCTCAGAACCGACAGGGATTCCGGGGTCTCCCCACTTGCCCCCAGCTTTTCTCCATCCCCGCAGCGGCTCGGCCACAGAACCAGGCTGGGCCCAGGGCTGCGCCCCGCACGGCGAGGCCGCACGCGCGGAGCCGGCGGCGTTTCTCGCTTCCAGACTTTTCACCCCGTACTGAGCCAGCTGCAAGCTCGAGCCGTGACGCAAACATCCTTTTGTCTCTGGTCCGTGTCTTGGCATGTCCTGTGAATTTCTTAAGTTTATAATACACATCAAGCTGTTCAAGCCTCTTCAAAACTGATTTAATGTTAAGCTCCGTGGCGGCCGCCGAGCTCCGAGGGACCTGGCGGGTGGGTCTGCGGGGCCGGATGGTTCCACGCGCAGCAGCCGTCGTTGTCTCTTAGCGAAAATGCATGTCTGTGCAAGTTGGGGTAAAAACAAATAAGCATTTGATTTGCAGCCTGGTAAGAAGGGCTTTGCTGTTACGTGGACTTACACGCTACCACATACTGCTGTGTGTGACACGTGGAGTCTCAAATCAGTCAAATTTCCTTCCAATTGCAACACTCATCTGTCTGTAACGCCCACATTGTTTGTGGTAGACATTACTAGTTTTCAACAATGGTTCCAGTCTCTTCGCCTTTCTAGAAAGAGGAAGACTACTTCCCCCAGTTCCCCTTGCGTTGGGCTGAGCCCCTGAGAGCCAGTGTGGGATTCGCCGTGTTTTCTTCCTGTCCCCACCAGTCCTGGTGCCAGTGCCACCACGCAGCAGGCTCAGATGGCAGAGGCCTGGGACTGTGTCTTCTCATGTAGGACAGCTGTCCGCCCTCATCAGACTTCGTGTGAGTGAAAGTTAAGCTTTCGTTTTGTTAGAACACTGAGAATGTAGTGCTGTTTGTTACGAAGCATAACCTCAACTATCCTGACTGGTATAATAGCCTTCCAACTTCTGGACGTCTTGCAAAGAATCCACATCCCTTAGATCCAGACATTTCTGCTGCTTTGCATCATTCTCCTGACGAGTTTGTGTTGAAAGTCAAAATACACTCTTGGTCGGGTACGGGTGACATATTGAAAACAAAGTGCAGCTAAGGACTCCAATTTGGCTTTGGAACACCCAGCCTGGGAAACATGGAAAATACTGCCCAAGTACAACCGGGCACCACAGGGCCAACATTTCTCATTATTAGCGCAAATAAACACAAGTTAGAATCAAAAAAGTGATTTAAAGTAGTTTAGACCTTCAACTTCATTCCTCCAGGAAACGCCAGGGCAGTGGAGCACACACACTCAGCGCACAGGACAGACCTCTTTCCTGCACTTCCTTCTCCCTGTTTCTGCCGCTCTCACTTCCTTCTCAGGGAGAGCAGCTGTTCCAGGAAACTCTAGCTCTCTCTTCGTTTTCATTCCAACCCCTCAACGTCTGCACCACCTGGTCCTTGCGATGCAACGCTCCACACAGGTGGATGGAGCCCCCTTCCCTCTGCCTTCCTGTTTTCCTTCTCTCCTGCCAGTTCTTTGCCTTTTCAGCACACGAGGGAAAAGGTCATGTACACTCGCATGCATCAAGAACTTCTGTTTCTTGTATGTGAACACAAGTATCAAAGTACAATGCAAAATTAGCACGAATTGATTAGCTAGAATAGGGAAGCTCTGACTTTGGAACAACCACAGTACTCTAGGAGTTGGGTCCTGGAGTTTTTTTCTGCCTCAGACCTATTGCTTACTAGCAATGCGAATTAGGCAGCAAATTAACCTTTCTTGAAATGTTAGTAAATTCTTTTGTAAAATGAAGTTGCTGCTACTACCTGCCCCACCAGCTTATGGTGATAATTCATGCAAAGTGTTGGGGGTGGTGTTTGGCGCTCAGTGGAGCTCTGTGAGCACCAGCTGTCCCTCCCCCGCCTTCCCTCACGCCCCTCACCTGCTGCATTTTCTTCTCCTCTAAGTCTATTCGTTCACCTCGTCCTTATGACAACTTTGAACCAGGGTTCATAGGATTCATTTTGCTGACAAGGCTATGGAGGAAGAAAGGCGAATAAAGAAAGGAGACAGAGAGGAGTATGATGCTCCAGAGACCCATTGCCCTTATTTTATTTTTAATTTGAGTTGAGGGGTAAACTAGCTTCCTGCCTCCACTTTCCTCGAAAATTCCAATGAGCAAACTCTTCTGTTTCCAGGTTCAGAGTAGGCACCAAGTTAGATGGGCTTTGATCCTTAAGGGTTAACATGGAACAGTCTGGCAAAGTCAAGTCTGGATTAACATGGCCCAACCGCAGCATTGCATGTGGTGAGAGGAATATGAGCATCTGGCTGATGGGATGAGGACTCCCGAGCATTCCCTCTGCCTGTGGGAAGTGACTAGTGCGTTAGTTTCCCAGGGCTGTCATGACAAAGTACCACAGACTGGGGGGTTTAAACAGCAGAAATTCATGTTTTCACAGTTCTGGAGGCCGGAAGCCCAAGCTCAAGGTGCTGGCAGGGTTGGTTCCTCCGAGGCCTCTCTTTTTGGCTTTCTGATGGCCACTCTCTGCTGTCTCTTCACGTGGTCGCCCTCTGTGCACAAGTGTCTGGTGTCTCTCTGGGCCCCAATGTCTTCTTCTTATGAGAACTCTGGTTAGAGGGGATTGGAGCCCACACATATGATCTCATTTTAACTTAATTGCCTCTCTAAAATCTTGTCTTTACAGCCACTTTTGAAGTGCTGGGGGTTATGGCTTCAAAATATGAATTTTGGGGTGGGGGGCACAGTTTAGCCTATAACAACACAAAGCTGGAATATACTTTCTCAACTTATTAATGTGTGAACATTTTTGATGCACAAATAAATTCATTGTTTTTAATGTAATAGGCTCTACAGAAGTTCAGTGTGGACCTAAATCACATCCCAGGGAATTGAAAATGAATGCTCGTATGTGCTGTCTTAGGAAACTGTGGAATGTGAACCTCATTCATGCTCATTTGGTTATAATTTAATGATGAACCAATGCTGTATTACCAGCTCAGGAAGTCAACTCAGGAAGTTGAACCTGGGGTGATTTTTTTTTCTACAATAAGCATGACTTGAGAGGGAAACTAATAATGCTTAAATGAGAATAAATACCATTCTCTGAACCCCATTTAAAGGAGAGGAATTAGCCAAGTATTTATGGCATAAAGATTTTATTCTACAGTGTATTCCAAGGCCAGAGTGTTTACAAGTGCTTTGGCCTCAATATGTCAAGAATTGTTTGACACCATCTCTGTAAGCACCTATTGGATATTTTTTAAAAAGTCCTCAAGCTATTTTATTTCTGTAGAGCACTATTTCACAGTGGTATCCACTATTTTGGGTTGGGAGATTTTCTGCTCTTAGTTTTCTCTTTGAAAGCAAAAACTAGAAGACCAGGAGCTCAAACTGTCGTGAAAAGCAGAGGGTCCCAGGTGTGGTGGCCTGGGTTGCATGTGGGCATGGCTTCCTTCATTCCTCCGTCAGCAGGTTTGGACCAGAATGAAGGCCAAGGTGTGGATGGTCACGCAAATTCTATTTCTCCTTATCTGACAATCTCATTTTCATGGGAAGATCTTTAATCTTAGAGTTCAGCACACTCCAGTAATGCAGCGAAAGTGGCTTGGGTGAAAGATGGATTCGAGGAGCAACACTCTTCTCGAGGGCAGAAAGTGAGAGTTCACGGGGCAACTTCCGTTTTCCCTGAAACAGCAGCCGACAACCGAGGGCAGAGATGATCACGTCTTTGGTTCTTGGCCACAGAGGCACAGTTTGAACTCTTGGCGACTTAAGACGATCATCTCTCCCAGACAAAATTCTTGTAGTCATTTAATCCGGCTAAAGATCATCTTTGGTTCTAGTGGACGAGACCTTTCTTTCCCTTTAAAAACAATAGCCAGGTTAGTCTGCTTGTGAGATTTTATAGTTATTTTAAGCTTTTCTGTAATGATTTTTATAATAAATAGCTTAAATAAAAGTAAAGGACTCTAAAAATGATACTCCTGTTCAATGACCTAGCTGGCATTGCTTATGACTCTGCAGCTGGCCCCGAGCTCCTCTCTCTCTCCACCTGATACCTGCTGGGTCTTCCTCTGTTTACCACCTTACTCACTGTCTGTCATGGCAACACTGGCGCTTTCTCCTGACTTCTTCTCAGTTTCTTAGTCTCATCCAGTCTAGCTCTTGGAGGACAGGATAGCTTAAACTGGGTGATCTGTCTCCAACATAATTAAGATAGAAAGACTGAGAGCTCACCTAGATGATGTTTAAGGCCTTACTTTAGCTCTAAAATTTCTATAATCCATTGTCTCATCTTTGTAATATACTTCCTTATTTTATCCCATAAGGACAATATAAATCTTTTATCCACTCTTCAATCAAAGAAGCATCAGTGTTCTTTGGCTATTTCTTGAGCTTCTCTCTGTCTTATATGCTTCCAGGATTGTTTTCTATAGCATATCTCGTTGTTTTCTTTAGTTTTAAGACAATGCAAGTTTTGCAACATTTCCAAACTAAGTCAGTCTCCAATATCTCAGTAAGCAAAGCGTTTGGCAAGTCCCAAAATTTACAAGAGTTTCTGAAGTATGTTCTAAATTTTTCCTTGTTTCTCTTTTACCCTATACTAGGTAAGCAATTATTTCGCCATCCTTTCATCACTTGTCTCAGTTCTCAAGCCCCCCGGGGCTTGCAGCCAGACGTTACAGCAGTAGTTTCTCTGAATGAAGCCTGTAGACAGTCAGCGTTTCCCTGGGTGGGGCTGCTTCTCGTTACAATCCAAACAACCAAACCAGAATAAAATCTCAGCGATGTTTCTGGCCTATAAACAACATGCCTTCTTTGGTTCACTTCCTGACACCTCCCCAGGCTGTTTGGGTTTTTGCAAACATCCTCACTGGCTTCAGGAAGGGTGGGATGAAATTGTTTGGTTGTTCAAGGAGCACAGAAGTCTCTCTCATCAGTCAGCAGTTCCTAAACGAACCGGGGCCAGAAAGAACAGACACTCCAGAGGCAGCGAGACAAGGAGCATGAAGGAGCATGACGAAGATGGAAGCGAAGATGAAAGGAGATAGAAGCAAAGTGCAGATCTGGAAAGGTTTGGTGAAAGCAGTTGCATTTCCTTTCTAACAGGTTGCTTCATGTAGAGCCATTAAAAATAGTAGCACAAACATGCTCAAAACAGCCTGCTATCCACTTTTCTGACTAGCAAAATTGTAGAAGCCACTTTACCAGACACCACTTCAAGGGAAAATGGCCAAGTCCTCCTCCATTAAAGGGTGGGGCAGCCCCTTGGCTTGGATCGTTCAGGAGGACTTTGTGGGTGTCGAGAACTGGGCTGACATGAGAGCGTATCATGTCATGGACAAGAGCACTTGAATAAACCTGCAAGGAAAAACAGGTCCCTTTTCCGCTTTCCTTTCTATTTTTCTTTTCTCTTTAAATGGAAGAGCAAGAAAGGAAGACTAAATGGATTGTCTTTCTGTTCTTTGTCCTTCCTCTGACAAGAACAGCTGTGACATTCTGAATGACAAAGGAGGAACAATTTGCAGAGACACTGGGCCAAATTATCAGAGTTGAGTTCCTAATTTACACATGAAAAATATGTGACTTTGAGGAGGATTCTTGGAACAAATACAGATTCCCACGTGTGCACTGGGCATCTGTGTGCCACCGTACTCCTGCCACGTGCAGTTCTGCTGTCGCACAAATGCACCTGTGCTGGAGCCACCTGGACAGACGCAATTCCTCGCCTCGCGGGAGTTTCTGGACAGCTTATGTTCCAGCTTTGAACCTTTCTTTATTGATAGTAAATTTCCAAAATGCAAAGTAGACTATAATCCCATACATATGTATTTTTCTCCTTTTTCAAAGTTTCATTTTATGTTTGAGGTATGGCTTTAATGTGATGTCCCCATTGCCGCAGTAATGCCTAGCAAACTTATTTAATGTATTTCCATGAGTTTACCGTGAAAATGCCTTTAACATTCATGTGTCCCAGGGATCTGAAAAGTAGCTTAGCGAATAGCTCAGCATGGTTATACGTTGGCCAAACAGATTATAAATGCTCTCTTCTTACTCTTCAAGCTACTCTGAAATAGGTGTTACTGTTCATTGGGTTTTTTTTCTGGTCTAGCGGTTTCTGTGACTCACGCTGCAACTTCAGGGTAGTCTCTGTTTTTCTACCACTTGCACTCTGAGGATGCTATTTTTCAAGTGGAATTTGTCAGGTAACTGGTGTCAAACAATTCTCCTAGGGGCCTGGTAAACTCTAAACTTGGTATGTAAGTTAAGTGTCTGCACTAAGGTAAACGCTGTTTCCCCCAGACTGCTGGGGCTTTATGAATAGAAAGGGGCGAGCTGAACAGCAGAGAATACTTACACTGCACTGTGTCCTGACACTGGTTGCTTTAGTCTCCCCCAGTGGAACTACCATCGATTAGCTTCCCCCCAACCCCCGCCCTGGAAAATGATGGAATGATGGTCCTCATCTGTCGTTTGCAGGCCAGAGTCTATGAAGAACTTGGTTGGATATCCGTCAGTTGGCAGATTTGGACATAGATTAGTTTACTGGGCCTCAGTGTTATCTCAAGTTTCCAGATAGTATTAGTAGCAGGGAATGCCTCACTGGGAAATCTTATCTAGCCTTCGGTGATGAGTAGGACAATGACAGGGTAGAGTTGACTAGGCCCAGTGAGGTATTATTTACTCAGAAGGAACTATAAGGTCCATGGAAGGGCACTCAGGTTCCTCTAGGATTTGGGCTACTAGAGGAAAACAAATGTCAGAGAAGTCAGTAGAATCTCTTACATAGATACATAATGTATGATTAGGGACCCTCTGACCTTAGTCACACCAACGGAGAAGGCCCTCTTGTAGGTGTGTTATGTATTAGCTTCTCACCGTGGTTAGTACTATAGATTATTACATAGACTAAAAAGGCTAAGGATGGTGTTAGAGTTTGCTGATTTAGAAATATTTTAATGTCAATCTTAATAAACCACATCCTACCCAGTTTCATAACTTTGCTTTGGGTTAGAGTGTTAATAAAAAGTGATGGTAACCTCCTCTTATGATTTCTGTTCTTGTCAAATTTGGTTTGCAATTTTTATTGTCATAAGGTAATTTTATCTTCCTTTACCATTTTTTTTACTTTTTTGATTGCCACTTCTTTTATTCTAAGTTTCTAAGAGACAAAAAACTCTTTTCTATTTAGGTTAATTTAATTAACATTTTAAAATCTTCTTCAAGGCAATGTAGTAGAGAGAGCCCAGGAAATGCAGTCAGTGTTCTTGGCTTCATGTCCCAACTCTTCACCATATGATACTCAGGGAATCACTTGATCTCACAGGCTCTCAATTTTTTTCATCTATAAACTAGGGATTAAAACATGTGTCCCACTCCTTCAAAAAGTTGTGATGATCAAATGAGGTAATTTATATAAAGGCATTTTGTAAACCCTAATGTCAATAACTATTATGATGCCATTTAAATCTCAGGAATTTTAATGTAGGCTTTTTTTTATGAAAAATACTTTATAGACTTAAAGGTATTGTAAGAATAACTTAGTGCTAGCTTTTTGCTTATGTGACATGTTGTATAACACCATGCTCTTGGTTAGGAAATAGCTCTAGTTTGTGGTGTTTTCTATTCCTTGGTGTTTTCTATTTTGTGATGTTTTCTATTCCATGTCAGCTCTGAGAACTTAAATGAATGAAATACACTAGTGAAGAAACTCCATTCTTACTTTTATTATACAGATGTATTCTATTTATTGTTTAAATTATTTGTATAATTTTGTATAAACTTAAATGGGGTAATCTGAGCTTTTCATACAATTCCAAAAATTTAATTTTCATGTTCAAAATCTCATTTTGTACATCAGGGATTTTGCTTCTAGTAATTTTCCAGAATAAGTGATCTGAAGGGACATTTGACTAAAAAGACTAAGTCCCAGATATGTAGTGATAACTTTTAATGCATCCCTGAGTTCACTAGAAAGTAGGAGAAATATCTGAATAAAGACAAAAACCAGAAACGAAAATGAAAGAACAGAGATTCAAGACCATAATAAGAGAGAGCAGTGAGCAGTAAACAAACACCTGGAAAGTGTCCTTGACATCAAACACCTAGATCAGGGTCACTGTACAGAAAGCTTTGAGACCATGAAAAGTGCAGAAGTTAAACTTAAAACTTCTGCATCCACCCAGTTTTTCAAATGGGGACTAGAGTGGACACCGGTAATTAATGCCTCTGTCTCCTGGGAGAAGGAAACACCATATCATCTAGAAGAGAGCTTTATAAGTTTAGGTATCAAATTCACTACAGATTAAATTAAATAAAATATGGATTCACCAATAACTGCCCAAAGAAAAGGTCTAAACTACTATAAAAGAAAATGAGCCAAAACAACAAATGTCACATGTAAAACCTCATATAAAAATGTTGGGATATCAGATACAAAATATAAAATAGCTATAAATATAATGTTTAAAGCAAAAAAAAAATTAGCGTAAAATAAAAGTTGACAAAGCTGATCAGGCATATCTGAAAACAAAATGAACCATATGAACATTTTAGGAATGGAAAACACAATGTTTAAAATTAAAAACTCAATGAATGAGTTAAAGAGCAGGTTAGACATAGATGAAGAAAGAATTCATGAACCAGAAGATAGATCTGAAGAAATAATCCAAGATGTAGTCTGCATACCAAGAATATGGAAATTCTGAAAGAGAGATTAAGAAACATGGAGAATAAAATGAGAAGAGCTAACTATGTCTAATTACTTTGAAGAAGAAAATAAAGAGAACTTAAGAAGGAAAATATTGAAAAGATAATTACTGATAATTCCTCAGAACTGATGAAAGACACAAATCCACAGTTATTTGAGGCAAATTGTATACCAAGAAGAATAAAGGAAAAGCAATTCTCACATTGACAATACTCTAGAACACCAAAGACAAATAGAAAATCTAAAAACAGCAAGAAAGACTTAAAATTTAATTAACAAAAAAGCAAGAGAGAAAGAAAAGAAGCATAAAAAATATAAGGCAAATAGCCTAAAACTAGGTGGTAGAAAACAGTACTGATTTATCAGTAATCACAATTTAAATGGATCAATCTCACCAGTTATAGGACAGATACAATTAAGCAAAGAAAAATTCAACTACTAATATATACTATTTAGATAAAGTATTAGAACATGGAAAATGCAAAAAGAAAGATGTAAAAGATATCCCAGGCAAATGTTAACCAAAAGAAAGCTGTCATAGTGATATTATCAGACAAAAATATATCATAAAAATGAAGATCATTACATAATAATAACATTTTAATTCAACAAGAAGATCAAATAATCTTGAACTTATATGGGCTTAATAACATGGACATAAAAATATATAAAGCCAAGTATAGCAAATCTACTAAAAGCAATTAACTCATTTACCATATTGTGTGAACATGAAATACACCTCTCTCAATTATTGAAGATTAGTGAAGTTAAAGAAAATTTAAGCAACACAATTAGAAAGTTTGATTTAATGGACATATATGAAACCCTGTACCTGAAAACTAGAAAATATACATTCTTAAACTGTACATAGAAGATTTATAAAAATGGATTGCATACTACGCCAGAAAAACATTCTTAACGTATTTCAAATAATTGTTATCATCCAACATGCTTTCTTACTATAATACAATCATATTAAAATCAATGAAAAAGATAGAAAATAGTTCTATGTTTAGAAATTTAAAAACACTGGTAACTAATTTATAGATCAATAAGAAAATAAAGTGGAGATTTTAAAATGTCTAAAAGCAAATGATACACTATTATATATTCAAGGTACATGTTAGCAATATTTTAAGAAATATTTATAGTCTTAAATGTATATATTACAAAGGATGATGGGCTAAAATCTAGAGAGCTAATCATTGGATCTAAGAGGTTAGACAAAGTCCAATGAAGTAAACTCAAAGAGAATAGGATGAAGTAGATAACAAATATAAGATCAGAATCAATGAAATAGCCAAGATTCAATAGAAAGGATCCTCAAAGCCAAAAGTTGGCTTTGAAAAGATGAATAAAATAGACCAATATCTTGCAGGAAAGGTGGGCAGGTGATGGAGGAAGAAGGGAGGAAATAGGCACAAATTAGCAATATTAAGAATAAATAAGAGCACAATAGAGACACAGAAGAAACGAATAATACAATAAAATTATATAAACAATGTTATACTAACAGTTTTGGAAAGCTTGATAAAACAAATGTATTTCTAGAAAAATATGACTGATGCCAAACGACTGAAGAGACAACAGAAAGACAAAGCCATCTTATAGGTACTATAGACATACAGTTAGTAATTGAACGTAATCCCAAAAGGAAATGCCAGGCAAGATGATTGTACCCTGAGCACCCAAATTACAGATGAGGAGAGAAAGTTTTCATTGAAGTATTCCAAATAACAAATAAACATGGAATGATGGGATTGGAATATTATCGGCTTTCAAGCCTAAATGAATGGATCTGGGAATTGATAACAATGGCTGCTGTCTCACACAGAGACAACCAGACCTTATGTGCCTCCTGATGGGGTAAATGCGACCAGTTATGTAAGAGTCCTGCTTCCTCCCACATCTCCCCCAAAAGTCCAACCTGAATTTGACTAGTCCTCTCGATCCAACTTCCATTGGTAGGAAATTCTGAGGGCAGAATCACCTAAGCAGTAGTTTTGCCATTAGAGCACAATGAACAAAATCCAGTGTGTGAAAGCTCTCCAGGAGAAAGGAGTTGATTTAATCAACAAGTATGACGACTGGAAAATAGAGAGAGGGCATGTGTGCATGGGCGAAGTGGAGTCTTTAGATTAGAAACACTGGAGAGACACACAGTGACCAAACACAGTGTGCGGATCACCTTGGATCCTGATTCAAATAAACTGCTAAAGGAAAAAAGAACCCTGTGATACTTGTGAGATAATTGGAAATCTGAACATGGTGTATTAATATTCAGTAAGTAATGGATGAGACAAATGTCAATACAGCACTAATAAGGAATTATTGAGTATATGGTATTATTAAGATAATGGTATTATAGTTACATTGAAGCATGTTTTTGTCTCTCAGTGATTATCTATACGAATCACCACGAACGTCAGTGTCACCCTACAGTACGACTTGGCTGTTCTCAACTCTGCACTGTCTGGCGAGGTGGCTCTACTGATCTCTGCTAGACTTGGCCGAGCAATCCTGCTCTCAGCCTGAATTGCTTACATGGGCGTCGGTTGGCTGATAACCCATCTGGGATGGCCTTGGGTGGGACATCGAGCATGACCACGTCTCTTCTTCAGCGGGCCAGCCCAGCCTTGTTCTCGTGGCGGAGTGGGAGCGAGCCTGGTCCGTGGGAGTGAGGAGTGGGAGGCAGTGGGAGTGAGTTTTCAAGAGAGCCTCTGTCCGTGCTGCGTTTACCAGCATCCCGCCAGCCCAGGCGCGTGTGAGCGAGAAGACACCAGGAAGTTCCCCTGCAGGGGTGCGGAGACCCGCAGAGCGGGCACCAACTTTGCAACAGGCCACACGCTAGATTAGGGAAAGTGGGCAGCGTTCTAGATGCCGCAAGATTATCTGCGGATTGGTCATGGCTGAAGCTGGGGATGAGTATTGTGGGATCCATTATGCTGCTGTCTCCTTTCATATGTGTTTGAGATTTCCCATAATAGGAAGGTGCATTAAGAATAAGGCTCCAGTTCCTCCACTTAGAAAGCTCAACTTGGTTTCCTTAGAATTTTTGGTGGAGACCCTGTTTTGCAATGTTCTTTTCTTGTTTGAATGAGGCTGAACCAGGTCATAATGTCGTGATTCTTCTGCACGGGGAACTGGACTGGGCATGGGGGGTGGGGCCGGCAGGAGGGGAGAAAAGCCCCAGATTCCTGAACATATTGGTATTGTTGCTTACTCTGGGGAGGTTCTGCCTTCGATTACTAGGTTTCAATATAAGAATTCTTTCTACACGTACTCGCCTGTCTTTTCTTATGAATCTTTGACAGAAGAATTGGGTCCTTTATGTGTCACACACAATATGGTTAGACATGTTTGTTTTGGAATATGACAATTTCAGCCTGACTAGTTTGAGACTTTCCTTCCTTTTTTCTCTCTCTTTCATGTAGTTATTTTAAAAATATTTATTATGCTTCTCCTAGGGCCAGGCACTGAGCTAGGGTCTGACAATAAAAGTGTGAACAGAAAAACAGATCTGATTGAGTCTATAAATTTTATTTCAGGTGCAAATTCACAATGCATGCAAAGGCTCTGTGATGGCTGAGGTCCATCAGGACACTTTTACCTGACATTTAACTGGCAATTTTGCTCCTTTTGACAGCAGAAATTCAGTGCAAATCTTCTAAAACTAAGCAACTATCTCCTATAAATCCAAGCCTTCAATTATTCTGTACTTCCAAATTTTTACATTCCAAGTCATAAATCTGAAGTTTTTTTGAAAATAATTTTTAGAGCTAAGTCTCTGCAAATTGCATATTTGGGCCATGTATGTTGAGCAATTCACATACAGTTAGGTAGTTTACACTCAAAAACCAAGAGAGGTGGGGCTGGTTATGTTCATTTTTTTGAGAGCACACAAAAATGATGAACCACACTGCCTCATTAATGCAGCTTCCCTCTGAATTGGTTTTACATATTATATTTGTCTTGCCCAGAATACCTTTCTTGTGGCATTTCCCTCTTTTTAGTATGGGGCTTTGGGTAAGTTGGGCTGTCATGTAGAGAAGTGATGTTTTATGCCAGAGGTAATACCCTAGTGCTCTATTCAGGTTTGCGCTCTTAATTCTCTGCCAAACTTGCCCAAGTCCGTAAAGGGTCCTCTAGATTTTGGGGGGCCTGAGAGAACAAAGTTTGGAACAGGCAGCCCCCAGTGTGACAGGATGAATAGAATAGGAAGACGTTCATTCAACTGGGAAATGTAGCTGGGCCCCTGCTAATTGCAAAAGGCATCACATTAGAATAAAAGCCCCCTTGTGAAAAAATAAAGGTGTGTTTCTGTTTATTTCCCACCATTATCTATTTGTAACTGCCCATAGCTGCTAGGAAGATCAATGGCACCTCAAATGATTTTGCTTGACTGAGGAATCCCAGCCCATTGCAAATTCCAGGTAATGGGTAGTCTTTTTGCAATTTTTGTTTTAAAGTGAATTTTATTTCTGGTGGTCCATGAAGAACTCAGCCTTTGTGATTGCCTTAGGAACAGATTCTCTTTTGTACTGGGGCTATTTCTGAGACGAGAGACAGTTCCAGGCTGGTGGCTGTGTGCCCTCCTGCTGGCTTCTTCCATAGTCTCCTCGCAGAGAAAACCCGCACAGGAACTAAGGCAGGAGGCTAGTGAGGGTGATGCTGTACATATGCACTAAAGTGTAAGGGCCGCAGGTCTCCCCGCTGTTCCCTGAATGCGTCAGCTCAGACACCGTGGGCGAGCTTGTTAACCCTTCACCTCTGCAGAAGGGAATTGGCAAGGTGAAGTTGCTGCTGTCCTTTCGAATCTACAGCTATTTGTGCTACCGGTAAAATGCTCATAATGGGCCCAGATGGCGATAAGGGTTTGATCACCAGCCTCTGAGCAGCACTCATGTGCCTCATTGCAAAGCTAAGGAGCAACGCTTTAGTTTTTCCAGCTCAGAGAATGGACTTTGGATGGTGGAGGTCTGGGTTTGAGTCTGGGCTTCGCCACGTTCTGGTTAAGTGACTGTTGTCAGGTTCTTAACCTGCGAGTCTCAGGCTCCTCGTCTGCAGAATGAGAAGAGCTTCATATCCCCCACCTTGCAGATGTTGTGAAGATTAAGTGCCGTTTGCTAACATGCAGAGCATAGTGTTTTAAAGGGTAACTTTAAAAAATATTGCCAATGAGGATAATGAAGATGATGAGGAAGAGGAGGAGGAGGAGGAGGAGGAGGATGGTTCTCCAAAGTCCTGTGACCTGGGGAAGCAGCCCAGCAGAGGGGAAGTAAGTATTCCTAAGCATTCAGGTGCCTCTTGTGTGTTCTTCAACTATCTGGATCTTTGTGTATTGAAGATGTGCCTGCGTATCTGTGTCTCTTTATACATTGCCCTTTTAGGAGGTTGCAACTTCTAATGCGAGTTCAGCAGGCTGTTAACATAGCTGTCCGTGTTGCCTTTCCACCATCCCTCTGTGTGCTGACTTTCCTCCACTGCTCTCTTCTGATATTCTTTGAAAATTTAATCTCCAATAACTTTAACAGGGCCTTATCCCTGAGACTGAAACTCCATTCGGATATGTGGGTAAATGTGTTCTTTGTACCTGTCAAAAGCTGTTTTGCAGATAACTGCAGCTCTCTACCCAGGCTGTGGTCCCCACTAATGCCATATCCTTTTGGTTTAGAGCAAGGGCCTGCAATCCACAGCCTGCTGGCTCAGTCTGGCCCACTGCCTTTTATTTATTTTTTTTGTAAATAAAGTTTATCAGAACATGAGCAGGCCCATTTAATACATTATCTGTGGCTGCCTCCTTCTGCAACAGTAGAGTTGAGTAGTTGTACTCAACCCCAAAAGCAACAATATTCTCTACCAAGTTTACTAATCCTTGGTTTAGAAAGTAGCAGGGTGGCGATCCTCTATCACAGCCTAAGGACTTTGTGTTTCTATAATTCAACATGTACTGTGGGAAAGGTCTTTCTTGGGAATAAAAAAGATTTTTCATCAACTTTCAACTCAAGTGGTGGAAATACTGCCTATTTTCCCCAGGTTGAAATGTTGAAGAATAAACGTGCTCATCACAGTATTTTATTAGAAGATTCATATCAAAAATTTTTAGAAGCTTTTCTGACACCCAAGTAGTTTGGCTAAGTCTACTAAGTCATTAGGGTAAGTTAATAAAAGCTACTGTAAAAATTATGTCACTGGCTACCATGTTCAGGTGTTCTGGAACCAAATGCTGCAGCTGTGTGTAAGTGACAGAATAGAAATAAAGAAGTAGAAAGAGACACAGAGTTAGGTACGAATAATATGCAAAGAAAGGGAGATCAGTGGGCCCACATGTGGAGGATATAAGTTAAAAAAAAAGAAGGATCAAAAAAGAACGTGTTCAAACAGAGAAACCTGTTGAAACATGGAAAGAAATCTCAAAATCTTTCCTATAATGTTTCTCTGGGGTCCCTTAGATGCTATAAAATATTAAGGAGCAAAAGGGGGTGGAGAATGATGACACTGGGGTTTTGAAGGGCAGGACCGAGGGGAAGTGGTGGAGGGGGTTGAATGTGTCGCCAGGCAAGGATGGGGGGATGTGGCATGTGGAGAGACAGCCTGGACAACACTGTGGTCTAGTCCCCTTGTTCCAAGCAAGCTTTGGAATGGAGCCAGCAGGCCTGGCCCGAGGGCTGCACACCCCGTTCTGGGCATCAGCGATGTGTGGGGAGCAGGGGGTAATCACTCCGGAGAGGCACCCGTGGGATACATTTGTAAAAGTGAGTTTTGTGGATGGAAGAGTAGATGATGGAGAAGAAAGAGGAAGTTTTGTAAAGTAAGAGGACTCAGGGGTCAGCAGGAACCGAAGCTTTGCAATAATGAGCTTTGCAATAACTAGAGCTGATGTGGGACCTCAGTTTATCTGAGAGAGAGGGAGAGGGAGAGCGAGTGATGTAGCGTGGTGGGAAACCACATTGCTGGAGAGGGCAGCGGATTTCAGGTCCCGTTTGTCACTGCTAATGATCTACGTGAACAGGACAGTCACTTAATTTCCCACAGGATCAGCTTTCTGTAAAATGTGGTGCTATGGGATGGGGCAGAGATGTGGGGAAGTCTAATGATGTTTCTAGATTCAAAAACGCTATTGCTTCATTTCTGTATCATATCTGCATTTAAATATCGGCAGCTCAAATCTATCACCTACCAATCGATCAATCATCTATCTCCTCCGTCATGATCTATCATCTGTCCTATTTATCTACCACCTACCATCTCTCTATAATCTGTCTGGCAAAATACTGCCATTGTTTGTTTTGCCTCAACAAGAATAAAATGCACCCTTTTCTGTGACTTGAAAATGCCTGTCACTTTTCAGAGTTTGAGTCAACCCACAGCTTGGGGTCGGGAAAGTCCTGTTTGTATGGGTTCTCTTTTGACTTCATTGTAGAGACTGAACACATTAAGTAGGAAAAAAAACCATTCTAGCAAGGCACAAATAAAAATCAATAAAACACTGAGCACATTAAGAAAAGCATTCATACTTGGAAAGCCACAGAATTCATGTGTTTTGGTAAAGCTGCAGCCGGAAGCGATGGGATGGTGGAGACAGGAAAAGAAAGGCCGCCTTTCCTTGAGAGCCGGGCCCTGGCCCTGCGCCAGCTCCTCGCATCCTCCTGACAACTGCAGAACCAGGTGCTGCTACCTGCGCAGGCTAAGAGGAGCGTCCAGTCTCGGGGAAGTTAATTGCCTTGCCTGAGGAGACTGGACTCAGGCGGCAGCCCCCACAGCGCCCCCTCTAACCACTGTGCACCTGCCTCCCTCGTGTCGTCACGGAGCACACCTGGACTGCATTGTCACTGCAGCCTCACATTCGTGCTGGGGCTGGTGGGCAAGTGTGAGGGGCACAGACTTGGCATCACCACCAGAAGGCTGAACTTGGACAAATTACTCAATTTTATTTTCCCACTTGTTGAATGCAGACATAAATATACATCTTAGAGGATTATTGTGAGGATGAAAGAAGTTATACTAATGCATCGTCTGGAACATAATGAGCTCCCAGGTAAACAGCATTTATCTCCTGTTCTGTTGTCTACCGTCCAGAGGATGCACAGTTTTGTGTTCGGGAACAAGGTGGGAATAAATGAACGCTGGGCTGCTGGTATCAGCAAGTTTTCAGGTTACTTGAAAAGAGGAGAGAACAGAAAAAAACCCATGCATAACGACACATTGCATTTTTCTGTGCCTATGCTTGCTTTATTTACCTTGGAACCTAAGGTCCTAAGCTGAGTTGATTTCAGTCTGAATGCTTTTACTCAGATCATTTGTAAGTTTAATCAATAGTTTTAAGTACCTAAAGAATGTCTTATCATTTCTGTTGCATATGTGGATATTTTTGTTTTGGCTTTAAGTATATTCATGCAGTTTTGTGACTCTTTTAAACACCTTGGATTTTTTTTTTTTTTTAACTGAAAAAGGTATTTGACATCTTAGCATCTTATTTGGATTGGTTTAATCTCTAAGAGGTTAGAGATTGAGTAGGTAATACTCTGAAAATAATATCTTTTAAGACTCTGAAAAGTACCCACATGCATGAAAAGAAAAAAGTATATTACTGTATGGATCTCATCAAATTACATTTGAGTCAAATAACATTTCCACTTTAGAGGTTCCTGGAAGAGCCCATTTTGGTTACCCTGCATCCTTTTCAGATGAGATGACTTTTCATTATTAACTATTGGATAAATTGAATAAATTTCCCTCAGTGAAGGTCACCCTTAATTATCAGGGCTCACCTAATCAAGAACCTCTCTCTCCCTTTGTGTTGAAATAGCTGATTGTCCAAAAACACATGCATAATACCCCACATTGCTCTTCCCACCCGAGATAATCAATCACTCTGTTTCTTTGTTTTTAAACAGGAATATTTGTAACTTCTAGCAATTCAACCACTGTGGGAATACCAAGGTAAGAGAATGTTTGATACTTGAAAAGCCCTTCTCGATCCTTAAATAAACAGTATTTTGTAAAAGCATGTTATTTTCCTGTTTAATTTTAAACTTTCTACTTTAATGAGAAATCAATTTTGCATAGTCTATTTGGACACTGAGTTTATCTCCCTGCTCTCAGAGCTGTACACGAGGAAGCTACCGCCTGCGTGTAGTCTCACCATATCATAGAAAGAAAGATCTTCTAAAAAAACACACAGGGGAGTTATGCTGAGGGCCTGTTGGGCTTCTGGTAAGGACAGCTGCAAGTTAAGTCTGTACCATGTGGGCCAGGTCTCTGGGCGCAGCTGGCCCTGCCTCAGCACCTAACAACAGACAGATTCCAGCAACACTGGTCCCTGGCTCTGAAAAATCCAGGCTAGACAGGACAAATGCTTTGGGGAACAACTGCTTTGAAAGAATAGACTGTTTGGAACTCCCAGCTGTGAGAGCCATTTGTGAGAAAGGGTCCATGCTAGGGTGAGGGTCAAAAACAGCTGTTGCCTGGGGCTTAGATTTCCAACCAGAGTGAATTGCTGGCTCCAGGACAGAATTTTGATCATATGTGGATTTGTTATAACATTCAGCTGTTGACTTCTGTGGGGTATGACTTTGGACACCCACCCAAAGGTCTCTTGTCATTTCAGACTTGACCAGCTAAAAGCAGACCCCCTCCAATGTCATTTATTCCCATCTGCGGCACCAGAAGACAGCTTTCATGTTGTTTCCTTTTAGATAAATCCACAGTGTCGATTCTTCCAGGCTCCTGCTTCTAGTCAGGCTATACCCACAGCGCCTAGTACTGTAGGGTCTAATGACGTGTTTATTAAATGGACGAATCATTATCGAAGTTAGATAACTATCTTTTGAAAGACCTATGTAGGATGGAAAGGGGAGGTCCCCAGTGGAATGATGGCGCAGAGGAGGTGCTGCTTCCTCTCCCTGGGAGACATCACGTAGATGTCCTAAAGACACAAGGAGAACACACCCACACCCACACCCCCAGCTGTGGGGAAACTGAGACAGGAGTACACTCAGCCACGATGTACAGGAGTGCCTCCCGGGTCAAATACGCAGTCGGGAACGTGCGGGGGGTGGCGGGGGACGCCGCGAGTGCAGACTGCTGGCACAGCGCGGTTCTCCGAGGCGTGAGGGCGTCCAGAGAGGCAAATCCCATAATCTCGTTTTAGGGAAAAAGCAGCTTCTCCCAAGTCTTTTGCATCAAGGAAAACGAAGGAAGATGCGGGCGAATGAGCGACGGCAGCGGCCGGCTGCATTTCCAGGAAGGGGATTGTCGTAGGTCTCGGGGGTGCGGGGTTCCAGCGCGCCCACGGGGGACGCTGCCTGGGGACCCTTCTACAGCGAACTGGTCTGGCAAAGGTGTTGTGAGAAAAGAGGATAAGGGCGAATGGCAAAACAAATGGCAGATGAAAAATAAAACGTCATGAAGCAGATTAAGATTATGACCAAAAGAGACAAATGGACTTAAAAGCAAAGACGGGAGGGATGGGATAATTTAACCTCCGCACCACTGGAGCAGGAAGCGGAGACCTGAGAGGTAGGCAGGTGCGGGCCACCGAGGGACAAGAGCGGCTGGCAGAGCTTCGGAGAGAAGCCAGGGGACAAAGGGAGCTACGCTGGCCCGGGGGCGTTTGGTAGGTGGCAGCAAGGCTCACAGGCAGTGTCAGACACACAACAGGAGGGGACAGGCTCGGGAAGGTCACCAAAACAAAATGGAAATGAATATCTCAAAAAATCAGATAAATGACCACACAGTTGGAAGATAGATGATATTCAACATATGAATGATTTGTGTTCCTGAAGAAATGAACCAAAAAAATGGAATAGAAAAAAATTTGAAGATGTAATTCAAAAAGATATTCCGTAAGTAAACAAACTCCCAAAGTCTACAGATTAAAAGGGCAAATGGAATTCCAGGAGAAATTGATGCATATTGATATAGTAGATATATCCTAGTAGAGTTACTGGACTTAAAAAAAGGCCTAGCTCTCTGGGAACCTAAGCAAAAATATCTGAGAATAAAAACATTCACAGTGGTCTTGGGTTCCTTCATTGCAGCATTCAGTGCCACAGAGAGAAGAATGCGTTTCAGAGACATAGCTAAAATGAAGAAAATCACAAATGCTTAAAATCAAAGAATAAGTAAATTCATAGCAAATGCAAACAAAAATAAATCCAAAGGTCATAATTTTATATCAGACTTTGGGGGGAAAAGCAGAAAACAAGACAAATATGGGCACTTAAACTAGCAAAGAATGCAATCAACAACGACTGTGTACCAAATAACACAGCGTCAATATTAAAAATAAAAACAGGTAAATATATATATAAACAGAATTGTGATGAGAAATAGACAAACTAATGGATGAAGGGAAACTTTGATTCCTTTTCTCAATTCATTAGTGACCCAGCAGACAAAAAACCCATACTTAATAAGGCATATCTAATTGAGATAAATCAGTACTGTACCCTTAAAACAGAATGTGTATCTTCTTTTCAAGTATCACTAAAATAGTCACAAAAATTCACCAAAGAAAATTATGCTAATTTTCAAAAGGCAGAAATAGGATGCAATATTCTTTGATCATAGTGAAACTAGAAATTAAAAACAAAAAATTCTTACTGCTCATGAATGAAGAATAAGATGGTAACAAAAATAGTAATGTTAATAACAACATATATCGCTTGTAAGCTACTATTGAGTGAAAGAGAAAATAAAAACAGAAACTGGAGGATATCTGAAAAATAAGGATAATAAATAAATCCTTCAGGGAAGCTATTGAGCAAAAAATTGCAGACTTGAGTAATATTCATAGTTTTAAGTCCATGTATTAATATCAAAGGTAGATGAAAAGAAGTGAATGATGAATCCCACTGAAGAAGTAGAAAAATAATAATAAAATAAAGAAAGGAGGAGACAGGAGTTAAGAAAGATAAGAACAGATATTATGGCATTGAAAAATAAAAACTGAGAGATGTAATAAATAAATTTAAAAACTAGATCTTGAAATTAAAGCAAGAAGTAAAAATAGATGAACTGTTGTCAAACTCAGTTACAACAAACAGTAAAACAGCACAAATGCATAAAATAATAATTAATAATTACAGGTAAGAAGAAATTAAAGAACCATGGCAAATTACTCTTCTTATTTCTGCATAAATAATTTGAGATCCTCAAATAGCCAGTTTGCCAAAACAATTTCCCCAAAGAAAAGGGAACTTTAATGAGATCAGTTACTGTAGATGAAATAAGAAAGCTGTCAAGAGTTACCAGCAGCAGGCCTGGATAATTGCACGGGGCAATTCTACCCAACACTTAAGGAAGGTATGATTGCAACATTATTAAGTATTCTAGAGCACATAAAGGGGACAGGAGCACAGTTTCTAAGTTCTTTTTATGAATTTAGCATTATTTTGCCAACCTTGACCAAAATAGCACACCAGAGAAAAACTACAGATGTAATAATCTCATATAAAATATTAGCAATAAAATCCAGCAGCACTATAAAAGAACAAAATTAAGTAACATGGAGTTTATTTCAGGAATTGTGGGGTAGTTTACCTAGATAGGAAAACTAATTAGGAAAGCTAGGGAAACTAATATAATTTATGATTTTAAGAGATTAAGAGAGAAAAATGGCAAGATTATTTCCAAAGGTGCCAAAAAGGCATTTGCTAATATTCAATGTACATTCTTAATTCTAGGAGAAATAAAGGAATAAATATAGATCTCATCTCATATATCTTATCCCAGAAGATAGTAGTATGATTGCCAGGAAAATACCAGATATATTTCTATTAAAGCGAGGGACAATAAAAAGTATATCTACCTTTCATCACTGTGTTTTAGCATTGTTTCAAAGATGTTAGCCAAAATTATATGACAAGAGGGAGCCAAGGGTTGTAAAAATTAGAAAGGAGAGGTAAAATTATCTTTATTTGCAGATGATATAATTGTTAACTAAACATCCACGCGTACCAGCAGAAAGAAACACTGTAGATGAGGTGCTGGGTACAGGGACCAGCAGTGTCTATGTTTACAAACAAAACCAGCTGGAGATATAGTGGAAGAAGAGACCTCGCTTACAATAGTAAACAAAAAGATTATATGCATAAATACAGTTCTTAAAAGAGCTGCACATGATCTATATGAAGAATACTTTAAACTGTACTAAACGACACATAATCAGTTTTGCACAAATGAAAGTTTACTCTGTTTTAGATAGGAAGACTTGATATCATAAAGCTTTGGTTCTCTCTAGTTCAATCTATAAACTTAATGAGATGTAAATAAAATTACTGATGGGTATTTTCTTTTGGAGTCAGATAAGCTGATTTGAAAGATTTTATGAAAAAATAAACATACAAATGTTAGCCAGGACATTTTGAAATCAAAAAATAAAGAAGAGGAATAGTCCCTAAATTTAAAATAATCTGATCTATAATATAAATAGATAAATGGAACAAAAATAGCCCCAAATACTCTAGGTACTTTATACATTAGAAAGGTGGGATTTCAAATTGGAGGGAAAATGTTGATATTTAATAAAATCAGGGGAAAAGTTGGAGCAATTATAGTCTAACATCTGGAAAAAATTAAAGTTAGACTTCCTGTTTTACAGTTAAATAAGTTTCTGATGAAAAAAAATTAATGCACAATAATAAAATTATAAAAAATTATTGGAAGAAGATACAGGATAATCTTTAAAAAAATATTCTTGGCATAGAGAAACTCTATAAATCTGACCCCAAATCCATAAGCTATATTTGAAAAAAAAGACTGATAAATTTGATTACATAAAACTAAAAAAAAATTGTGTACGACAAAGGTATCACAAATGAAGTCCAAAGAAAAATGAAAAAATGAAGAAATATTGCAACTAATTTTACAAAGAACTCAATTTCTGTAATATATAAAGAGCTCCTACAAATCTATAAGAAAGTTATCAACAGCTCACTGGAAAATGGGCCAAAGATATGATCTGTCACAGTGAAAAAATATCAAGTGGCTCTTAAACACAGGAAAAGATACTCAACCTCACTCACAGTAAGATATATGCAAATTAAATCTATAATGAGATAACATTTTTCACCTACAAATTGGCAATGACCAAAAAGTTTGGTATCTTGAGGATTTTGCACTGATGTAGGGACAGGCCCTACCACCTTTATAGAGAATAAATAGGCAACATTTTATCAAAATTAAATATATTCATACCCTTCTAGGAACTCAGAGTTCAGCAATTTTAACTTCTAGGAATTTATCCTACATGCATTCTCATACTTATGCAAGCAACAACACATGCACAAGGATATTTATTGCTGCACTTTTTTATAATAGCAAAAGAGTGTCATTAGACTAGAAGTCCATCAGTAGGAAAATAGGAAACTGGTTAAATAAATTATGATACATCCACATAAGAGAAAATTAAGCATCTGCTGAAAAGAATAAAGTGGCTCTGTATGAACTGATGGGGAATGATCTCCAAGAAATATTATATGAAAAAGGCAACAAAGCAGTATGATTACTATGTTACCATCTGTGTAAGAAAATATTTTTTTTTTTTTTTTTTGAGAAAGAGAGAGAAAGGGGGAAAGAGGAGGGGGAGAGATAGAGAGCGAAGAGACTGACTAGCTCTTTGAAATGATTCATAACAAACAGAAAGAAACCCTGGGGTCTGGGCGGGGAAGATTAAGTTTTCATTGACTTTAATCTAGTACCTTTAGAGTTTTGAAGCATGGTCACGTTTTACTCACTGACTATAATTACAAAATAAAGGTCTAGAAAGAGCTATTTCATAGTGTCTCTTGATGATCATTCCCAGAATGTAGAAGCCCTTCGAGCTTTGCCATATTTCAAAACATGCTATAATTATGGCCAATATCCTTAATGTTCTACCGTCTCTATCTAGATAGAGTGACAGCAGCCTCTGAAAAAAGCGCATCTGAACATGTTATTTCTTTGCTTTAAAAGTCCTTCAATTTCTCCCTAACATAGAAGAGCGTTCTAGCAACTTAGCCTGGAATTCCAGGACTTCCCCGCCGTACCTCTGCTGAACTCTCCAGTGTCATCTCCCAACACTCCCTGCTCCTTTGTGCTCCAGCTTCTAGCTGAGGTGACGGGCTCTCGTCTCCATACTTACTTCCAGGTTCTGCCTCGTCCATGGCTTTGCACAGTCTCGTCTCTTTGCTCAGGAACTCTTGCCCCCTTTTCTTTACGTAGCTATTGTCAAGACTGACCTTGAAGACCCAGCTAGGGCATTGCCATCGCGGGGATCTCCCATGGCCCCTGTGCTGTGTTGACCTCGGCACTCTGCACATCGTCCTGCTACTTGTCTGGCCCCTTCCTAGAGCAGGAACTCTGAAAGGACAGAAACCATGCCACTTTTGTCTTTGTGTCTCCAGGCCCTCGCGCAGAACGGGTATATGTTCTAAAATGAAACGTGGCCTTGAAGGATGTAGTGGGAACATTTAATTATCCCAAAGGGTATGGGTGAGCTTTGGTAGAAGAAGGGCCACTCTACCTAAAAGTCCATTCTTGGTGGCTGTGAAGCCAGTATTGCAATTGCTCTTGCTCCTGGGTCCCTTGTTTTTCCTTCTCTAGGCTGGTGAGGACTGAAAAAGTAGCAGTTCCATTGTAGTAGCCCTGAGTATGGATCTGTTGTTTGCCCTCAAGGTGAAGCTTGAATTCAGTTTCTTCTGCCCACTCCTACGACACCCATCCACGCTTGTCCCCTCACTGAGCTCACACTTCCTGGCCCAGGACCTCAAAGTGAGCATCCCTCCTGCCCTCACCTGCCACCCAGAAGTTTGTTGCCATGGCTCTTCCTGAACTTTGGGACCACCCACATCATCCTCTCCAATTCTCTTTGCTTGGTTTATGATAGGTGTGACATTCCTGATTCCCCACACTCTACCTCTCCACAGTCAGCCAACCATTCCCCAAGTCCAGTTTCCTCCCTCCCAGTTTGCTTGTGGATTTTCCCGGCCCCACCGCTAAGATCACAGTTGCTGCGGGTGCTGGAATTTCCTGCTGTGCCTGCCTCTCTCTCCTCCCAGCTGTTCTCCACGTAGCGTCTGAAAGGTGACTCAACATGTCACTCTCCTGCTTCCAAGCCTCCAAGAGCTTGTGCAGGAGAAATGTCAAGCTCATTAGTATGACTTAGATTGTCCTGCGTGAACTGGCAGTTTCTCACCTCCAGCGGACTCATCACTTGTCTCCACCATTTCTGCATCAGTTGCTTGAACTTTCCAGCTGTTCTTCCACCACTCCTGGGGGCACCAACCTGTCCTCTGACTCAGCCTCCGTGTCGTTTCCACCGAAAGCCTTGCTTAATCCCACAAATACGAGTTCAGTTCCCCTTCCAGTGTGTCTGTCTGTATACTCTGCTGCTGCCATCTCTGCACTCATCATCCTTTGTTATGATCGTGTTTAAATACAGTAAGTTCTGCGAGGGCAGGATGATGGTGTTTGGCTCTGACTGTATTCCTAGTTGCCAGCACAGAGACTGGAATACAGGAGGTGGTCCGCTGACCTTTGTAGAATCGATCAGTAAATGAAAGTGCAAAATGTCCCCAGCTGACCCAGGAAAGTGGTAGTGTTGACACCCCTGGGGCTCACAGCGGTAGAGGCAGCAGCAGGAAGAGTCAGGAAGGGAGATGACTTCGGCTGGAGCAGGGGGGGTCTTTCTCCTGTCCTGCTGGTTATCTGCTCCGGGCTGCCTGTGAGCATGTGTCTCAGCTGACTTCCTCTACATTTTATATACATTTTGTGACATTATAGATATGACATTATATTATTATATTAAACTTTAATATATAACTTATCACAATTTATACTTGCATTATAATACTCTAATAGCATTAAAGGAAGTTTTAAGCAAAACCATATTTTATCCATATACCCACTGTTTTGATCATTGCATTTTTTTAAGATTTTAAAAGTACATTTAATGCTGTAAATACAAGAAAAACTGGTATTTCATGACAGATATCCAATGTTGATAGACAGATATGGACACATACCTTTATCATCATTGCATTTTCTTTGTGTTGTTTGTTCATACTCACACTTGCTCTCATATAGCCATACTCGTATTCTCGTTGTTTACTTCCTGACTGTAACCCTTTTCCCTAGATTGCGTATTTTTGAAGACTGTGGACAAGTTAGACCTTAGCTTTCTCTGTTCCCAGTTAAAGAAGCTTAAATCCTCTCACGTTTTCTCAGGGGTCTTAGTTTCCAGTAGCTTTGTCATTGTAGCTGCTCCTCTGTGGGTCCTCTCCAGACCCAGCACCTTCCTCAAAACGCAGAGACCTTGGCTACCCCCCAGTGCGTGCCTGGCCCTTGTTTTCCGTCTTTGCAGAATAATCTGTATTGTTCAGCTGTCATCTCATTGCAGGGCGTGCCCTATTTTAAGAAAATGCGGTATTTGAAAATCCAAATTTACAATACAGATTAACTGGAGAGCAACTATTATTCACAAAGTGTTCTTTGTTTTTAAAAAGATTTACTGTAATATATCTTTAAATAGCAAAATTTCTGGCACATGTAAAATAGATTTGATTGAGAATAGTGTAATTTATTAATACATATGAGTTTTGGGAGCACAGCCGCCGTGTGGAAGGAAGTGCAGCTACCCTGGCCAGAGGCGAATGTTCACGCCTTTCTGCCAGCACCCGGGCGCCCTGCATTTCTCATCTCTGAGTTGGGCCTTTAAACCTAATTTGCAGGCCTTGGTTGTCCTTAGTTCAGACCAACCATGGGACAAATTTTAGTACCTGATGCAGGGCTTGGCTGGTTTTATGTTGTTTCTCATTAGGCCCCAAAATAATTGCATCTTGAAATTTTCATTTAGCGTTAGGTGAAGTTAATAGACTCCTTTTGTCTCTCATATGGCTATTTAATGAACTGAACTATAAAGGTCTATTGTTTGGTTATAGTTATATTGGCTAATAATATGCTTTCTATTTGTTCAGTAAGCAAAATTATTATTTATTATAAATCTGCACCTCTTTTCACCCTTCTTTTAATTCCAATGCTTAGGTAACAATAGACATTTCACATGGAAAAGTTACTACTGATTTGATTAATAAATATTATAATACTATTTTATAAAAGAACTTAGCTTCTAGAATTTCTGAAGACTCCAGCAAACTTGCATTGTGGGGAAAGACTTGTAGACTATGGATGTCCTTTTTGTGTGTGAATTTGATGCAAAAGAAAGTAAAAAAATCAACTCACAGACTGAGAAAATATTTGTAAGTCATATCTTATAAGGATCTAGTATTCAGAACATATAAGGGATCCTTACAGCTTAACTATGAAAAGACAAACAACCTAATTAAAAAGTGGGCAAAAGATTTCAATAGATAGTTCTCCAAAGATGACATACAAATGGCCAATAAGACCAACTTGTATACAAATATTTACAGCAGCCATTAGGGAAATGAGAATCAAAACCACAATGAGATACCACTTCACGTCTACTTGGTGGAAATAATAATAGCAACAATAATAATAATCAGACAACAGCAGGTGTTAGTAAGGATGTGGAGAAACTGGAACTCTCATACATTTATGTGGAAAGGTGAAATGGTCCAGCCGTTATGAGAAAGTCTGGAAGTTTCTTAAAAAGTTAAACATAGAATTACCCTATGACCCAACAATTTCACCCCTAGATATATCCAAAAGATTTGAAAGCATGTTCACACATAAACTGGTACACAAATGTTTACAGCAGCATTATTCATAATAGCAAAAAAGTGGAAACAACCCAAATGCCCATCAGTGGATGAATGTATAAACAAAATGTGGTGTATCCACACAATGGAATATTATTCACCCATAGAAAGGAATGAAATTGTGGTACATGCTACAACATGGAATTACCTTGAAAACATTAAGCTGCATGAATGAAGCCAGATGCAAATGACCGCATATTTTATGATTTCATTTACAGTCATATGCCACATACCAACATTCCAGTCAATGACAGATGGCATATATTAGGTGGACCTGTAGGATTATAATACCATACTTTTACTGTACCTTTACTATGTTTAGATATACAAATATTTACCATAGTGTTACAGTTACCTATGATATTCAGTACAGTAACATATGTACAGATTTGTAGCCTAGGAATAATAGACTATACCATACAGCCCAGGTGTGGATAAGCGATACCGTCTAGGTTTGTGTAAGCACACTCTGTGATGTTCCCACAACAACAAAGTCTCTCAGAATGTGTCCTTGTCATTAAGCAATGCATGGCCGTATGTCATACACCCGGAATATACAAATCCATAGAGATGGAAGTAGATCAACGGTTGCTAGGGGATGGGTGGAAAGGGGGATGGGAACAGATTACAGATAGATGTGGGCTTTCTTTCTGGAGTGATGGAAATGTTGTGGAATTAGACAGTAATGATGGACACACAGCATAGTGACTATATTAAAAACTACTGAATTGTACACTTTAAAATGATGAGTTTTATGTTATGTGAATTATAGCTCAATTTTGAAAAAGCTCAAGTTAATAAGACTCTTGTTAAAGATACTTATAGATGCTGTAAACAGAACATTGGAAGAAGAATTGTCCTATAAGAGCAAAGAAACTAAAGGGAAAAAAATGAAGTGATTCTCTACTAAAACTTGTGTAACTCCCTCTAAAACTAGAAGCTGAAGAAGGACCAAAGCCAGTAGTCAAAGTCTCATAGCGAAAGGACTCATTATACCTTGTGCCAATTCTAGTAACACTCTTATCCTCTTAGTAAACAATACAAACAACTATAACAAACAGAAACAAAACCAAACACAAACACACCAAGGCAAACCAATACTGGGCAGGGAGGTAGATTTGTTCGGTACCTGAGGGCCACAAATAGAATAGTCATTCCCTCCTCCCCCGTAGAACAAAACCCAAATGCTGATTTTGTCTTTGGTGCCTACTAAGAATGCATATTTTATAGTTGTATATTGTGTTTGTGTTCTCTCTTGTTTCTTTATATCAACATAGTAAATATTTGCTTGCTTTCTCCTGGGAAAATCAACAAAATACTTAGTCTGTTGTGCTCCAAGGATCTACTAAGGCATCACCTACTTTTCTCCAATCATGACCTCAAGGACCCTAAATTCCCTGCAATTCTATTTTTAGCCAACATGTAGGTGACCCTTTGTTGTGTTCAAAAGATGATGTAAGCTTGAAGACAGATTCCATCTCCACTTACTGTTTTAGCTCAGAAAGAGCAAGAGATTTCCAAAGAGAAGTGGCAATTGTGTCACAGTAAATTTCATTTTCTAGGACACACTTTATCCCAACCAGATAACTATCTTACTTATCACAGGCTACAGAACCTTCAGAATTTTTCCAGGCCACTAACTAAGAGATGATTAAGAAGTTTCTGGGTCTCACTTGTTACTGTAGACCGTGGGTTCCTAACTTTTCTGCAATTGTCACACCACTCTATGGCTTAACCAAGTCCTTGGTAACCAGACCTCCCTCCCAGAAGTCTGAACAGTAACAGGCTTTCTGTGAGTTGGAAGTAGCCCTTAACAACTTCCCACTGGCTCGCCTAAGCCTCTCGACACGTGTGTGCATAAGCGACAGGCCCTTTGTCCTCCGATGCAGCTTCATGAAAATCATCAATGACCAAGAACTTTCTACAGCGTTTCTTGACTCAGTGGCAAAAACCTGTGCACGCAGTCTATGAGCAATAGTTGCAGTAGCTAGACCAGAGGAGGCTTTTTAGACTTGACTTTGGTGTCTCCTTTAAGTTTTTTGGTTCATCAGGTTGTACAATCTGTATTGCTCACTAAAAATTGGCAAAGTTTTTCAGTAAGTTAGGCAGAAGTCCCATGGCAGCCTGTTACTTTACCTCTCAGGTATTTGCATTCATTAGTCCTTTAAATCCTACTTCTCTTCTTCTGTTACCTTAAAGAAGGGGAAACCCTAACCTCTGCTTGTGAACTATTTATATTCCTAATAAATTTATTAGAAGCCTCTTTAGGAAATGCAGATTGATTGTCGATGGGCTGTAGATTAAGACTGGAACAGGAAAATATCAGACAAGTGACGCTGAAACAAATCTCACCTCACCCCTAGATAAAGACCCCTTACCAGATGAAAATCTGCCTAGACTGGCAGAGTAGAGATAAAAGGTTAAAATGTACACTGGTAGTCGGTACGCTTTTGGGGAAGTCTGTGATCTTGGAATGCTTTGGCAAAAAAGAGAGTTCTTGACCCAGTAGGGACCTCTATTAAGAATGATCAGCAAATTAAAGAATGTTTGAGTGCTCTAAGGCTATTGTAAAAATAGAGGCTCATACAAAAGGGAATAACATGGAGGTTCAAGGAAACACCTGGCTGATCACAGCTATCCCTCTCTATCTTGGGAGATTGGTTCTAGGATCCCTGATGATACCAAAATCCACAAATGCTGAAGTCCTTTATATAAAATGCCATAGTATTTTTGTATGACCCACACACATACTCCTGTATACTATAAATCATCTCTATAATACCTAATACAATATCAATGCTATTTAAATAGTTGTATTGTTTAGGGAATAATGACAAGAAAGAAGTCTGTGCATGTCCAGTACAGACACAACCATCCATTGTTGTTTTCCAGATGTTTTCAATCCCTGGTTTGTTGAATCCACAGATGCAGAAACCACAGAGAGGTAGGGCCGGAGGTGTTATGTCAGACAGGCAGCCCCACTGAGATGCTCACAGTACACCCAAAGACTAAATCTCTGGAAAGTTGCAAAGAGGCTATCATAGAATGCAAGACATCAACTCCAAAGTAGAAAACAAATAACAACAACAAAAAACAAAACCACTCAAATGGAAGCCTGCAAAAATTTTTACATAAAATTACTCACAACAGGAGGGGAAAATGGCAATGTAGTAAGTCAGTACTGATGGTTACAACAGTCAAAGTGGGTGAAGGCGGGACATGGGTAAGAGTCTAAACCTCAGGACCCCTCTGCTCATCTCCAGGTGGGTTTCATTTAACTGCCCTCTGTAGTGGTTTTGAATGTCTTGAACAATGTTTGTTTATTTTTAAGATGAAATGAAGCCTTTCCTTGCTGAAGTGCTAAAACTCTCACAACAGCAAAAAGAAAAAAAATTACTTGATTTGTGTTTCTAACTTGGGGGATTATGACCTATCTCAAGTAACAGGGAATTCCATTTTACTGGGAATATTACTAAAGAGCCCTTGCAAAGCTCTTTACTTAGAAATTGTACTGTCTATATAATTTTCAATCTTCAGGAAAGAAAGAAATAACAAAGAAAATTCTAAAATTGAAATTCACAAATTCTCAGGGATTCTAGAACTTCTATGGCCTAAAGTGTTGCCATTAGCTTTAATGACAATGAGGTCAGCTATTTCTAGGACTCATTGACTGGCTCCATGAATTAGTGACAGGCAGGCCCATGTATCTGTGAATACTGTTTCCAGTTCTAGACTCCACGCTTTGCAAACAGACATGGTCAAATATTTCAGGGGCTTTTGATTTGTTGATATACTCCATTGTATCAACATGTATAAGCAGCCTTTCCTCATATCTTCTTAAACAACCTTTGTGTTACCTAGATTGCAAACACCTGGTCTTCTGGAAGAGCCACCAGAGATAAACAGCCTGAAGGCCCCAGTGGAAAGGTTACTAGTCACAACTAGCAGAGCAGTAAAATTCTGAAAGACTGATTCTTGGATTCATGTGTTTCAATTAAAGAGGCAAAAACTATCCTCAACTCACTGGAAGACTTTCTTTATTGGAGATCTCAAGCTGAAGCTTCTTAGAAATCCCCAAGAACTAGATGATCTTTAAAAAGAGATAGCGTCTACCCAAGAATTTTGAAGTAAGTTAATAACTACATGAGTTGTAGACATCTTCCACCCAAAGTCCACAGAACAAGACTGCAGATAGTCATGCTTTTATGTGCATTATTTGGTTCTTTATCTTTCTAGCTATGGTCTTTCTTCTCTTACTGGTTTAAGCCTACTTTGACCCATGTTACATATAAGGCCAAGTTCTTAATATTGCTCCTTGCATTTTAAACACTCCTTTGTATGGGCACAACACCTGGCTATGATTTACTTGTGAGCTGGCTCAAACATGCAATTAAACTGACTGTTGATGTTTTACACACATTTCTTTGGAGCGATTCAGTTTCCCTTTGTCCCAGCTTTTTGTAATTAATAAATTGGTTTTATGAGTCCAACTGATTAATGGATTAACTGGACTCAACAATTGGGTGACTTTTTAGTTGGCAAACACCACAATAACTAGAAATCAAGAAAACCTTATTTTGTCATATTAGAAAAGGAAATTCATATCCCCACCAAAACAATACTTGGGGACCTTTTGTAGGAGCTAGCTTTAGTAACTGAATTTTCTCAGAAATAGAACTTGGAAGAGGATTGGAGGCTGTATCATCTGTATAGGTCTTACAAAGTAGATGCATTATTTTTAGTTTGCTTTAGATTTACCTAATCATCTTTATCCTAAAGAATTTATTTCCTGGCACTGAACTATTCTGGATGAGTGGCACCAAAAACGTTACAACACTATTTAACAATCCTGTAGAATATTTTTGCCGAGAACGGATTGTTGAGAGCTCCCTAATGACTGGTGTTGGATTTGTGGCACAAAAGAACATTGGCTGCTAGCCACAAACTGGATTGGAGCGTTCTGCTTCGGTAAACAGATGACTATCTTCAGGACAGTAGATCAGGATTGAATATTCACTTTGATCCATCAATTTTTCTTTTAGGAAAGTAGATCATTTGATAATTTAACTCAAGAAGGAGACAAACTAGACCTTGATTTGAGAATAAAAACTAATCACTCAAGAGAAATTCTGGACTATTTTCTCTCTTCAAGTCCTAACTTCATGTTTTACAAAAGGCCCAGAAATTAAGGAAAATCTTTCATGCCATGGTTTAGAAAATAGCAGTCAGAAGAGATAATTCCACTAAGGCTCTAAAAACGCTTTCTTGAGAGGTTCAAGAAATATTTAATAAGTCATAGAATAAGAATATTGTATTTATTAACATACCTGTGAAGACTTTGCTGGAATATTTAATATTAAGAAAATGATGTGGAAAGCAAACAGATAAATCATGACATTACTTAATTTTGTTAATAACCCTATATTTGGTTTTGCCAACTTTTCAAGTGGAGAATGGGGTGTCTTCTCTTGGTTTGACCTGGTCACTCTTGACTCCTTGCTGAGAAGCAGAGTGCAAATCTGGTCATAATCCTTCTCTTTGTGGTTGTCCTTGCTGCAGTTTGCAGGTGTGTGATCTCTAGAGTCTCAAACGCTGCTGTGCAGCTGCTGCTCCTCAAATGATCCAACGTGTGATCATCCAGAAAAAAGATCAGAAAAATCTGGCATTTTATGAAATCTGGCACAACCATGCCCAGGACTTACTATGCAATCAGAGGTCTTAAATCGTGGTGCAGATATGGATCGATCACACCCCTACACATCATTAATAGTCTATCCTTCAGTTTAGGGTGACAGAAAAGCGGGGGGGATTGAGAAACAAAACCGTCTTTGTACTCTGACTTAAAGAAAAAACCCCCTGAGAATTTAGAAGTCTATGTCAACAAAAGGAACTTTCAAAAACAAAGGTGAAATAAAGACATTTTCAGCCATACAGATCCTGAAAGAATTTACCATCAGCACAGCCATACTATAAGAAATTTAAAGGTGGTCCTTCAAGTAGAGGGAAAATGATACCAGGTGGGAAGCTGGATCTCTACAAAGAGATGAAGAGCACAGGAAATGGTAACAACATGGATGGATATGTAAGAATTTTTATTATTAGCATCTCTTTAAAAGATATTTAACTCTTTAAATAAAAATTATAACTATATTGTGGGGTTTACAACATGAAAAGTATTAATAAAATATATTAAAACGATGTAAAGTCAGGGAGGGGAGAAATAGAATTATATAATTTTAAGTTTTTTATATAATACATGTAATAATATAATATTGCTTGAAAATAGATGGTGATAAATTTGGAATGTTTACTATAAACCTTAAGGTAGCCACTAAAATGATACAACAAACAGTTATAGCTAAAAAGCTAACAGGGGGGATAAAATTTAATCATAAAAGACTCAATTAATCCAAAAGAAAGCAGAAAAGAGGAAAAGGGTGATAAGGAGCAGATGTAAACAAACAGAAAATAAATGGCAAAATGATAGATTAAAACCTAATCATATTAATAATTACAATACATGTAAATGGTTTAAACACCTCAATTAAAGGGCAGGAATTCTTCAAATTGGATGAAAAAGCAAGGCCCAGTTATATCTTGTCTATAAGAAACACACTTTAAACTTAAAGGCACAAATAGATTAAATACATAAGTATGCAAAAAAAAAAAATCCCATGCTAAGACTAGTCAAAAGAAAGCTGAAATGTCTATATTAACATTAAGAATATAAAAGAATATTACCAGCAATAAAGAAGGTCATTTCATAATGATAAAGGGGATAATTAGTCAAAAGGACTTAAAAATTATAAATGTTTATGCCCCCCCAAAATAGAGCTTCAAAATGTATGAACTGAAAACTAAAAGAACTGCAAGAAGAAATTGATAATGCACAATTACAGCCAAAAATTTCAATAGCCATTTCTCAAAGTTCACAGAACAAATACACAGAAAATCAGCAAAAATACAGTAGACATGAATAGAACTCTCAATCGACATGACCTTATTAACATTTATAGACCACTCCACTCTACAACAACATAATGTTCAACATTATTAGTCATTAAGGAAATTAAATTAGTATCAAAATGTAATGTCACTATACAACTATTAGAATGGTTGAAATTAAAAAGACTGACCATATCAAGTGTTGGTGAGGATGTGGAGAAACTGGAAATTTCATACACTGCTGGTGGGAAAGTAAACTGATCCAACTTTGGAAAACACTTGGACAGTTTCTTAAGAAGATAAACATCAACCATTCTAATCCTAGATGTATATCCAACAGCAATGAAGGCATCTGTCCTTACAAAGACTGGTGCACAAATGTTTAATAGCACCTTTATTATTAATAGTAACAGCCCAAACTGGAAATAACTCAAATTTCCTTCAGCTGATAAATAAATAAATTGTGGTATATTCATACAGTGGAATACTTTTCAACAAGAATGGGAATGGGCTATTGATACATATTAATACAATGTAAATGAATGTCAAAATAATTATGCAAAGTGAAAGATACCAGACAAAAAGAATACATACTATAAGACTCAATCATGTAAAGTTCTAGAATCTATTGTTACAGAAAGCAGATGAGTGGTGGCCTGGGGTGGAGTGGTGGGAGGGGCAGAAGGAAAGAGTTAAAGAGGAGCCTGAGGAAACTTCTGGGGGTGCTGGACATGTTCTCTTTCTTGATTGTGGTGTTGGGGGTTTCAGGGTGTATAAATACATCAAAACTTATAAAATTGTTCACTGTAAATATGTGCAGTTTTGCTTATCAATTATATCCCAATAAAACTTCTAAAAATAAGCTATTTTACAAGAACTGAAAGAAAATTATTATTTCATGATCTTTACCCAACCTAACCAAGTCTCCTAATTGAATGACTCACCTTAAACCAGACTTCAAAATTGCAATAAATATCCTGACTTTGCCCTGCCCTCTCTGAGACACCACTATGGCTCTGTTGAGGTGGTATTCTCCCTTACCCCACTAAGAAATAAACTTACTTTGTATGATCAACGGGTTGGTTCAGTGATCATTTTGGAAGGCCAGCGTTTGATACCATAGAATTATGCAGATATGGTATTATGCAGATACTAAAAAGAAGGCGTTCTATACCAGCTAACAGAGAGACATTCCAGGATGCCATGTTAAGTAAGAGAAGCCAGGTGCAGAGGAAAGTTTTCAATTTTTGTAAAGCATTAATTTAAATAAAACAACATTTTAGATAAACATATATGCATGTGCATGATTATATGGCCCATGTAGATAGCTGTCAATACAACTATGCCAGCTGGCAAACAGTGATTATCTGGCGGAAATCAGGTATATTGTAGGATAGGAAAGTAGGCGAACAAACATAAGAGGAAAGAGGAGTTAGCAAAAAACAAGCAAGCAAACAAACAAAACCATGTCAAAAATGAAAGTGTCCACAATCAGAACAGCGTTTGTATTACAAACCCATTTCTATGCTTAAGAGATAGCTTCAAACTGTTAATGGAAATAATGTCAAGTTTAGTTGAATTTTCTCGAATTAGTAAACACAGAATAAAAAGTATTATTTTATTACAGTCTCTGTTACCTCTATCTCTAACCTTACGGCCTACTGTCTCATTAATTATGATAATTGTAACATAATAAATAGTAAATTTTGGAATAATAAGATCTCCTTAGTAAGGATCTTTTTTTCCTACAAACAGCTATAACTTTTGCTTTATCATTTGTTTTACAAATCTCATTAAAACTTAACTGCTTGATCAATGTTTCATGAATTTTTAAAGATATAAATCTTCTTCTACCACATTTTTTAAAAAGAAAATTGCTCTAGTGCTTATGTTATCACTTCTACAAAACTAGCCTAATTCCATACAAATTGAAAAGACCTTGGCACTGCCTTTGTCTCCAGTGAAAAATGAGCCCCATTTGACGGCTGACCTTCCAAACAACTGTGGCTTCCGCAGAAATATATAGGCTCTATCTGCCCACAGCTGTTACCTTATAAGAACCATTACTTGAGTGCTCAAGGGAAAACTAGTTCCACGGGTAAGGCCGCGTTGATGGAACACTCAAAAATACAATAAAATAAAATGGATGCATATAAACCGTGAGCGAGAGCTTTGATTAGCAGCGAAGACGAGTATTTTTGCTACTGAAGACAGGCAGAGCGGTGTCAGTGTTTGGGAAAATTGGCTGTTAACAGTCCCAATTATGGCAGGGACTTAAATGGATGCTTTTCACGGCCCTTCCTCAAAGTGGATATGAGTGAAAATTTCACAAATCATGCAGTCCATAAAATAGAAGTGTAGCTGAGAGCATATTAGGTTGTCTGGAGAGGTGAATTAGCATCTTTTGTCTATTTATGGCCTCTCGTGGCGTGTTGGTGAAGGCGGCGGGAGAGGCGCGTTGCGTTTTCTGCTGCCGACTTGCGGTTTGAGAGAACTGCTTCTTAACCCCGAATGACCAGGTTCCCTCCTGCTTCAACATCGCCAAGTAGCTCCCCACGACCAGGCAACCAGAGCAGGTATCCCCCCTGCTTTCCTCCAAAGGAGGGAGCTCGCCCACTTTGATAGGTGACGGAGGCAGGTCCGTCTGCAGCTGGTACCCGACCCGCCCATCGCATTGCCGCGGTCACCTTGGCAAGCTCGGGCATATGCTTTATGTTTGGTCGGGATGAGAAATTTGACTAATACCCTGCTAATCTGAAATGAATCTCCTGCCGCGTGGGTGCCATCTTCGCATGCGACTGACAGCGTGCGTTTTCTGTGTCCGTGCCTCTTGCCTTATTACCGGTTTCCTCCTTGCTCCCCGATGGGCCATTCAGGTGCTGTTGGGAGATTTGTTTTGTTGTTCGACTTCAAAGGTACGGGGTATGATGCAGGGAATTCAAAGATGAGATTGCGGGTACACTGACAAAAGGCCCTTGTAGATAAGCATAGGGAAAAAATTTTAATTAAAACCAATTAACATGAAATTGGAGTTTCTGGTCATTAATTGTGCAGAGTCTGATTTAAATTTCTGAAGCTCCTTGGGTTTTGCACTGGTGATTGAATCTGTGGGAACAAGGCTATTCATGGCTTTTGTCTTTGCAAGTGACTTTGCCGGAAGTTTCTCTAAACTTTGATTTCCACTCTGGAATTAGACTGAGGTAACGTGCCCGGGACGGAGGGAGGGCCTGGGACCCGCGGAGAACACTCGCTGCACCTCCCCGGGGCACCAGACCCTGGCAGGTGCTCAGCGTTCTCTCCTTCCCTGGCAAAAACGGTATTCCTGGAAGTACGGATGGCCTTTGTTAGTGATTTCAAGTGATAGTATTGAAGCCATTTTCAAAGAGCAGAGGTCTGACCTTTGGGCTCCCAGCCTCTCCTGGACAGCAGCGTGGCCGCTGGTGGGGAGGTCGCAGAGAAGAGCGGGTGGCCCCAGGGACATCAGCGCACAGTCGCCCGGGCAGAGGAGGCGTGGCTTCCAGCGGTGGTCCTGGGGGTGCGGGACGGCCACAGCTCAAGCCCTGTGATGTGGAGAAGCTCTGGCCTGGGGAAGCCACGCTTCCCAGCCACCTACCTGGACCTGGAGAGAGTCTTCCACACTTCACGAACCCGATTTCTATCACCAGTGAAATGGAAATGATCGTATTCGTGATGTCTGTCCTAAGCAAGCCCATCTGACTCTTTGTGCTCTGCTGGTAATGGTGGGAATTGTGCCAGGGTGGTGTGAGTAGGACAAATGAGTGGCAAGAAAAGCTGCCACTGATGAATTACTGATGAATTAGTAGTCAGGGTTCTCCAGGGAAATAGAACCGATAGAATGTATTGGTTATACATTACATGTATAATGTATACATATATATAGAATGTAGAATGTATAATATATATAAACATATATGTAGGATATATATAATTGTATATAAATATGTATAAAATATGCTGTATTTATATATACTATATGTTAATATACAATATATGTCTGTAATATATAATACATATGTAATACACATAATTATATGTAACATAAGAGTGAGCAAGTGAGAGGGAAAGATACTGATTTATGGTAAAGATTGGCTCGCCTGATGTGGGAGCTGGCAAGTCACAAATCTGCAGGGCAAACCGGCAGCCTGGAATCCCAGCAAGGAGATAACGTTGCAGCCCTCTGGAGGTAGAATTGCCTCTTCTTGGGTGCGGGGGCTTGGGGGGGGGCAGTCTTTTTTATTTTAAGGCCTTCAACGGATTGAATGAGGCCCATCCACATTATGGAGAGCAATCTGCTTTACTTAAAGGCTACTGATCTAAATGTTCATCTCATCTAAAAATACCTTCCCAGCAGCATCCAGACCAGTGTTGACCGCATGGCTGGGTACCTTGGTGTAGCCAAATTGACACACCTGGTGACAACTGAGCAAGAGTAGCCACAGGGCGACTGGCTGGCCCAGAGCTGCTCTGTCTGGACTGGCTAGTTGGAAAGTCAGATGTGGGGGTGGAGGAGGGGACTGGAGGGTGGGGGCGTTCTTGGGAACAGAGGGACCATCTTGGCCACTCCCCACTGCTGCCTGCTGACCGTCAACACAGGAGCTTGACCTGGCCTGTTGCCTGGGCTGAGCCTCTCCGGTCTTGCAGAAAGCAGCTCTGGGAGGAAGTCCGGAAAAGGACCCAGCCACGTCCAGAATGAGTCTCAACTCACCGGAAAGTAATTCTTGGAGACTGTTTGCCAGACTCTCCAAGGATTAAGATATAGGGGTGACTATGAATGGTTTTCAGACCAAGTCTCCTCTGAGACTTTCCCTGATTGCTCACTTCAAACTCAGGTTACTTAATAAGCAAGGAGCAAATCCCAGGAGAGAGCACACGGTCAACTCTGTGAGAGAAGGCTACGTCTGAGGCTCTCCCCGAGAAGAGACTTGGTTCTTCTCTGACATTTTGCAGAGGGGAGGGCCTGCTGAGGGAGGGTTCCTGGATTTTAATAGCAAGAAACAGTTAAGATATTTTTAAAACAAAGAAATTCACCCCTACATAGCACCGGCTTTCAAGTTATAGACCTTAGTTTTTAGCTTAAGGAGGACTTTATTTGTAATAGCTTAAGGATTACATTTTATCACATATTTGCCTATAAGAACATTATATGACATGCATTAAATATTTTTCTGTTTTATTTTGTTTACTGTATAATTTTTTTCTTGATGGACATATATATCTTGCTACATTTTCAAGTTTAAAACCATGATATATGAAATTGCTAAATGTAAACTTCCAGCAGTGCTTATATGGAGACATTTATGTGACATCAAAATTAATTTTTCATAAGTAAAGTCTAGAAGAAAATACACCATAACATAAAAGAATGATAATTTCTGGGTGGATGATTGCAAGTTATTTTATTTTATTATTTATACTTTTTCACGTTTATGAATATTGTACATTAGTGTGTATTATAATTAGAGAACTCTTCACCACTTCAGTCTGAAACATCAAGCCTCTTCATTTTTAAATTCAATTGAGAAGAGTGGTCAATTTAGAGATTAAAATGGATTCCAGCCATAAGGGGCCCTTTAAATCTTTTAAATAAATTATCCACAAGATCCAAGCCAATAAGAGGAAAAGCAGTGTGAGCTCTACAAAACAACCCTGGAATGTTTAGAAACGAAATTCACCCAAGTTTAAAATAAAGGAAATCCAGATTCTGTTTCCCCTTCACTTGACAAGCCTTTGCTGGTGAAACACCAAATTCTTCTCCGGCACTAGGAAGGACAGGGACTAACAAGAATATCAATATGAATGCATAGCACTTAGACAGCATGTGCTACATGACATTCCAGTGCCTTTTGGCAACTCATTAACGCCTTGTTAAGATAATTCAGCTTCTGGCTTTGTGTCTCCCCATCTCAAACATCTTTTTTTCCTCAAATACAGGGAGTCCCGAAAGTCTGCATACATAGGGAAAATGGGAAGTTGTAGCTAAATGTACCTTTATTTACAAAATATTCATTACAAAATTTCATAAAATTTTTCCTCTGTATGGAGACTTTTGGGACACCCTGTATATATATATATATATATATATATATATATATATATATATATATCCTGGTCAGAAGTCACTGGGTTTCTTCAGATTTTTATTAAGATTTTTCTATTTCTCTGAAAAGATTTCCAGGCTTCAGAATTTCTGCAAAGACATGAGCATTAGGGTTTCTACATCAAATTGGCCTGACATAGCCATTAGGTTATATTTCTACATTAGAAAGCACTTGAATATAGGACTTTTTCCTGATGCTGGCTGCTAGGATTTTGAAAGAGGGACAGATGCCTTGTGAAGATAAAAGATGGGAAGGAGAGGATGGAATTATTTTCAACAATTAGAAAAGTGGTATTGAAAATTAGTGATGATATTTTTAAAAGACCTATTTAGATTTGTGGGCAGTAGGAAGAAAGACTCATTGAAGGTCTCAGACCTGCTAGGCTCTTAATGGCTTTTTCAGGTTGGTGAAGCAAGACGGAACTGGAAAACACGTATTCAGTTGGCAAGAAAGCACAATGAACCAGAATTCTTCGTATTGTCTGGATTCTAAGGTGAGCGCTCCAGAGGGTCTGATAGGTGGGGAAATCAGCAATGGAGCCGGGAGGGGATGTTGTTAACTATGAATGTTCTAGAAACTCACTTTTTAAATACAAACTATTCTTTCTCTCTGCTGCAAGGTACCAAGAAAACGCAGTCTGACCAGGAGTGGTTCCTGCTCCCAGAGGTGCTGAGAGGTGCTGTGCTGGGGGGCACACGCTTCCCTCCTTCATTCTCTGAGAACAGACACTAGAAAAATGCAGCCGCCAGAGGAAAACTCCACTCCCCACCCGAACTCTGCAGGAGTCTTGCACACACTTCTTTTATAAACAGAGGACTCTCCAAGCCCAACTTTGGTAGTGTTGGCAGCTAATACTGAAATATTTTAGATTGTTCCAGGGATGGCACAGCATGGTTGCAAGTGCTCTGAAGCGCAGTCCTCAGCAGAGCTATAGGCACGTCAAACACTTTTTGGACATGCCGATCATGCAAATACTTAAATACATGAGTTGATATTTATCCGGTCAAATAACGTTCTTTTTCAGCACTAAGTGTGTGTAGAAAAAACAGCAGTTACTATCTATGGTTTATGAAACTTTGTTTCCCTGCATGGTGCTAAAAGGGATTATTTGTGTACAGACACTATAGGATGTGGGCAAATTGCATCGAGCACTCTGTGGTACGGTATTTGCACATATGCTCTGTTGCACCGTGGGTTTTGGTGCACAGGGCTGATGTTAGAAGGGCAGCAGATGTCCTAGGGGTCTGGGGGTGTTTGTAGGGGTGGGTGTCACAGAGTTTTAATGCAGGGTACGAAGGCTTTGGGCTCAAATCACCGAGTAGTTCTAGTTTTTAAAGGTAGTGGAGGAGTTTGTATGGTGATTGTGTGTTACGCACACACACATGAAGCCTGAATGGTTTGTTGCTTTGCTTTTTGTCATAGCAGCAGTCAATACTGTCCCTTGCTTCCCTCAACAGTATGGTCCTCTCCAAATCCCAAAACCCCGAACGATGGACCTAGTATGTCTTGCACTAGGGCTGGCACATGTGAGGGTGGGGGCACCACGTGTCGTGACCGCTTCCCCACACGCACTTGTAGTCTTGTCCTTGAAGTCCTCTCAGAGTCAGATCTCAAGAGTGGAGTGGAAACCAGAATGTCACCTTAAAAGCAGTGGAGCAACCTGGATGGTTGTCCTTAGTTCTTGGAATTTAAGCAGGAGAAAGGATTTTAAATGAAGAAAGAGCTAAGGTCTTTGACACCATTTAAGAGAATGGGGATTCTGACATTTGGGTTCTCCTATAAATTTAACTTACTCAATTATTGCCTTGGGGAAATGGAAATCGCTGTAATTGGGGGTGATAGATACCATAAAGTGTGCAAATTTGACCTAATATGTAAACGAAGTCTTTATGGTAATTATCACCTACATTTCCTTCTTCCTATTCCCTGCATTCCTGAATAAAAGCAAGGAGTTGCCTCTTGGTATCTAATATTAGGCATTTTCTTCCTTCATACTTACACACACACACATGCACACACATGTGCACACTTTTTATTATGCTTCTGCAGGACCCCACAGCCATAGTTAAAGGTCTGGCGTGGAGTGCCAGAGCACACTAGTTCAAGCCCCTGCCTCAAGCGGTGCTAGCCAGCTGCATCATAAAGACGCCAATAAATCCTATTAGTGGAGATTTCGAGGACTGTCCCTTCTCTAGGTGGTCTGTGTTAGTATTTAATCATTTAACAAGACATTTTTCTTACAGTGGAACACATTTCCTTTGTATTGGATACAGATTTACATTATTTACGATATTTATTTAAAGATAATTAAAATAAATTTTATTTTGAGGAATAGGGGCTCTCAAAATTCTTCAGCCTGCCTGCCTCAAAATTCTTCAGCTTAGTAGTCTGCAGAGGCCACACAGACGTGGCTGCCTATAGCAGCGCGTGACTTTGTGATCTTTGCAAAGCATATTTCTGCCATACCTTCCATTTTCTTATTAAAATCAGATTGCATTACATGCCTTATTGGTTTATGCTTTTAGTGTTGTTTGGTCTCACTTGAATCTTTAGTTCTCTACTGTTTTTTTTTTCTCTCTCTCTCTTTAGTACTTGGCAAAAAATGGCACTCAATAAATATTTGTAGAAGGGAAAAATGAATACACCTCAGCATTTCCCAAACTGTTGCTGATAGATGCTATGCAAAAGTAAAGTCCCATTGTCAAATTAATTTAGGTTGTGTCAGATAGGTTCCTAAATGTCATGTGTCTTGCATGGATAAAAGGGAGAAAGAGTTCTGTGAAGTTTGTTTCCCTGAATATTTTTGGTTCTTATCATAGTGTGTGACGGTTAATTTTATGTGTCAACTTTATGGCGCTAAGGGATGCCCAGATAGCTGGTAACACATTATTTCTAGGCGTTTCCATGAGGATGTTTGTGGAGATCAGTATTTGGTTCAGTGACTGAGTAACGAAGGCCGGGCTGGGTACAACAGAGCCCGGGCCTTCCAACCCAGACAGAGTGACACCACTGTCTTCCTGCTTCTCCGGCTTGTGTGTTGTGGGACTTCTCTGCCTCCATCATCCTGTGAACTAACTCCCCAGATCAATCCCCTGCCCTGTATCTCTCTCTATACCCTATTGGTTCTGTTTCTCTGCAGAACCCTGACCAGTACACAGTGCCTGGCATATCGTAATGTATGTTGTTGTTGTTTACATTATTATTATTGTTTTTGTTATTACATTTGGCTTTGGAATCTTTTGTCATAGAATTTCTTAGGACTAGAATTCTATTGGAGCACACTTTCAGGAAAGGCTGACACATTCTCTTTCTGTGTTAGGAAGACTCATTGATTTGTATTACATTATTATGTAATAATTCACTGGGACTTGTCTGACGTTGATCTTTGCACTATCTATAACAATGCATTTTGTTAGGAAATCAATATGGCAGAACAAACTTGGAGGGGAATGCTTCATTTCCAGTGAATGAAGTTTCCAAAATACCCACAAGCACTTTTGAAGCACCCATTTATTTTCTTATAAGTGTTGATGAGTCAATGACATTGAAGAAGACTAACTTGGACCCCTTCCTGGCACCATTTTATTATTTTAGTTTATTTTATGTCCTTTAAAATAAAGACATTGCCTTTGGAGCACTCCAAAATTTTCCTTTTTACCCTGAGTTGTGTCAGTATTGCATTTCATCATGGTTTGGGGCTGATTTATCATGTTTATCAAGGTCACTTTGGATCCCTTGTGTTCTAAGGTGTGGTGAGCCTGTTGTCCTTTGTAAGCTTGCCAGCCACCCATTCAGCGAGGAAATCACGGCTCGAGTGACAGGTTGCTCACCTCCTTTTGCTCCATTGAACATCAGCACTTGTGACATTGCCACGAGCTCATGACAGTCTTTCTCGTTTGCTTCCAAAATTAATGTTCTTACTGAAGCGTCAGTAGATTGTGCCCATCGCACAACCCACATCTCTGCGGACCGCCATCGTCAGGGAAGCTAGAATGGATCCCATAGGAGTTTGTTCCTTGTTTACAACCATGTTTGTCAGTGTGCATTTACTTCAAATAAGGATTTATTTTATCCAGCATCAAACTTTCATTGACTGGTCCATAGTTACCAAGGTAGGTCCCCCCTCTGCCTCTCTCATCTCCCCTCTTTTTCCCTGCACCTTTTCTCTCATCTTTTCTGTTTTCTTTCCTCCCTCCCTTCCTTCTCTCCTTTTTCCTGTGAGCTCCGTGTTTGTCCATTTCCAGACCTCAGGGAATTCCCCTGTCTTCTATGTCAACTATAATAGCAGGTGGCTGTTCAGTGGCATTTGCCAATTTGCCAACACAGCTCGCAACTTCCCAGACTGCCGCTGCGCCTCTCATCAGTCTGGCCAGAAGGAAGGGCCTTTTGTACTCTGGGTTTATGTCTAGAAGCCCAGAGAAAATGATAAATTCATAAACACATTTATAAGTAGGATTTTAACACGGATTTTCTGTTGTCAAATAAAAACACTGATTTAAAGTTCAGTTTATTACAGCTTAAGAGGACTTGGAAAAGCATTCAGGACAAATACGTTTGGGCTGAGAACATGTGTGAGGTCGCTTTGCCCTCGCAAAGTCTCCTGGTGGTGATGCCGCGTGGCGATGGGAGACGGAAACCTGGAGTCTATTCCTGGAACCTCCTCTGACTCGTCCTGACACCCGGGAAGATTCTTATTATTTCCTCATTACTCCTCCAGCTGTAAAACGTGGCTGCATGTTAATGCTCTAACCTTCAGACACCCTTGAGTCTCGAGTAGTCTGCTGGAGTCTGTCCGGCAGCAGCTTCCCGGAAGAGTGGCCGGCCAGCCCGCAGCACGAAGGGACTTGGAAGGTCAAGACCTTGGCAGCAGAGCCCGGGTAGCTGCAGAGGCCAGGAGTGCTCATCAGGCTGTGCCAGGAAGATTTTTGGCGGGGTGGGAAGCTCTGAAATGCCTCCTGAGTTCAGGTCTGGGGCCTGTGCCAAGTGATTAATTGTATGATTTTTATAACGGCTTAGAGATTCTGAGGACATATGCATTTTAAAACCTTTATAGGATAGTAGTTTCCTTTGACTTAAAAGAAACGAGTGGGAAGGGGGTAAGGGGTGAGGGACAGCACAGGTCCATTCTAGATGGCATACACGTGCTCAGATATTTGACATCACCGAGTGGAGCACAACTGGATTTCCTTGTGCAAAGTTCTGGCTGTTTGCTAGGGGCATCTTTTGCAGTTGGTATAACTACGGTTCTGTTTAATTTTGCAAATGAGAATGCTGAAGTCACGTTGCAGATGCAATGGTGAAAGGCTCTTTGGAAATAGCTTGTCTAATTGGAAGCGGTGGGGAACGTGCTAATGGCTCTTCATCCTGTGGTACGTGGTTGAAGACCCTTTGGCAGTGAGTGGCTTCCACAACAGGTAACAAGTTTACAACTGAAACAGTAAATGATGCTGATAGAAAATACCAGGATGTACTGTAACTTGAAGGTATAGAACCAGGCCACACAGCAGCTGCTGTCTCATGAAATGAACAATCTTGCAATGCTTAAAAAAATTCATGATTTACAAATGGCTCTTTATCTTTCTATTTAATCCATTTGATTAAAAATGAAAGAGAGAGAGAGAATCACCATTTGTTATTTTTCTTGTATTTTGAGAAGGAGTGATTGAGCACAAGTCTGAGACTGAATCCTTATTAAGAGGATAAAGAGAGAGGATTCATCTCCAGGGTCCAAGTACTTATTCTGAGCAAATGATGTATTGTAATTAAGCACTAATATATAGAGGACCTAGAGTTCAGAATAATTTTCCCCAATTAATTATGATTAGCATGTGAAGACAGTAAGGGCAGGAATTATTATCCCACTCAACTAGCACAGAGAGGCTGCTCCACACCCAGGTCACACAGTGTCACCGCCAATGCTTCCCCAGACTCTCTCTGGTGCCGTCTCCGGCAGCCATCAGCACTTGAAGGTCCCGGAAGATGGGCAGCTCCTGGTTGGTGAAGTGGCTCATGTATTCCCTTCCATGAGGGGCACAGGATGGTAGAATTGAGCGATGGACAGTACCAGAAGTCCCTGGAATCTTTGCTGTTCCTTCTCTCTTTCGGATGCCTTTTCTTGGAGGCTTAGTAACAATTGCTGTTATTTGTTGAAAGCTCCCTGCCTACAAGTGCCAGGAAACCCACGCTACACATCGTCGTCACGTGGTCACATGACTCCAGTGGTGTTGACAGCCTGTGTGGCTGGTACACACTGTAGCAGGTACATGTGGGGACTGGGAGCAAGACCACTTGGATTCACATCCCAGTGCCACCATCTATGAGCTGAGTGACCTTGAGCATGTTTCTTAACCTCTCCAAGGTTAAGCTCCTCAACTGTAAAATGGGAATAATAGATCTTGCTGTCTCATAGGGCTATTATAATTATAAAGTGACATAATAAATGTGAAGTGCTTAGCTTCCTACCTGATACTCAGTAGCTGTTTTTAACATGGACCAATAGTGTGGTGCTTGCAGAGCTCGCAGAGCTCAGAGAAGAGCAAGTCTGTGCAGTTCTGGCATTGCCGGCGCTCAGCCAAGGACTCTCCGGCGGGGCTCTCCCGAGCAGATTAGAGTTGTTGCTCTGGGCTTCGACTTAGGCTGAGGCAGTTCTAGGAGCACTTGGCAGCCATTTGAAATGTCTGAGACATCTGTAGAGCACCTGGGCTGTGTGCATTTCCTGTGGTTTAGGACGAGTGGCGTGTGAATTGGCATAGGCCATATCCGGATGTTTGACTTTTGCCGGAACTAAACTCGCTTCAGGAGCTTGGGATAAAGGCAGAGAAGGCGCCATTTATGCAGACGTTGGCTTGCCACTGTTGGGGCCCCTCGGTTCCGCATGTGTGTGCGTGATTTATAAGTCTGCAATGCAATCGGCGTTTGTTAGAATAAATAACATCCATTTCAATTTCTGCTGCGGAATGACCTTCTGTTGTGCTAACAGATGCTGCCCTGAGCTCGGGCTCGTATATCTCCCAGGTACTAGGGGGTGCTGTGGGTGCCCCCGAACACTAATGCCTCTCAGCATGGGTGAGTGGGAACGTGTAAAAAGTGAGCAGTCACGAATGTGCGAAATGCAACTGCTTCATTGAAGCAATTTGCGCTTAGGTTACTTTCAGAGGCTTTTCAAGTTGAGTAAAAAGACAAAATAAAATCCAATGAGATTTGGGACAAATAGGTATATTAATTTAGTCTTTCTTCTCTTACTCAGAAATTTTTTTTTAGACAGGGTCTCACTGTGTCCCTTGGGCTACAGTGCAGCGGTGTCATCATAGCTCACAGCAACCTCAAACTCCTGGGCTCAAGCGATCTTCCTGCCTCAGCCTCCCAAGTAGCTGGAACTACAGGCACATGCCACCACGCCTGGCTAATTTTTCTATTTTTTGAGAGAGGGAAGTCTTGCTCTTGCTCAGGCTGGTCTCAAACTCCTGATCTCAAGGGATCCTCTGGACTTGGCCTCCCAGAGTGCTAAGATTACAGGCATGAGCCACCGTGCCTGGACCTCTTACTCAAATATTTTGATTATAAAAAGAATGCATGCTCACTGAAGAACATTTAGGAAAATACAAAATTATAAAAATATTAAATTAAACACATTCTAATTGCTACCAAGAGGTAATCACTATTAATTTTTTGGATGAGTTTCTTCAAATATTACTTTTAATGGGTGAATATACATTTATTTGTGTGTAAAACAGGGCTTATGTGATGTGAAGAAATTTGCATCTTGCTTGTATACTTAGCACATACTGTAAACACTTCCCGTGTCATTCAGCAATCTTCTAAAACAAAATTTTTGATGCTGCCTTATATTCCATGATATATTTGAATGTGATTTATAAAACCATTACTGTAATATTAAATAATAAATATCTTTAAAAGTGTCACTATTATAAGTAATGTGGCAATGAGCTTCCTCCTCTGTAAATCTTTTATTGGACACTTAGGATAGGTTCCTGGCAGTGCATTTAGTGTATATAAGGGTACACACACCTTAAATAAATCGCCAGAACCTCCCGGATCATGCTCCACATCCGTGTGTGAGGATAACTGTCTTTCCACGCCCCACCAGCACTGAGAATGTTCTCGTTTAGTGCTCTGTGTTCTACTCTTTCTGTTCTGTCCTGTCTAAATTCCTAATATTTATATTTAGTTCCTAATGTTAATCTTTAAAAGTGATGTTTTTTATTATAAAAATTTAAGCTGAAATATACAAAGTGAAAGGAAAGGTTTCCTTCCCCTTCCAGCCCCCACAGACAGCTGCAGTTAATAATCTAGTGTGCGTCTTTCCAATCCTTTTTCGCCTTTATAAAATCTTCCCTGGACATAGGCAAATGTAAATATTTAAATAAAATTAGAATCATATGCACCCACTATCATCTATTTACTTTTCTTCCACTTAGAATATAGACATATTTCCAGGTAGGCATACCGAGAGAGAATTTCTTTATGGAGATGTAAAATGATTTACCTCGTTACTCTTTACAAAACATGGGGCAAAGAACATCCTTATACGTTCATCTTTGACCATTTATGTGCACATTTCTGCAGGATAGATCTTGAATGGAATTGTTCCATCTGATTGCTCTGATAGTATCTCCAAACTGACTTAAAAAACACTACACTGATTTACACCTCTGGCAAAAGTGCACGAGAGTGCTCACTTCGTCACATCTGCATGAGCAACTGATATTTTTCATTTTTTTCCACTTTTGGGTGAAAAATATTATCCCATTCTTGTTTTAATGTGAATTTCTTGGTTTTCTTACAGTTAATTGTTTTTGGTCCTTTTTCTGTCAGAAATGGTTATGAATTGTGACATGTGTTTCTAGTTTATCCACTGTAGTTGGATGTGGAAAAATATGTAAAAAGGGTCTAGTATTTCCAATCTTATGACAAAAAACTTATTTTACCTCCTCTTCCAGTTACTGCCTTATTTCTCTATTTCTCTTTCACGACAATGTGCGTGTACGTGTGTGTGTGTGTGTGTGTGTGTGTGTGTGTGTGTGTTCCTCCTGGACATCTTACCATGAATGCTCAAGGTAATCTCAAACTTAATTTGGCCACAATAGAATGTTCTTCTGAAACTTCCCCTCATAGGCATACCCAACTCAGCAACTAGACCCCCAGTTTCTTAAGGCACAAATCTTGGGGTTTTCTTTTATTCTTCTCTTTTCTTCAGGGCTCATTTCAAGACCATCAGCAGGAAATATCAATCCTGACTCTGGGAGGATCCTGCATCCATTCTCTTCTCTCTGTTCGCACCTCAGCCTCACCTGTGCAAGCTGTTGTCATCTCTTGCCCCTGCTTCCATCCCGGCCATTGACACCTGGCACCCAGCACTGTCTTTTCAAACATGAGTCAGATCATGTCACCTCCTGCTCAGAAGCTCCACAGGTCTCCCAACTCACCTGCGATAAAACCCCGGCTATGTCCCCTGGCTTTGTCCCCTGGCTTACACAGTTCAGTCTTGCTACCTCATGCAGGCTGCCCCCGCCACACCAGCCTTCTGCAAACATGCCAGGTCACCCCCGCTCAGTGCCCTGGGCCACCTCTTCCCTCCACCAGGAATCCTTTTTCCTGCCTTGGCTCCTTCATATGCAGATCTCAGCCTGAAGGCCACTCGCTGAGAGCATCTCACCCAACAGCCGGGGAGCCACACTTCCTCCCCTTGCCCTATTTGATTGTGACACTCTGCCATGGCTCTTAACTGATGCATTTATGACCAATCTTTAAGTTCTGGAGTCTGTTGTATTCACTGCTCTACCTCCAATGCCTAGGGCCGTGCCTGGCAGGTACCTGGTCCTTGATAAATGTTGAATTAACTAAGGAGTGGGTGGGCGAATTCCCTTTATACCCGCGCTTTAATGACTGTGCCTTTGTTTATGTGGTTTGCTCAGGCTGGAATTCACCAGCCTGCTCACTAATTCTTTTCTGAGATAATTTCTAAGCTTCTGTCCTTCGAGGCCTGTGCTGAAAGCCTTCCTGTTCCCTTAACCTGTTAGGATCTCGCCCTCCTTTGAACCCCTGCAGCCCTGTGCGCTTCTTACTGACCGTGCTTTGTGCTCCGTAAGGAGTAGTGCTTATGTCTTTGTCTACTTATTCCTTAGGGTGCCAGGGTCCTCATGACATGAATGATGTGTTTCTGAACCTTGTTTCTTCCACAGTGTCAGCATGACAGTGAGTGCAGGGCTGGTGGTCTGTAGACGTTTGCCTAATTGAACTCATTCTGGCCATCCTAGAGTTACGTGGCCTTTTAGGGCAAATAAAAATACACACGAAATATGCTCTGGTCTGATTCTTGGTTTCACGAAAACTCTTCTGACCCTGCCATCGGTTACAGTTCCACAGACTCCCAATTGGGGTGAGGAGAGGTGGTCAGGAGCGTGCTTTGGACCAGATCTGAGAACGTTTGGTAGCGATTCTATCTACAATCAGGGCTACTCTCTCTTCCTAACTCAAAATAGTTCTCCAGCCTTTATTTTTCTTAATTTGACAAATCCACGTGGGCTCTGCTTGTCTCTCAATGTCTCTCCATGGACTGTCATATTTCTAGTTTCCTGATGAATTGGGCTGCTGGTATCTGACATCTCCTAGCTCGGGTGGCTGGTGACATCACCGCAGGGCGCCTGTGCTTTGTCTAAAGTGACAAGGCCTGACACTCAGCTCAGCTTCCTCCTCTCACTTGAAGGGGCTCAGAGGGGGATGCCTGCACGCAGGAGCTGGCGAATCCTGCAGGGAGGGTGCATCTGGGGGAGGCCTTACTCTCAGGGGTGAGTGGATAGACACTGGGCAGTTCAGGGAGGGGAGAAGAGATGTGCTGACATTTCCCAGCGCTCCCTTGAAATCTGGTTAGGAAACATGACCTCGTGGACAATCCGTGTCTTGAAAGAGGCTTTGCCTCGGGAATCGGAGCAGTTGGACTTCATTAGAACTTTAACCTCACTGCCAAAAGTGTCTTTTTACTGCACAAGTCTCAGATTCCCCTCAGGGCAGCTGATCCTAAGAACATTCTTTGAAGATGGCAGCATGGATTAGAAACAAGATTTTTTTTCCTCGTAATTTCCTTTGTACTACTCATTGGCAAGTTTCAAAAAATATAATTTTATCTGCTACCAAGATGCCAACGATAAAACCATTTTCTTTGACACAGTCATTATTTTAGGGCTTCCTATAGAATTTACTTCGTTTATACATGTTGTAAGATTGATTTTTGCACTTCTAAATGCCTCGTGCTTTTCACTTACAGCAAGCTTTTTGGAGACTCCGCGTTTGCTTGGCTGTCGGGGCTTCACCATGCGTGGGAGGGCGTGGCAGTGGCAGCGTTGGGGGCAGAGGCGGCTGGGGCTCTGTGCTTCTAAGGTGCAGGTGGGCAAGGACCGAAGAGGCTCTGGAAGCAGATCTGCATTTCCCTTTTCTGTCACCATCCACTCTGTTAGAATCTGCGCTGCTTCAAAACATCTAGTTCATTCTTTTTGTCTCTTTCAGGAAGAACATCGACTAGAGGGGATGGGCAGGCCAGTGCACGAGAAATTAAAACCTACATCTCTCAAAGGTCAGCCCACTGGAGAGCAGCTGGCCGTGTGGGATGGGCAGCGTGATGTCACAGCACAGCACATCCCAATCAAGGGGGCCCTGGGGGCTGGAACAGGGCTCGGAAATCCTACCTCCTGGGGTGGTGGTGACAGGTGCCAGCTCGAGGTGTCTTTGAGCACGTTGAGAAGCAGCAGTGCTGGGCTCAGCTGTCACCTACCTGAGAGCTCAGCTCACCCTTCCTGGGGGTAATTACCATTCTTACCCTATTTTACAGAACAGTATATTTAAGCTTCGAAGGAATGAGTAACTTATCCAAAACGGCAAAGGTATTAAATGAGGTATTCAAACGCAGTTCTGTCTGATTAGAGTCCATTCGAATTCATTATCACAAGAAGTGTCTTAGGCCAAGGAATTGAGGGCTAATTCCGGCCTTTTGCATTTGGCATCGTAGGAGACAAAGTCTTCTGAGTTGTTTATAAAAATCAGGTTAACTTGGTGTAGCACAAGGAGCCTCAGATACTCCAGGTGGCTGTGGCTGCAGCCCCAGCCTTGTTGATCGAGTCTGCGCAAACCTGTAGTGGCCACGTCGCCTGCCCCTGGTCACACCAGGAGGAATAGTGTGCACGGGGTGGGAGGGAGAGGTGCAGGGCAGGTGCTTAGTTCTTTGTTTTTGCACCAGCATGACTGTCTGGGGAAGATGGCCTGGAGAGAGCTGGATAAATGGACCAGGCTGGCCAGCAGTGCTGGGAAATTGCAAAAGTCTTGGACTCTTCGGTCTCAGGAGTAGAAGGTGAGGCTGGAGAATGGGAAGATCTTAGGCAGCTGATGTCAGAGCCTGGTTCCTAGTCATGATCAACCTGTATTTTTTCATTTTATTGTGCAATCCTGTTTGAAATCCATAAGTCTACCAAGTATTGAGTCTTTTTGGTTAACATGGACCCTAAAAAAATACCAGATCTTTTTTGATGGATGAATGATTTATTAGTCAGGAGCACATTAATATAAATTTGTTTAATCAAAGGGCTTTTTCCCTAGCACTTACTTAAGATTAATTGCACTAAGGAAATGGCAGTTTTATTTGGGGAGAGAAGGTAAATTAACCCTGATAAAGAGCCTAGCATGTCCCTACCCTCTCAGTGACCACACATGGTGAAGCAGACGTGTCGTCTTCCACAT